>OX030949.1:60443575-60986075 GCA_943735915.1 Pherbina coryleti | reverse complement strand
CTTATTTACAACGACATATACACATACACACAAGCACACATACACAATTACAATTATTCTATACTATACATATGTTCATTTATACCTTTTCTAAAAATATGAAAACATGCTCATGCATGGTTATTGCTGTGGCACCTACATAATTAATAACTGTACATTTCATGCCGCGTGTCGTTATGAAATAAAATATGTAATGTATGGAACTTTTAATCCAATCATGTTTTAACTTGGTTGTTGCAACTTGGTCCAAACTCATTGCAGTGCATTCAGTGAATGCATTAATTATGAAAATAAATACAGCTAAATGCAATTAATAATTAATTGCAATAGTTGTCAAGTGAGTAGCAATATAAATGAGGAGAAGTATGGAGAGAGTGGGTGCGGGCTTAATTGATACATACCATCGATAGCTATGCCCATGAAGTGATTGTATCTCTTGACAATATTGAGTCAAATATATTGTAGATGGTTGTGGGTCATCGGTGCGTATGAGTAACTTTATTTATGTATCACGCTATTATTCGTGAAATTACACTTTTGGTTGAACAAAACATATTTTTAAGTAGCAGATGTTAAAAAGTGATTCAAAGTGCACCCATAGACCTTGTTTTTTGGGGCGTAGTAATCTGATATTGGAAGTTTTTAGGGTCCTAAAAAAATTGTATTACATATTTTAATAAGTCATCACAAAAAAATCCTTTTAAAGAAGGTTAAGGTGATTCCGTGTCTTTTATAAAAAAGAACGCTGTAACATGGAGGAATTCTATTACATAATCAAGAATGCAATGAAATTACCAGTAGATCGCAACTTAACAACGAAAACATAACAAATTTGGGAAAAAAAAATATATTTATTTCTCCTCATAGCCTGTTCGAAGCAGTTCTCGCCAGTGATGTGATTCTGCTTTAGTAAAAAATCCCGGTCACATTCCAATTAAGACCTGTTTATCCCACCAAAATGACACAAAAAAACCCACAAAAAATCCCACCAAAATATTTTTAGCAATAACGATTTTTTTATGCAATTTTTTAAAAGAAATAAGGATGCCAACCTGCTGAACAGGCCCACCTACTACTGAACACTGTGAGTTCTGACGTCTGTATGATGAGCCAATGTGTAAAGTGTCGCAGTAACATCTCATTGAATGTTCACTTTTGATAAATCATTGAGATGAATGCGTGTGCTGCTTTAGCCCCACGGCCGACGAGAAATAAAATATTCGAATAAAACGAAGCTGAGCAAAAATAGTTCATCTCTATTTAGTGAATTTCAGAGTGTTTCTTATCGATAAAAAAAGGTGAATATGAGTAGAATTCTATATTTAATGTTAATTTTTCACAATTCGACGAGCAATCGAACAATATGGAGAAATGGAAAAAAAATATTTCATGTCATATCATGGTGATTCACACCTGCTGAACAAAACGTTGGTCCACCTTCCGAACAAATTTTCAGAAATCGTGCAAGTAAAAAGTTGTCATTTATTTGATTAAAAATAGTGTTTGAAATTAGTTAAAATAGTTTTCGTGATTCTCGTCCACGTTCAGATAAAAGTTTAGAATGCCGTCGCCTAAAAAAAAGTGCAAAGAAGAACGAATATAAATTCTGATGCGATGGCTGCAGCCATCAAAGAAATTCAAATCTCTATTGTTTAAAGTTCAGTGAGTCATTGTGAACTGTTGATAGAATAAACTTTTTATACACTCTCAAAAACTAGTGTTTTTACTTCATTTTCTAATTTTTTTCAACGATTTGTTTTAGGTGTTCAGTAGCTGGGCCGATTTTTTCAGCGGTCGATTTCGAGACTTTTGCCAAAAGTCGATTTCAAGACTTTTGCCAAAAGTCGATTTGGTCGATCGACTGCCAAAATTATAATTTTTGGAAATTTTAAATTCTGATTAAAATTCTTGTTAGTTATTGAACTTAGCTTCCAAATGAAGAGCTCTAAAAAATTATGTTTTAGGCCAAAGGTATAGCCTCCAAGCAAAACGTGTGTAGTCCACCTAGGGCATCCTCTCCTACATTTTTTTAACATTATAATAATTTTATAGTTTAATAATGTACATAATAAAGTTTTTCAATAAATATAACAAATTTTCCACAAAAAAAAAAAAAAAAATACGTAAAGTTAAATACTGCGTTTTTTATAAAAACTCTCTTAAGTGTATGAAGTAATCGTAAATTTCTTTCGTTGCATGAAAATGAAACTGAGCTTATATTTTTATTTTTAAATGAGGATCTTATTTTCATTATTTTAAGCCTCTTGAATATACATATCCCTTTCTTACATATTTAGAATCAATGAAACAGCAATTAAACGAAAAATTTTGAATGATAACAAAAAAGTGATACCAACCAGTTTTGTTAATTTACACTTTAAAAAATTATGATTCAGTAGAAAATCCCACCTAAGCATGCAAAATCCCACACGTTCTGAATGAAAATGAAAATGAAAATGAAAATGAACCCGAAATCCCACCAAATCACATCACTGATTCTCGCCCAGTGTGGTGGAGAGAGCCAGTAAAGCAAGTAATTATTAGTTAAACCGGCAATTGTCATGAGATTCAAATATAAAAGGAAAATCGGAGCAAAGCAAAAAGGTTCTTTTAAAGTACTAATGTTTTCATTCTTACTAATTCACAATCTATTGAAGGGATAAAATCTCCTAGCAAACTACATTTAATATTCCATATCAAAGCAAACACATTTCTGACATCATTTTTTTTTAAACTTTCTGGGTGCATACTTCTGAAAAGTTTTATATTTACGTAGTTTTTTTATTTTAATTCTTTGCAAAGATATACACTGTGAAAAATATCGAAATATCTTGAAAAATATAATTTGTGTATGTTTTCAAACAGCTGTAATTTCGAAACCTTAAGTCATACAGAAAAAACAAATGACTGCATGAAAGCAATGACTGGGTCACGACTAGAACTGATGAAGTAAATACCATAAAACAGAAACCGATTGTTAGTTGCAATTTAAAAGAAGCCCATGCTATTTTTTCATATATAGATTTATATTTATTTATTATTATATTTATATTATATTTATATTATATTTATAATATATTAATATTATATTTACTTATATATATTTATATATAGAATATTCATCGATTTATTTGAATATTAGCAGAGATCCTTTTGGATGTTCATTGGTATTAACATCAAAACTATGGAATTTTCGATATAAAAATAGAAAATATTTTGTAGGAATTTTGTGAAAAATTCATTAAAATTAGTCCAACTTGAAATTTTATGTGAGCCTTTAGAATGGACGCCTTACCAAGACACTATATTAAAAGGGTAAACATTTGTTGCGCGGACCATGAAAAATGTGACGAAAATTTCAGGTTAAACAAAAAAATTGATTTTTCATAAAATTATTACAAAAAAAAACCGGAAAACTCATTTAAAGTCTTCAAAATATATTTATTTTTTTCTGTACGACTTATGGTTTCGATAAGAGCCCTGCATGAGTATAATGATTTTAGTATCTTAAAATGATTTTTATTTCTGCTTGAAAAAATATCAATGATTTATTTCTATTTCTGATCGAAAAAATAATGATCAAAAATGATTTTTATTTCTGCTTGAAAAAATATCGATTAAAAAATAACTTTTATTTCTGATCGAAGAAAAAACGATCACAAAATTATTTTTATTTCTGATCGGAAAAAAAGATCAAATATAATTTTAATATATCATCGAAAAAAGAATCGATCACAAATAATTGAATGAAAATGATTTCTATCTTAAAAATCATGAAAAAATAAATCATGCCAAAAATGGAATCTCTGACTCACTCTGAAGCATCATATTACTACATTTAATATAATAATACAGTGTCTTTTTATATATGATCTCTTAATCCAAAAGTTAAGAAATAATCGTTATTTTCCATCCCTGTATTATTCTGACTATATTATCGGGCCCGTTTTTCCGATTACAGCGTTGGTACTCAATATGTTAACTTGTTACGCGCCAAATTCCGCTCGCGTATCGGAGATGGAGTTTGACCGGCTCAGTGAAGAAGGCCGTGGGTATTTCTGATGAAATTTTATAACAAGTTGATAATAAAATTCATGGCTTATACCTTAGTTGTTTCAAACGCTAAGTAGTTATTTATTCGTCTGCTTGATTTTAGGCCAGAATCTCCAGCTGGGCGTAAGAATCCATCAAATCCAAATGGTGAGAAAATGGGAAAAACAACTCCAGGACATAGAGTCATATTGAGAAAACTCAGGACGCAGGGTAATCTTGCACTTTGGAAATCCACATTAAGTCAACCCTTAAGTCTCCAGCATAACGTTATCAATTGGCAATTAATTAGCCAATTATTGATGATAAAAAAAACACTTTTCCGGAATTTATTCTTGAAGAAAGAAATGATTCTTCGTTTTACTTTTTCACAAAAAAAAATCAATACTACATTTTGAATATTACAATCAATACTCTTTTCCCGATAAGTTTCAAGCGTAGCTAGTCTACCGCCGCCTTTCACAACTCTTTTCCAACTCCCTTTGCAAATGCTTCACATCTTTTCACGACCTGTCCAAATGAATACCTCATGTTTAGATAACGGGGGTGCTGAATCGCCTATTATCACGCCACTTACTAACTGCAATTATATACCAAAACTGTGATGCAATATTATATAATTGAACATTTGTTCTCTATATGCTTCCATATATGCCTATCCTATATGCTGATCTTATATGTTTTCCCAAAAATCAATTAAAAAAAGAAATATATATTTTGTCCACACCGGGATTCGAACCCACTACCTAAAGTTTTCTGGACCACCTCCTTAACCTCTGATCCAACTGAGTTCATAGAAATTCAACTAATGGCTTCTAATACTAACACCTTTACATACCCCTATTCTTCCTTATTGATCTCAGCTTAGATAATAGTTAATACTACACTGTTAATTGATCTGACTGTTAATAGATCTAGCTGTTAACTATACTGTTAACTTAATTTTGTCAACTGTGTAAATCTGGTTGAAATCATTTGAAAATCATTTTGGTCAACATTACACTAAACAGCAAAATCAATTTTTTTCCAAAATAACAAGGTTTTGACAATGGATTCTGGTAGAGGGGACAAAAACAAATATACGTGTGATCCTTAGAACACATGCTATGTCCAAAATGTAAGGATAACATGACTTTCTATGCCAATTCACTATAAGAATGCTCAAAAAGCGGGAAACTTAAATCTCCCCTAAAATAAGATTCATACGTAAACTTTCAAAACGCCGATACACGTATATGTTTTTGTTTTGTCCCCTCTATCAGAATTCGTTGTCAGAACCTTGTTATTTTTTTTTTCGTGTTGAACAGTGTTATCAACATTAGCCTTAAATATATAAAATATATAAAAGAGAAATTTATAAATTTCTTTCAATTAGTACCCAAGCTGTTTTAATAAACTTTGAAATAAGAAGCTGTCAGAGCTTTTACTGCATCTGTATAAAATTAAGATAAATCATTTGAAGAAATAATTACAAGGATACGTACAATAATGGAAAAAATGTCTCAAATGCCTCGCATGGGAGCAAAGTTCCTAGAAAATGTTAATCAGTACTTTCAACGCGTACTTCTTTTGAATTCGTTATTCCAAATAACGCAATAATAATGCTGAATATATATTAAGTAAGAAAATTCCATTCATCTAAGTTTCATATATATGTATTGCATATTAATATAATACCTCTGAGGAGTGGGGGGTGGAAAAGAAATAAGAATCGTTAACTTAATAGCTTGCAATCAATTATTCAATATCTTGCAAACGATTAACTGCGATACCGTGCCTGCTCAAACCACCACCACCCCACAAGCCCTGGTACATTAACACTTATGCACAGGGTCTAACACATAAGCCACTCAACATGGTAATCAATCATTTTCACACATTATCTGCGCGCAAAAATATTCAATTATATTGACTTAAAAATTGACATTAATGTCTTTTTCAATTATCAAACTTGAAAATTACGAGTAAATGAACATTAGGCATGTTATGGGAAATAATAGCAATGAAAGTGAAAAAATAAAAAATAACAACAAATACCAGTACACAGCCCAATAAGAAATGCAAAGCACATATGAATGTGTTGCACCCTAACTGAAAAAGAAGTACAACTCAAAATTTTTTAAATTTTAGATGCTAAAAATAAATTTCTTTTGTACAAAACATACACTTCGTTCAAAACATATGGATAAAACGATTTTATCAAGAGAAATAAAATGAGCAAAATTTGCTTGAATAGTTTCAACATAATGACTTATTTACTTACTTACTAACTTTGCTGGCACTCATAGCCGTAGGTCGTAGGTCATCCAAGAACTTGCGCCAGCTTTTTCTTGTTAGTTCCAGTTTTAAACTCCAAGCGTCATCAGGTTGCATAACATTTGGTCCTTACAACGGAGCTTTCTTCTGCGTTGACCACCGGTGGGCACGAAATCGAATATTTTTGAACTGGAGCATCGTTTTTCATCCGCTCAATAACGCTTAGCAAGCGGAGCCGGTCGATTTTTATGCACCTAACTATGCAGACATAAGCGTACAACTCATACAACTCGCTTTATTCCATTGAATTAGGAACTCGTCTTTGATGCAGACTTATCGAAGACATCCAAAGTCTCTTTATCAGAACTGCTCAGGGTCCAAGCATGTGCTGCATATAATAGGACTGGCATAGTAACGAACTTATAGAGCATTTTTTTTTTCTTTTTTTTTTTAGCTTTGAACCAAGGATTTCAGGTGGAATACCTATTCAGTCAAGTCTGCCTTGGTTCGAAATGGGGTGATAGATTAGTGAGAAGGAAAGGTCAATCAAGTGAAACACGTGTAGGATGTTCTAAGCGTGGTGGAAAGCCAAAGAAACATGTGAATTTGAATCAGAGGCAAGTGTTATGTCTTTACATCAGTCAATTCAATTTGTAAGGCAATCTCATCCACAAACTTCTTCACCATCAACTATAACTTAGTGCCGTAAATATTGATGAATTTTTAATTTCAGTTGATTGATATTCAGAAATGAGGATAGAAAATTTAGAAAGGTTTAAAGCGAAGGACCATGGCCTGGCCGGGAATCAAACCCTGGACCTCTGGGGTGGCAGTCGAGCACGCTACCAACTCGACTACCGAGGCCGCCCAATTTGCTCTCAATTCTTGCTCTCCTAGAGCGCTCTCTGCTCATGGCTGAGCATTACTCAAGAATTATAGTTGCGTTCCGCAACTGAGAGAGAGAGAGAGAGGACGTCACAAGCGATATTGTCAGACTTTGGAATAATTTTACTTTGGGACCTACGCCTAAATATTTTTTTCTTTTTTTTTATAATATGTATATAGACCTCCTTAACCTAGTGGTGCAATAAAATTTTGTCGGTCTCGAATGGTTAAGAAGATAAAAATCTTGAAAGTTTAAAAAATTCATATTTTTCATACACAAAAATATTCATATTTTTATACAGAAGAGAAGATATTTTTACTCTACTTTTCCGAAAGAATTTATTTTCAATTTCGTCAATTTGCCTAAGCGATCTCCCATTTGCATACGTTTTCGTCAAGCAAAAGTACTTTGTGACGTCATGCACTCAATTGAGAAAGAGAGCATTAGATAGCGGTACTGCGAAACGCGTAATCTTGGGTCTAATGCATAAAAATGAGCTGTTTCTCAGAGATCATTCGTGTGAGATCAATCTCAAGAAGTGAGTCATAAGAACATTCTCAGTCTCAGTCTCCAAATTGTATGCATAAAAAGGAGATTAAGCTCATGACAAACAACTCAACATACGTGAGATCGATCTTAAAGCTTCAGTTGAGCTTTAGTTTATTGAAAGCAAGCTAAAGCAATTAATCGTTAAAATTGCTTCTCAAAATTTCAAAAAAATGTCCGAAAGCTAATCTGGAAGTGAACAATAACTGTAGTTTATCAAATAATAAAAATGATAAGCTGGCATAATTTCTAATTGATGAGTTAAAGAAACTCAAATTTTACTACAGAAATCTAATGCCGGTGCACAAATTAAAAAAAGAAGCACTTCAAAAGTTTCGAATTATCCTAGAGACTCATGAATTCCTATGTCCTCACCAATTCCATTTTGAAATCCAGGATCAGCCAAAAATCTTAAATATACTCTCATTTTTTCAGAATTAGTAAGAGCTCCACCAAGCGATTCCAATGTTGGCCCTAGGAAATGCTCTGCTAACCATTCGATGTTTTCTTTATTAAAACGAAATATAAATTTACTGCTAGATTCTTCAAGATGTCTTCGCAGCTTATACATTTTTTTAATACTATAAACGCGAAAGTATTCTGCCATTTCAGTTGCTTGAAATAAAATGTGAGATCACTTGATAGGAGACTCAACATTTACCGAGAAAGTTCTCAGACATGCTAGCTTCATCTCATGATTATGCATACCATTTTGAGAAATTTCTCACAAAGAGCTTTCGTTTTAAGAAGCTTCTCAGGCCTTGAGATCCATCTCAATGAGCAAGATCTTTCTAACGAGTAAATAACTTTTTATGCTTACGACAACAAGTAAATTCTCAAAATATCGAGTAAAAAGTAATTTCTCACTTTTATGCATGAAACCCCTTGTTTCTATCATTCTTGAGCATGACTTATGTTCGTTGAGAGAAAGCTTTGCTTCTCAAATGCCTTCTCAGTCTCAAGTAATACCTGTTGACTAGAGTTATCCTTCATTTGATCTCAATGTTGATACCGTTAAAGTAGTTTTTACTGGAGCCCAGCTAGGCGAAGTCCCTTATAGCCTCAAAGGAGATGTTGTCAACAGTGATATGGTTTCCAAGACGCTGAGACTGTTTGTTTGTTCACACCAAGTATATATTTTATCTTACCTGAGATCACTGCAAGATCCATTCGACTCGACTTTTCTAAAATCTGGAAAATGTTGCACTGACTTTGAGCGTATTATACTATGTTCAGAGTGAGTTTTAAATGCGCATTTAGAAGTTCGAAAATTCTTACAAATGTCAAGTGTTCAAACTACGTAGAAGCCCTTAATTCGCATTTAAATTGACAGATTTATTAAAATTATTTTTTTATGTTGTGAAAATGCTCCATTTTAACAAAAATATGATTGCAGGAATCAGCTTTGTTGCGTCCCAAACCTATTTGCATGACATGATTTTTACCAAAGAAAAATCTTGAGTTTGCTTTCCATTCTTCTCGCAGATCTTTCAGCAGATTATTCAGCACATCTTCGATAATTTGTTGCTTCCATGCCAGTCCCTTGCAATCGGTTCTAGTCAATAAAATCTTCTGATCTTTTTTTGTGTATTTTATTAATAAATGGAAGAAAACTTAATACATAAAAATTATTCAAATTTATAACTTAAATAGCGAACAGCTGCTTGAATTTAATAACGAGTCCTGTCAAAACAAACGAGTAAAATGTATTCGAACTTCGAAACAGGCTCGCAAACTGCTAAATGCTCATTTGAAGTAGCATTTATGTAAATTTACTTGACAGAATTTTGTATGGGCTAATTCGCATTTAGAGAAGCATTTAAGAAATAAATGCGAATTAAGCTTTAAATGTGCATTTAGCTCCCAGTCTGAACATAGTATCAAGTAATACCTGTTGACTAGAGTTATCCTTCATTTGATCTCAATGTTGATATCGTTAAAGTAGTTTATACTGGAGCCCAGCTAGGCGAAGTCCCTTATAGCCTCAAAGGAGATGTTGTCAACAGTGATATGGTTTCCAAGACGCTGAGACTGTTTGTTTGTTTACACCAAGTATATATTTTATCTTACCTGAGATCACTGCAAGATCCATTCGACTCGACTTTTTTATAATCTGAAAAATGTTGCACTGACTTTGAGCGTATTACGGAGACTGATACAACAGCATAATGCTCTTGTAAAATATCCTTCCTCTATATCTCAGATAAGCAGCTCGGATGATCTTCTTCATCATTAGGTTGCAAAAGTCACACGACAGGGAATCACCTATCAAATTATCATGAAACCTTGTTTGGTATCGAAAGGAGGGGAGAGTCTTTCCCAATTTTAACTGCGCTACTAATGCTGCTCAGTATAATCCTACATAGATAGATGAGCTTCGCAGTTGTGCCAAAATTTAGGCAGGATGGAGTATAGGTGAGGACTGTCGAAGCCGTCTTTGAAATCGTCAAAAAGATGGCGTGTGTCGATTTGTTGTTCTAGGGGGTATTCTATTGTTGTTCTAGGGGGGGCTTGGGCATTTTAGTTCACCACAAAGATCGCTCGTTTTAGTTCAATCGTATGTTATAAACTAGTTCGTTCATTTAGTTCTTTTAAGCGGGAAATCCATTCGATGCAGTTGCGTTTTTCATCCGTTTACTCGCTGGCGTTATAAAATAGAAGTATGTAAACGTTACGCTGGCAAAACGCTAGTTACGCAAGAATGTTGAAAATATTTCAACTTTTCTTGCATAACTAGCGTTTTCTGACAGCTTGTTACTTACAACAAACATCGAGAAGAAATAAAAGAAACGAGTCAGAAGCTCATTACTTTTAGGGATGGCTCTTGTAAATAAATCTTAAAAATTAAAAATGTCTATGATTTATTTCATTATTAATTTCTCAAAAGAACTTTTTTATACTCAGGATTTAAGATTTTTTTTTGACGTAGAAAACGTCATTCTCGGAGGTAAGTAGGGTGGTTGATAGTGATCAGGTGTCGGTATTTATATAACTTTTTGAGCCTTTGGTGGGCCTAAAGTGCTGATCATACAATGTTGATGTTAGCACGTGTTGTCTGCTTGATCCTCAATGCGACAAAAATTCATGTTAGAACTCTCTAACTTATATAAATTTTACACAATTACATGAAATATAAATCCAACATTTGATGTTTTTGTTTGCTTAAACTTGCTACCTATTTATCGACAGTTTCCGTTTTTATCGACAAAACCATAAAATTTGTATGGGAGCCCCCCTAAGGAGTGGTCGGAGGGAATAGGTGTTAAAGGCAAAAATATTCCTTTTGCAAAAGTAATGGGGGTCAGTGATACATATTAACCCTCTCCGGAACTCTTTTAAAGGTCATATGCTCAGGTGTATTGAATAAATAAACAAAAACCATAAAATTTGTATGGGAGCCCCCCTAAGGAGTGGTCGGAGGAAATAGGTGTCAAAAACATAAATGTTGCTTTTACAAAAGTAATGGGGGTCGGTCATATATATTAACCCTCTCCGGCACTTTCTTGAAGGTCATATGCTCAGGTGTATGAAATAAATATACAAAAACCATAAGATTTGTATGGGACCCCCCCTAAGGAGTGGTCGGAGAGAATAGGTGTCAAAGGCATAAATGTTCCTTTTGCAAAAGTAATGGGGGTCAGTCATACCTATGAACCCTTTCCGGCACTCTCTTAAAGCTCAGATGCTCAGGTGTATGGAATAAATATACAAAAACCATAATATTTGTATGGGAGCCCCCCTAAGGAGTGGTCGGAGGGAATAGGTGTCAAAGGAAAAAATGTTCCTTTTGCAAAAGTAATTGGGGTCGGTCATACATGTTAACCCTCTCCGGCACTCTTTTAAAGGTCATATGCTCAGGTGTATGGCATAAATATTTTGCTAAATAGTTTTTAAAAAAGATGTCATCAAAAGTGAATTGACTAATTCTACGTCTTGTGTTACGACATAGTCGAAACTACTGTATCTTTTTTACTTATAAATGAAGACGATTTAAGTATTTTTGTGTAAATACAATAAAAACTCAACTTTAAGAACATACCAAATGTTTTATAATTTTGCAGCCCTGCTTAATCTGAACGTAAAACGCAATCATTGAACTCTACCATCATTTTCTTGCGTAAATTGCTCTAGCGAGTAAACGGACGAAACACGCAACTGCATCGAATGAACTTCCAGCTTTAGCTCGTTCGTTCTTTTTTGTTCGTTGCATGTTTTACTTCGTTTGTTCTCTTAGTTCGTTAATTCTTTTAGTTCGTTAGTTTTTTTAGTTCGATTGGTCTTTTAGTTCGTTTCGTTTACTTGTTCATGTCCAGGTATATAAAATGAAACAAACTTGGTATGAATATGTGATAGCCATCAAATCCAACATTTCTACTAGTGCAGACACAAAAAGTCTCAAACCAAGGACTCAAAGCATAGCTTGGTAAATTTAGTTGTTTTTGCTCTCGTTCGTTTTGTTCCTACTCGCTGCAATATCAATTGAACTATAATGAACTAAAAGAACTAAAAAAACGAGAACACTGAACTAGTTCACATAGTTCATGAGTGGGAATCGTTCAATTGAACTAGTTCGTTCATGAACTACCCAAGCCTAGTATTCTCCAAGATTTGTCGTAGCGTAAATATCCGGTTGATGGTAGATTTTCCAGGTCTCAAGCGACACTGATAACGTCCAATCAGTATTTTCAATAATACGCTCGAAAGGGTCTTATATGCAATATTAAGCAAGCTTATCCCAAAGTAGTTCTCGAAAATGTTGGAATCGACTTACATGTGGATTGGGCATAGCACTCTGATATTCCAATAGTTTGAAATGTATTCTTCGGGCCTTATTTTCATCCATTATTGGCCATCAAAGATAACATTTCTAATGGCGGGATTGTTGTCAGTGCTGCCTTGAGAAGTTAGTTTCGCCTAGGAGTTAATGCCCGGTTTTGTCTGGAGAATTTCTGGCTTCTGTGCTATTATTTTTTTATCGGGCGTAAGTTCATCGGGCGTAAATTCCGGGAGCCAAAAGCTATTTTTGTTTTCATTTAACTTTCAATATAATTCTATTAAAACTTCTCAATACATATTTTATTGCATATTTCTAGGAAGCAGCATAATTACACAGATCTGCAGGATTTTGCTTATGGGCATTTGCGAGTTATATCCGAAGTTCTTTTTTACGAAGTATCCAGGTCTTAGATCAGAATTAGCTTAAGTCAGGATTTTGAGATTTTTTGAGATATTTGATATGATCAATACAATTCTAATAAAACTTCTCAATACATATTTTATTGCATATTTCTAGGAAGCAGCATAATTACACAGATCTGCAGAGTTTTGCTTATGGGCAATTGGGAGTAATATCCGAAGTTCTTTTCTACGAAGAATCAAGTCAGGATTTTGAGATATTTGATATGATTGAAAAATAGCTTTTTGGCCTACTTTTTAGGTGATGTTCAAGAAGCACTCAGTTTTTTTAACTCTTTTCTACCAAGTGTAGCATTTATAACTGTTCTCTCCTTTAAAATGAGCTGTGACATTTTTTTTTTTGTTTTTTTGAGAAAAAACAAGCTTCAGATTCGTCAATAGACTGCTCCAAACTCAAACAATCAGCTATAAAAAGAAACTAGAAAGAAACAATGTGGCGTCCGTGGCGTAGTTGGTTAAAGTGCGTGGCCGCTATGTCAAAGTACTTTGGAAACCCAGGTTCGAAACCCAGCAGCGACAGAAAATTATTTGAATTAAAATAATTTTTCTGTACGGCCGCCACCTCTCTGCAGACAATGGCAAACCTCAGAGAGTAATCAAAATGCCATGTAAAGCTTCTTGAGAACGAGAACATTCCGTTCATCGCCGTTCGGAGTCGGCGTTAAGCATGTAGGTCCGGTTCTCGGTCAATTGTGTACAAACTTAATAACACGCACAACACAATTGATCATAAGAAGCTAGGTCAAAGTCCTTTCAAGGGCTGAAATGGCCAGTTATTTATTTTTTTTTTTTTTTTAGAAAGAAACAAACATTTCTTATTTGTTTGCGCCTTTGTTACTACAGACACATAACTGCCGTCACTCATACTACGAACGTGTCGTATGTGGTTAAGAATTTTAGTTCTAATAAATTCGCTTATATATATAAAGACACAAGCTCTGCTATTGACACGCATACGCACACAGAAATTCTTGTCAGATTCCAAAAAAGAAAATGATGAAATCTGTACTGTCGCCAAGTAGTTTCGTCAAAAAAAAAATGTATTCAAGAGCAGACTTTTCAATTAGATTTTTCACTGAATACCAAAATGTTGGATTAACTTTTTACCAAAATCATAAAAAAGCACAAATGTCCCGAAACTATTGCATACTTCAAGGCGTTGGCAGTGACAAATTCAATTCGATTCCGCTTAACTGATAATTCTGATAAATTGTTTGTTGTTACTTTTAGTATTTGTCAGACTGTCTATCTGTCTGTCTTGTCTGTGTTGCCATTCAGTGATACGTGTACCGAAAGCTGGCAGACAGTGACACTGACACCTACACGTATACAATGCATGCACTTAAGTTCACGACATGCTGTTGAATCTGTTGTCACGTGTTGGCAACTAGTTCTGGCCATTCAAACTTACACACACACACACACACACACACTTTTATTATTTTTTTTTTCTTTTGTCTTTCTTCATTTTCTTTATCTTTATTCGACTTTGGCTTGGCTCACAAAAAAGTTCAAATGTTATCACAAAAGCTTTATTTGTATTAACAAATCTCAAGGGTTCAATGGTCAGCATGTTCTATTATTCCAGGCCAAGTGGTCGAAAAGTCGTGCAGTTGAGCATCTAGGGCTAAAGTTGAATGTAGAGTAGCGTGGAGTAAGGGCGTGAATATGATATGTTTTATGTTTGCCTAATTTGCAAAGCGGCAGTTAACAAGCAAAACAAATACATACATCTATGTGTGTGGTTATCGAGACAGTAGTTGCGTGTAGAGGAAACAGAGCAAGCATATGTTTGTATGTACGTGTATCAAAGGCAAATAGTTAGTTCGGCTCGAGGGAGTCAGCAATGTGTGCAAATGAAAATTTGATATTTGATAGAGCAGGTTGAATGTGTACAAGGTGTGTAGAAGAGAGGCATTAAATTCAGACTAATTTCCAAAATGGTTTTGAGTGAAGAATTTGAAGTGAGTATTTCATTGAAGTGAAGATTCTGTAAATCATTCATAGCAAAAGAAGAAGGTTACGGTTTGAGTTACACAAACCTGGGAGTCAAGCATAAGGCTGAATCAGAGAGAAATTTTTAAAATTTTTAAGTTTTTAAAATTAAATGTTTGGGTGTATTGTTGGGTTGGATGTAAAATGACACTAGTATTCTTAGTCCCAATTTTCACTCAAAATAAATGAAAATTCCTTAATAAAATAACATAATGCGTTAAAAAAACTTTAAAGATGCCTCAAAAAACCAAAAACAGTAATTTTATTCACACTCAGTGGATAAATTTTTAATTTTCATAAAATTAAAAAACCCCCAACGAATACTATGTAAGAGGGTATATCAACTTGGTCAACTCTATTGGTAAGGTCGATAAAAAGTCGTGGTAGGTCAAGGAAAGTTTATATATGTATTCTACTTCACCAGCACCACCTGAGTCGATTTGGCCAGTCCGTCTTTCCGACATCACGATTATAGCCCTAAGTTTGAAGCTTAGGTAATGAAATTTGATTTATAAGCGTATTTTTATAAAAAATAAGTCCAGTTTGAAAACGAGCCATATTGGATGAAAACCACGTAAGCCTTTCCTATAAAGTGACGTCATCAAAATGAGAAAACCTCTAAAAATGCAAAAAAAAATTATTCTAAACCAGTGCTGATCAACGCACGTTTCAAACAACAACAAAAAAAGCTTTCCGAGTGCACAACTTTACACTGAAACAAGAAGTTGTTAAAAGCTCTCACGAAATTTGGTGCAAGGAAATATTGTCGAGTGTTGGATTTTCAATATAATCATTTCTTTTCTCTTTTTGTGTTTATTTTTCGCTATTTTAACGCAGAAAACATCAAAGAAAGGTAAAAGTAAAGAATAGCATGTAAACGGTGGTTAAATTTTAAGGGCCGATGCTGATTTTGAATAAAACACAAATTATTTAGGAAATTATTACCATTTATTTTTATTATGATAATATTGGTATGGTTCAATTATGTATGGAACAAAATATCGGCCAAATGGCCGCCGCGACCTCGGCGGCACACCTCCATCCGATGGTCCAAATTTTCGATGACGCTGAGGCATAAGTGAGGATCTATGCCGTTAATGTGCCGAATTATCTCAACCTTTAGCTCTGGAATTGTTGCTGGCTTATCGACGTACACCTTTTCTTTCAAATAACCCCAAAGAAAGAAGTCCAACGGTGTCAAATCACATGATCTTGGTGCCCAATTGACATCGCCACCACGTGAGATAACACGGCCATTGAATTTGTCGCGCAAAATATCCATTGTTTCGTTAGCTGTGTGGCAAGTGGCACCGTCCTGTTGAAACCACATATCGTTCACATCCATATCTTCCAATTCGGGCCATAAAGAGTTCATTATCATCTCACGATAGCGAATACCATTCAAAGTAACTGCCTGACCGGCCTCATTTTGGAAAAAATACGGCCCGATGATGCCGCCAGCCCATAAACCGCACCAAACAGTAACTCTTTGTGAGTGCATTGGTTTTTCGACAATCACCCTTGGATTATCATTCGCATAAATGCGGCAATTCTGCTTATTGACGAATCCACTGAGGTGAAAATGTGCCTCATCACTGAAGATGATTTTCTTCGAAAATTGATCATCCACTGTTGCCATTTCTTGCCACCATTCTGACCATTGAAGACGCTTGAAATGGTCAAGAGGCTTTAGTTCTTGACTCAATTGCACCTTGTAAGCGTGTAAATGCAAGTCTTTATGCATAATGTTCTTCAACGACGAGCGTGAGAGGTGCAATTGTTGGGCACGACGACGAGTTGAGGTGGACGGCTCTTCAGCCACACTATCGCGAACAGCAGCAATATTTTCTGCAGTACGAGCTGTACGAGCATGCACTGGTGTTTTCACATCTCCTACAGACCCGATTTGCTCAAATTTTTGCACGATTTTTCCGATTGTACACACATTTGAACGATTAAATTGACCGCAAAAATCACGAAGTGCACGATATGCATTTTGATTTGAAAGCCCATTTTCATAATAAGCCTGAATAACTTTAACGCGTTGCTCGATTGTGTATCTTTCCATGGTTCAAATTGAGTTAGTCTGAAATTGAGAAATGTCAAATGAAGTGCAGAAAAAAACTTCACGTTTAGGTGTCGTTCACATTCAACATCGGCTCTTTAAATTTAACCACCCTTTATTAATGTTTTTCCTGAAACATTGCAAAATATTTAAATACATTCTTAAATAAAAAAGCGAACGACTCTCATACCACATAAGCGCTCAAAGCATACTGACTGTAAATTTAAAGCACAGCAGAAAAAACAAGCTTTTACGCAGTGTACAAACACAGCGAGTCGATTGCTACTTCGTGTACAAAAGCTTAACAACACACGATGCCCGCGGGCTATGGGAAACAATGTAGTGAGCACCACTGTTCTAAAAGCTTGGAATTTTGCGTTTAAACTTTGATTCTTAAAATTCACTCTTAATTGTAAATTGTAAATATCTGACGAAAAGCACGCATAGCTTATACACAAACTAACGTAAAAATGTTGACGTAAAGTGACGTAAATTTGAAAATTTTATACATCGGCTCTGAACTCAAATAAACACATTTTGTTAGAATTCGGCAAAATTTGTTGAAAACCCCTACTCCGACCTCCCATACAACGTGACGTCATCAAAATAGCGAAACTTTCATAAATTCCTCAAAAATTAATGTAAGCTTCAATATTTAAAACGTGCTCGTACGATAGGTTTAAATAAACTGAATAAAAACCACGCCTATCCCCCATACGAACTGACGTCATCAAAATAATTAAACCATCATAACCTCAGTTATTTGGTTATTATATATCACGTCATATCATAATATATTATATATACATATATTATATTATATATCATCATATGTATATAAACACGTCTGTGGGGCTATTCCATAATTGTTAGGTACTCCTTTAATTTATTATTCTTTCTCCTGTAAAAATTGTTCCTAATGCATTATGTAGTATCTTCAAAATTAATGATCAAATGGTCATCATTAAGTTTTCTGAGTATAATTTTACACCTAGAGTTGTAGGTGTAAGAGCATAGCTTCTTTAGAATTGGCTAACTAACTGAAAAGATGAAGATAGCTTTATCCGTGGTCAGCCACTAGCAAGGTGCAAAGCAACTTCTTATATAGCCAAGACTTTCGCTACAATGATCGAGAAGTCGGAAATCTCCAGACCTGAAGAATAACTCCATCATTTTAATGGGGTCTTTTATTTTATTCCTGGCGTGATGGGGTGCAAGCATTGTATTTGATGACGAATTTTACTCCTGATATGCAGAAATTGGTATTGGAAGATAAAGCGACTGAAGCCAGTACTGCCAGTGTGTCCTATGTTAGTGCCGAACCATTTTCCAGATTCCTGTAACCCCAAAGTTGCAATGGTTGCGTCTTCCTTGGCACTCAGGCCTATAGGGCATGAATGGAAAATCATATTTAGAGTATCCTTTGGATTAGAGCGAAAAGCTTAGGTAATGCATGGCTCGACACTTCTGGGCACTTTGTGGAGGTTGCTTAGAATTGAAGACTTACTAATGATACGCCACCAGACTGTTGCTCCGTAAAGCAGTATTGGGCGGACGATCTCTGTGTCCAAAACCAAAGAACTTAGTGTGAGAAAAACCTAATTTCCTACCTTATGATTTCTTTCACCGTTTTTGGCTTCCTGATGCATTCTTTTGTGTTTTCATTCTAGAGGATTTTGTGTTTCTTATGTAGGATTACGCTGTTGCTAAATTTGAACCTAAAGTTGGTGTCTTGAATCTTAGTGGCTGCAGGATAGGCGTTTAATAGTTTCTTGTAAATAGGGCCAGTTCTGTCTTCACTGGGTTCACGCTGAGATCGTGGATTACGGCCAATTCAAAAGTGATCATCATCGGTCTCCATGAGGTTGCTTGCTTGTATGTGGAAATTTTTCTTTAACAACCCAGCAGAAAAGTGGACCAAATTTGAAATAGTTCTGAACTAGTTCCGAAAAAGACCAGTACTAGTTCCACTAAAATACCCTTTAACATTGAACGAACTGACGCTTTTTGCGGGTTGATGTCATAGGAAAAGACAATTGTCCCCAGAAACACTCCTTTTTCCCCATATTTGAACTAGTGGCATTAGGAACATACATATTTGAACTCGTTGCTTTCGCAGTAGCCTGAAAGTGGTTTTTTTTTAACTAATTTTAAAATGAACATATTAAAAGTGTAAAAAGTTAGTGCAACGGAAAGTCCTAAAGATCTCATTTGTACCAACTTTTCCATCCACATTCCAGAAAACATTTTGTATATAAACATTTTTCTTATCGTTTTTTCTTGTGCGCATCAAATTTTAAAAAGTAGTCAGAACGCGTTTATTTTTTTCAGCAATACTTTTGAAAACAAAAGCAAAGATAACTGTTCTACACTGAACGCCTTTTGTACTTTTTCAGAACTACTGCGAACTGCGCTAGAAATGAACTAGCTCACTTTTTAAATTGACTCCAAAATAACTGCTGGGAAGGTACAAGCTTTTATTATATCCCACAAATGTACACACAGCGCACAGCGCATCATTTCTATGTATTGACCTTTCTATGAATAAAACAAAATTAAATAATAAACCTTAAAAAAAATAAAGCATAAATTGACCGCAAGCTTAACAAAAATACAACAAATAGCAATCAAGGAAGTTCAAGAGAGAGAGAGAAAGCGGTTGAGCAACTATGAATCAATAAAATAAATTGTCGACACAAAACAGTCAACACCCTATAATTAAAAAAAAAAAAACAAAAACAAAAACAGAACAAAAGGCACAAGTGCAAAATTGATGATGCTCTTGTGAAACCAAAATTGGGAAATATACAAAAATTTTTTCGCAACGAACTTCTCAATGATAAATGAATAGCAAAATGACAGTGCGCAACAATGAGAGTTCAATGTAATAGTTATTTTTTTTTTTTTGGAAATATCTAGGCCAAGTAGGCTTTTGTAGTCACAGCTGTTTCAGAGTCCTAGCTGCTAGGTGCACAAATAAAAAAATGCCTATAGGTATGTATGTATTGGTTTGTCTTGAGTTTCTATTGTGCTCATTTAATTATGTGCATGTGTCTAGAACAACTCCTTAACAATTTATATGCTCAACATAAATTATTATGTCCTTTGCCGGAAGCTTCAATATTTTGAGTCAATTGCAGACATTTCAGACAGTTGGAATAGTTTCATTGTAAATGCCTTTTATAGCTCAATGTATGTATAAGAAGAGTGCTAACAACGATCTATATTTGTGTGTGTGTGTGTGTTTGTCTGTTGTGTTAGTTTATTCGCCTGGAGCTTTGCTGTGAAATGATTATCATTTATTAAGCAAAGAGCAAACCATATAATAACAATAACAATAAAATAGCAGCCAAAATCAAGAGCAACGGATACTTTATCAAAGGAAAACAAAAAAAAAACTCTAAACAAATAGAAACACTCTCTCACCTACACGAACACACCAACACAACATCAGCATTGATGACATTTGCAAGATATTGTATCATGTTAAGGCCAGAGGCTAGCATTTGTCAATGTATATTTTCTATTTTTGTTTTTTTTATTTTTTTTTTTGGTGAGACTTTTCCAGTGTGACAGACATGCTTTTCGAGTATCTTGATGTTAAATAATATTGATTCAGTTGAAATAATCAATTAGTACAAGGATGCTTATGAGAGTTTGTGCTTGCGTGTGCGTGTGCGTGTGTGTGTGTGTGTGTGTTGGAAATATATCAGTGCCTAATGCTGAAATAATCGATGTTGTGTGGCGTTACAAAGATGCGAAAATAATTGCTCAAAGAACTTAAGCTCAAACAAAGCAGCTTTTAAAAGCTTGTCCAGTTCTTTCAATTAGCTTTATTTCATATTTACCCAGCTAATGGTTATTTTTTCAAGTGAATCTTATTTAAGTGAAAGTAAGACTGAAAGAAAGAAGTTAAGTGAAAGTCTTTAAGTGAAGTGGCGCACACTGGGATAGAAACTACCTTTCTCTCCCGTTGTACATTAATTTTTAGAATTTTCTTCAAAATTTAGAATTGTGATTAGTTTTTTGTAGTCAGCGAGTCAGTCCCCCCATCTAAGTTTTGTCTTGGGGTTTTGCTCGATTTGGGCCTTTGCCATGTTTTAAAGAAAATGGATCTAATGCAGTGTTGACCACAGCAACAGCATTTGTCTCATTTTCTCTTTCGTGTACACGTAAAAAGTTGAAGTTTTGATTCACAAGCGTGCGTACTACGTGGTCAACACTGATCTAATGCATACAATTTTAAAAACAATCTTACTTTGTCATGTACGATAACGCTTAATAAATACGTAGGTTACATCAAATATTTTGGGAATAAATATAATGACCAAATTTCTTTCTTTTTTGATTAATATATCCTTGCATGCGTTCGAACCATTTGTCGAAACATTTATCCCATTCCGGTTGAGACACCTTCGAAAACATAGTTTTTGAACGCATCAATGGCTACTCCACGCAGTTTGTCCTTGATGTGCGGGCACAGAAAGAAGTCATTGGGTGCCGAATCAGGACTGTACGGCAGATGACCTTTTAATTTAATATTTTGAGTGCGCAAAAATGCCTTTGTATGAGCTGATGTGTGGGAGCTCGCGTTGTCTTGATGAAGAACAATTCTTCGACGCTTAGTTGTTTCCTTATTTCTCGGAATAATTCCTATTTTGCTACGTGTCTCAAGTGGGACTGTGGCAAAAATTGGAAAAAAATTGTGACTTATTTTATTTAATTTTCAAAATGAAAAAAAAATTCGGTCTTTTGATAATTTTTCCCGAAATATATGTAGTAACTCACGTATTTGTTGTATAGACACCTAAGAGCGGTTGAGCAAATGAGCCATGAACCATACATGGCAAGAATGTCAAGAAAGAAGGGGGGCATACAAGTATTAAAGCTCCCAGATGAGTAACAGGAATATGTATACTATGTAACATTGTATAGGCTCATTAAAGCTCATCTATCCTTCTATAAGTAGAGTAAAATGTGATCTACTTATAGAAGGATAGATGAACCATAGGAATTTTAATGAGTTCTATGGAAGTATTGGACAAATGTTGAGGATTTCTTTGGTCTTTTGGAACTAACTTGAGTTTTGTGGACTTCATGGGCAATAATCAATGATTCTAAGGCAGTGTCAGCGATAACAAGATGGGAAACTTCGATGTGGAAGGGATAGCACTATGCATGGCTTATGTCAAATTGAAATCAATACAAACACAATATCATAGTTGTGTTCGTACGTTTTGTTGCCAAACTCACCCAGTTTGGGTGCTAGTTTGAGTTATTCAGCTGGTTTGGGTTCTCACCACTGTAAAATTTCACTGAGTTTAGACAAACTTACCACGGTCTAAACATAAACAAGTTAAGGGGTAATTCGCACTTGTAACTCTGAACTTCATCGATTTTTTTGTTCTTGCATATTTTTGAAGTATAACTATCTGCGAAGTTATACGTCTCCGAAAAGGGTCGAATACCTCGTATTTCTGGCATTCATATAATGTTTGGAACTTTCAGAAATTAATTTTCGATGCCTCTTATTGTTTGAATTTGTCAGTTTAGCTCGAAGGTTCGACAACTCGATTGCAGTACCAGAGAAATGCGCGATGAGAGAAAAATGAAAACCAACAGGAAATTTATGAGAATCATCATCGGTGGAAGAGCTATCATATGGGTCCTGAATAGATGGCTGCATGTATGTTAAAAAATTGTTTCCTTCGTGTAAACTGAAGTTGATACTTAAAACATAATTTTTCGAAATGGCATTTTTTAATCGGTAACAAAAATTACTCGAAAATTCTAAACCTTTCTTTTTAAAATTTTGTAGACTCATTCGATAAAAAATGGCCATTTTATAACCAAAAAAACAACAGTATTTTTAGTGAAAATCGAACCATTAACTATACTTTGCTTACTTTTTAAATGAATCGATCAGACACTAGTTTATGTTGCCATTTAACTAAATCTATTCGCCTATTACTCTTTCAGGTGATCCAGTTCACCACAATGTTCGTCACCCTAAAACGCAAAAATTAAAGTCATTTGTTACAAGACCATACAATATTTTTCAATAACTGAAAGACTGAAAGTGTTCAATTAATGTATTTTAAGATAATATAATGATCGTTTAAAAAATTTTAGTAGTTTTCGTATTCATGAAGAAACCCTATTTTTCACCTTAAGTAAATAAAGTCAGCTGCTGGTTCAAATTTACGCTGGTTGTTGTATAATCCGTGAAAAAACTCAACATACACTGAAGGTTCGTGTACGGTATAAAGATCAGAGTTGCTTTTTTAATTTTCAAGGCTTTTTCATTGGCAATATTAAGTTAATATATATTATATATATATATATATACCATATGTTATCAGTTGAGAGCAAAATGCATAAATTAAGTTTCCGCCTCTTATATATTAATTTTATGTCTATATCCAATGCCTATTTATTTAAGCTTCGCAAATAAAACAATATTATTGCGAACTTAAATATTGCTTAGTCGATACAACAGTTGAGAATCTTGAGGTGAACTCATATGCACAATACTTGAGTGCATAAAAAATGAGAAGAACAAGCACCATTTTGGCGCAAAATCAACCAAATTGACAATAGAATCGAAGTTTCCTATCTTGTTATATCTGGCAGTGTCGACGACAGCAACAGCACTTGTCTCATTTACTCTTTTGTGTATACATAAAAAGACGAAGTGTTGCTTCACACGCGTGTGTACTACGCGGTCGACACTGTTCTAAGGCCAATACGTTCCACATAGATTATCTACGAATATAACTAAGGAGTAATTCATAAACCACGTTGTCAATTTTTAGCTTTTCTAAATTTTTTTATGAATAAATTCTACTTGAAAAGTTTAAAAAGGTTATTTTATTGGTAAACTTTTTTTGGTTTTCTGGATATATTAGCAGTGTTTTATTCGTACTGGTTTAACCAAAAATGTTCTAAATTACATGCAGAACACTAACAAAAAAAATGAACCTGCTCAGTAGCTGGATCATCTTGTTAAACTTTTTTTCGTTCCGCTACTGCTCTATAGATGTCGTTGTTTACTTGTGCTTTCATTGATTTATAGTGACCCTTTGCAGACAAAGGAAACAGCTGTGCTTAGTTTTTTCCAATAAATAAATAAAAATGGATGCAAAAGACTCGTAATTTTATTGCCCCAAGCGTTCAATGCTCCAAGCTCCAGTGTCCCAAGCGGTCAAGGCTCCAAGCTCCAATGTCCCAAGCGGTCAAGAGAAAAACTTTAAAAAGTTTAACTAATGCGATCTATTCGTTCATCAGGTTAAACCAGAACGAATAAAACGCGGCTATTGTATAAATATTCAAGATTTTCTGATGAATAGTTTGTACTCGCATGTTCTTTGAAACTATTTGGATTCTTTGAACTTTTTTTTGAGTTTATCTTTACTCCTTGTACAAAAACCTATGATTTTCAGACAAAAAAGTTCTACTGGCATAATCCATGGAACTAAATGAATAACAGCAACTTTTTTGCAACTGTTTTGTGGACTTCTTGGAAAAAAAAACTATAATTTACTGTCTTATAGTGTCCACTAGGTAATGTTTGGAACTATTTAGATTATAAGAACTATCATGGGTCTTTCGAGTTAAAAATCTAAGATTTCTAGATCTCCAAGATTGTGAGATCTGGCGTAATCTTTGGAACTATTAGGATTATTTGAATTTTTTAGTGTTTTTTAGTTCCTTGGACCAAAGCTTTTTGGATTTTCAGACAAAAAAAATTTCACTGGCATCACTGGATCAAAGGAGCTAAATGGTTGATTGTGGCAGCCATGGCCGAATGCGTTAAAGTGCGTGCACCACTTGGTGCGAGATTCGAATCCTCCACCAGACACAGGAAATTTTTTCGATTGAAATTAATTTTTCTGATCGGCTGTCACCTCTCTCCAGGCAATGACAAACCTCAAAGATTTAATAACACGCACAACACAATTTGATCATAAAAGTTCGGTCAAAGTGCTTTTAAGCGCTGAAATGGCCTTTTTTTTTAAATTATAAGGTGTGTTGCAGAATTATAAGATCACTTAAAAAATTAATGTATTTTCAATTCGACCACCTAGAGAGTAACACATTGTTCTTAGACAATGATTAAGAAAATAAAACAAACAAAATAACCTTAATATGAGTTTTTATAAAGTAACGGTGATTTTATTATCTAAGCCAGTGGGGCCCAAAAAATTTTAAGCTCGAGCCAATGTTTAAAAAAACAAAACAAACACAAAATGTTGCTCATCGTTGCTTTTGGCAAAAAATCAAACAAAACAAAAAAAAAACTAGGAAGAAATGATCTTCGACTGGGCCGAAGTTAAAATACCCCCACGGCCGAATCAAAGTATATTCAAAGTCTTAAGCAATCAATAAAATGTTTATCTGTAAAAACGTTTTCGTTATATTTTTAACAGAAAATATTCGCTTTTGTTTTTTGATAAAATGGCTTTGTATGGGAGGAGGGCGTGGTTTTCACCCAATTTGGTTGAATTCCATACACATAGTACACGTTATATATCAAAGTTCATATGCAAACTTTCAAGTCCATACATTAATTTTTGTGGATTTTAGAGAAATTTTACCTTTTTGATAAAGTCACTTTGTATGGGAGGTAGGCGTGGTTTTCATCCGATTTGATTGAATTTCATACTTAGAGTGTATTTTGAACATCAAAACACATATGCAAAATTTTAAGTCCATATATTCATTTTTGTTGAATTCTAAGAGATTTTACCGTTTTGATAAAGTCGCTTTGTATGGGAGGTAGGCGTGGTTTTCATCCGATTTGGCTCATTTACGAACTTGACCTTCATTTTTTAGATAAAAGCTTAAATATAAAATTTCGTGTTGATAGCTTTAAAATTACGGTTGGAATCGTGATCACAGACAGACGGACAGACGGACAGACAGACGGACATGGCTAAATCAACTCGGGTGGTGATGCTGATCAAGAATATATATACTTTTCTATACCTACCACGCCTCCTTATGGGCGTTACAAACGGAGTGACAAAATTAATATACCCCCATTTACGTTGTTTAAACGTGGGGGTATAAAAACAATTACAATGTAATAAAATTACATATCATGAAGTACACTGCCAGTCATAATTTCTATGACAATAACAATGCTTGCAAGAAAATTTACTCGACACACAAGTAACGGTTCAATCAGCTTCAGCATCGAAATCATCGAGTGTGCGTTTTTTATTTTAGCTTTGCATGCATTTGTTTTTGTAAAGTTCGCTGGAAAATGTGCTGAACACTAAACGAGTGAGATTTGTGTTGTTGTTTTTTGCATGCGTTCTTTGAATTTGGCTCATCGCAAAGACTAAATTAAGATAGAAAAAAATTTGTATGAAGGGCCACGCGGGCCATATGGGCCACTACGTGGGCATGTTTGATCTAAACAAACTAAAAAATCTTATGTTTCATACTTATAAGGTCAAATTAGGTTTTTATTGATAACTTAGATAATAATGAGAATCTAACAAAACCAACTAACAAAAATCAAGAAATTGCTGTATACTAGAGAGAGTCGGCCTCCATAAAAAAAAAGTTTGAAAAAACCACCCCCTATTTCCAAGCTGACCTCGAATGGATTCCAAAATCAAAAACCATTTTTGACCATCGAAAAAACAGCCGAAATGGTCTTTTTTTCTATAACTTGAGCATAACATGTCCGATTTTAAAAAATAATATGTCGTTTGAAAGTACTTTACAAGTACTACATTCTCTGTTCAGAACATTTTTACTTTCAAGGTTATATTCGACTAGTAAACCTCGTTAGCCCGATTTACCTCACCTAAAATTGTTTTTTTTTTTCATAAAATTAAAGTCCTAAAAATTTGTTTACATTTTGTACAAGAAAATTATTCAATAACTATAAAAACAAAGAAGTTATAATGGTTCAAATATTTGATACAATTCTTTTTAAATTTTGTATGAATTCCTTTTTTTTCAATTCAAACAAAATTGAAAATTAACTTATTTTTTAAGATCGGATATCTTATGCTCAAGCTATAGAAAAAATGCCATTTCGGCTGTTTTTCCGATGGTCCAAACAAATTTTTTTTTTTTATTTTGGAATCCATTCGAGGTCAGCTTTGAAATAGGGGGTGGTTTTTTCAAACTTTTTTTTTCGACCCACTCTACTACATACTTTTTCAATAAGGTCTTTCATACTGCTTATGAGATTATTTATCAATATGGCATCAATTTTGTTCCACTCCTCTCTCAGCACTGTAATGAGTTCATTACTGGCATTGAATTGCCGATTATCTTTATAAACCCGTTGGGTAAGTATCCCCCAAAGATTCTCAATCGGGTTCAAATCCGGGGAACATGCTGGCCACTCCATAACTTTGATGGACTTGGACGAGAACAACTCCTTAGATTCTCGGCTGACATGGGTACGTGCATTGTCTTGCTGAAAAGTTCACTGTGTGTCATTATTTTCTTCTAAAAATGGTACCAAGCTTCTTTTCGAGACATGCACATAGTCCCGACTTCTCATCCGCGATGTGACAATTTCTAGCGATAAGCATCCACGTGCAGAGAATGCACCCCACACCATAACGCTGCCACCGCCAAAGTTTCTCTTTTCAAAATAAAGCGGTTGTTTTCTGTTGTCACGCCAATAGCCACGAAAAGCATTCGGTCCATCCATCCAAATTATATTTCTTTTCATCGGAAAATATGACCTAAAGCAAATTGTCGTTCTATACATTTTGACTTTAAATTTCTTAGGTTGAAGCTTACCTTGTGTCAGTTCGTATCCATATTTTCCAATGCAAAAACTACTCTGGCGTCCTTGTGGCATGTAGTTAACTTGGGTACTTGCTTCATTTTTTGAAACTGAAATGTCTGGCTACGTTTTAGGGTTCTCCAGATAGTATAACGTTAAACGTTTACACCAGGTAAGGATCGCAATCGTGCTAGGGACACCGATGAGTTACTGGCTTCGCGCACAATTTTTCTCTCAGTTCGCACATCAAGCAGCCTTTTACGCCCAGAACGCTTTTTTGTTCCATATTCATTCGGGTTTTTTAAAAAGTTTTGAATTTCGCAGATGCTGTGATTACTTCTGCGTGCAATCTCCAATATCATTGTCTCTTAGGGCCTTTTCAATTTTGGCCTTTTCAAGCTCAGAAAGTTCTTTTAATGTCATAAATTAAACATTTCACTATTTAACACACTTATTTTAAGAAAAAGTGTGAACTCAATCGCAAATAGTCGTCTCGATAATGACCTTATAATTTTGAAACACCAACAATATTACGCTTGCTTCAAAAATAAAGTACAGTTAGTTTAGCAACTGCAGAGTTTGTTGATTTGGTTTTGTGGTTTTCCTATAATCACTTTTGTGGAACAGTTTAATACTCTACAGTCGGTCGTTTTGAAAATACATTAATTTTTTAAGTGACCTTATAATTGTGAAACACACCTTTTATTTTGTGGACACATAGGACAAAAACCTATACTTAACAATCAAATATGTAGGTTTCACTAGAACTATTTGGAGTATCGGATTTTTTTTTTTACTATCTTCACTTCTTGGCTAAAAAACTATGATAGTGAATCATATTGGTTCCACTGGCATAATATAATTATTGGAACTTTTATGGGTTTTGTGAACTTTTTGTATAAAAATAAAAGATTTTCTACAGGCGTAATCATACTATCTAATTGGATAATATAATTTTTTTTTTAATTTTTAGAAATCTATGATTTTTTGACGAGTAGGTTCCACTGGCATAATCTATGGAACTAAATCGGTGATGGGAATTATTTTTTTTTTTTTTTTTTGGGTTCTATGAATTACTTGGACGAAATTCTATGATTATCAGTCAAAGAGGTTCCACTAGATTGGTTTTCTGGACTCTTCGCAAAAATCTATGATTAAAAGTCAAAAAGGTTACAATGGCATAATTATCTATGAAAGAAGTTGCGTTATTAGAACTATTATGGAATTTATAGATCTCTTGGATAAAAATCCAAGGTTTTCTGACGAATAGTTTGTTTTTACTGGCATAATCCTTGAAACTATTTGGGTTCTTTCAACTTCTTGTAGTTTTTTTAACTCCTTGCACAAAAACCTATGATTTTAAAACAAAAAACTTGTTCTGGCCGAAGCACACCATTGCGGGTACCTAAGCGCACCAGTTTCACTGGCCTAAGTGTGTCATTTTGAATCATATCCTCAGAAAAGGCACGAGAGTGCACGATTCCGTAACGTGTTTTCAACACCAACTGCATCCTGTTGACATATTGCATGGAGATATTAGGGAATAATAAATTATTTCAATATAAGTCTGAGAAAAATCCCAGCCTCTCAATAATAAGTAATATTAATAATAAATAATATTTAATAAATAATGAGTCATAAGTCAAAGTAAGTAATATTTTTGTCCAAAAAGAGCTTAGTTATATCTTCATCATATTAGCAAAACCTGCGCAATTTTTATAAATTTTTTTTATTGGCAACTCCTCTTTCATATGAATTTATATTAACTCTCTTGCTCTCACTGGAATTTTCAAATGATATATATATATTGCCTTGTGAGAAAATCGTTAGCGTTTGTTTTACCAAATAAGGCCGCATGTAGGTGTGTTTAATTTTTAACTGATGTGGTCAACGAGTAATGCTTCTACCATGCCACTGATTAAGTATCTTGGAACGTGCATGTACATTGAACTGACCATTAAAACGCTGCGCTTCAAAACAATCAAAGCTTTTGTTAGCGTAACGTAGTAAATTTTATGTTTTACTAGCCATGCTCGTTACCTATTTTTTGTCCGTAATTTTCAGTTAACAGCAACTTAAGGAACGTGGCAATAACGAAAAAAAATTAACACAGCAGGCATTAATTTGGTAGTTTGCTAGAAAAACTAGAAGAGTCATAAAAACCAAATTAGGAAATATGGCCATAAAGATGGCGTCGTTTTGGTTTGTTTTTTTTTTTTTATGACGCTGGAGTGAGTAATGATATAGGCGTGGTCAAAGAGAACAAATGTTAGCAACTTAATATTCGCGGTCATTACTGAAGCTTTTCAGTAGATTTTTTCTTGTATTGCATAGGAGTGTGAGTGTGTTGGGTGTGTTTATAAATCAGCAATAAAAATAAAAACAAGAATACATACTTATGTATGGTCGTAAAGAATAGGTTTTTTCTTCTAGTTTATGTTTTGTGGCTGATCACGGAATAATAAAAGCAGTGGCTATTTTTTTCAGAATTATATAGATTACATCTGTTTTAACCCTGCATTAGTGTAGTGGAGTATGAAATACCCATGAGCTTATATATCTTTCCTAATCTAGAGCCATTAAAATAATTATGCCAGCAACCTAGAATTTGTATAGCATAAATGAAGAGATATCTTGACAAATAAATTCGTTAAAATCTGGATCTATACAGCCGGTTTTTTATCATCTGTCCATTATACCTCTTACGTATATTTTTTGAATTCAAATAGTTGATATCAAGTTTTAAAATTTAAAAGAGTTAAATAAAACCTTTATTAAAGAGCATATTATGGCATTGCTACATATAAACGGTAAAGTCTTCATCGTACCACGCTTCAGAACTAAATTCTTGACCAAATCTTTACAGTGCACATTGGTACAAATGACAAAAAAGTTTTCAAAACAAAAATACGTTTAAATTTTTAATCTGTAAATACTGAAAGTGACCATGAAGAAACTGGACGAGATTTAAGATGAGATGCGGAAGGGTTTATTAGTAGTACTATCACATCGCCGAGGAATCAACCGAACAGTTGTCTCAATCGAAATGATGAAACAATGGATTTGGGTCTTATTTTCGCCTCCACAATTTAGTGTCCACATAGATTTTATGGTCTGGTAGTATTCTATCATATGTAGCTAGGCATAAGCTACTGAGATTACAATCATTTGCAGAGAGAAGATATAGCCTATCCACATTGAGCGCGGCAAGCGACAAACGTCAATTGTCACTTTTAATTTACATGTATTTCTTATGGGACGAGTTTTTGTTTCTGCCATTGCTTACATTTGTTAGTACTGGTCACATTCAGCAAACTGAACTGTTGTGAAATGTATGGCAGCGTTAGCTTAGTGAGGGATGTTTTGCTTGAACTGTATTTAGAGCTGTAAAATCTGCATTCATATTCAGAATTTTAAGTACAACTGAATAACGACATAAAAATCCATAAATTAATGCAAAATTGATTTTTAAATGAAATTTTTATTCACATTTAATTTTAAAAACTTGATTAATTATTCATTTCAATTAATCATTTTTGTTGTCAATTTTTCAATTTTTTATTCACATGACAACTTTACACAAGGAATGCAATTCACAAAGAATTTTCAATTATTTTTTTTTACCCATTATTCATATTTTATTCATTATTAATTTTTTTATTTATTATTCATTTGTTATTCATTATTCATTTGTTATTCATTACTAATTTCTTATTTAATATTGATTTTTTATTCATTAATTGATATAAATGACGTATAATTAATAATTTTTTTAAATTTGAATGTGGAATAACATTTTTATTTATGAATGAGTTTTGTATGCATTGAATGGATTCTTATTTCGTTATTCACTCATTCATCTTTTTGAAAATAAAATCAAATTGAATGGATTTCTTTCACAGCTCTGACTGTGTTGGTATTCTAAACGGCAACTGTTGAGTCGGCTGAAAGCAGCCATTGATTTTTGTATACTATGCTTGCTGCTGCAGTTCCTGCTGTCGCGTTTATTATAAACAAGTCGCTCAACATTTCTCTACAAAGACATCGTCGCTTGCCGCGCTCAATTTGGATAGGCTAATAGTGTTTTTTTATTTAATACTACCCTTTTCCCGGCGCGCGTTGCTGCACCCTGCAACTATGTATATGTGAACATAATAGGTGTATTCAAAACTTTTCTTAGACTCATAGTTACAGTTTCCCAGTAGCAGGAGATCACCAAATAGTAACTCCATTTTGAGTTTGTTTGTAAGTACTGCTACTTTTACTTTCAAAGCCATTCGATAATACAAATTTTAATTGTATGGGCGGAGCCATACCCCCTTACATAATACCCATCCCAGTTTTCCAGTAGATGAACATTACCCAGTTTTAGTACAGTTGCCGACAGTGAGCATACAGACTAAATTACCAAAATGTATATAAATGGACGAAAACAGTAGGAAATATAGCATTTTTATTGATTTTTGGGCGGTAAAAGGGTGTGACAGAAATGTAAGCCATTTCGTACTTGAAAAAAATGTACTGCCAAAATTTCAGCTCTATCGGCTCAGTAATTTTGAAGTTTCCAGCCCACACAGACAGCGTTTTACTTTTTGTATTTATATTTTGGATAAAGATTATTGGCTATAACTTTTGATTGGTAAGAGATACTAAGATAATTTTTTCCAATAAATTAATTGTTTAGCTTGTATATTTTTTCAAAAAGATAAAAACACAATATTGGAAAAAAAAATTATGTTCCAAAAAATCAAGGCTTTTGAATCACAAAACCGTTTTTAATTTTTGCGTAAAATTGAAACAATTTTTGCCTTTAAATTTTATAATTTTTAAAGGAAGTTAAAAATTTACGAATTTGAATTTTTTGAAAAAAACATATAAAATATATATACTCAACTAACGATATTCTTGCAATAAGGTTTTCATAGTACTTTGATGAAGCTTTAAGACAAAAAAAAATTAACAAAATCTAAAAAAAGACGCGGAGATATTTGAATGGACAGTCACAAAATTAAATTTCTGATTGCTTTTTTTCATTTTTGAGCAACGATGTTGCATTATATATACAGTGGCTCCATCGCAAAATCGGACAAGAGCTTGTCTGATATTAATGGGCTTTAAACTTTTAAATAATGTTCTAAATTTTTTTGTTTTTTTGCTTATAGTAGCACTTCACATACTTACCTCTCTGAATAAAAAAAATAACAACAACTTTTCCAATGGTAACTGTTTATTAAAACCAAAAAAACAAAAATAGCTCGATTTCTTGCGCTCAACGCAAAATCGGACAAAGTAAAGAAGCAATGCTAAAAATGCAAATACCTAACAATCAATATTAAGTTGCATATCCTTTGTTGTTCAAAACGTCCTGTAAGCGCTTTGGAATTGATTTTACCAAGTTTTGGCATACTTCCGGCTCTCCATGCTTCTAGTAAAGCTTCTTTTAGCTGAACTAATGTATTAAATTGTTTTTGATACACTCTTCTAGCTAATTCCTCCCAAAGATGTTCAATTACATTAAGGTCTGGGCTCTGTGCAGGTGTTTGTATAAGTTTGGGGTAGTTTTGGATCAACCAAAGTTTTGCAACGCCTGATGTGTGTTTGGGATCGTTGTCTTGATAAAAGGAAAAGTTGTTTGCGATACCCAATTTCTCTGCACTTTGCTTTAAATTTTTTTTTTAAATGTTGAGGTAGACAAATTTGTCCATTTTACTATCAATAAAATGCAAATTGCCTACCCGGCACCCGACATAAAGCCCCAAACCATAACAGAGCCTCTTCCATGTTTGAATGTTTCTTTTGTATTTTGGTGATGAAATTCTTTATTTGGTTTACGCCACACAAACATCTTGCCATCTGAACCATGCAAATTAAATTTGCTTTCGTCAGTGAACAAAACCTTAAAATAATCAATCATTTTAAAAGAAATGTACAATAAGATGATTTACCATTAAATAACATAATTCCAAAAATCTTCGGTTCTTAGTAAATAATCCTTAGCATATTTTATTCCATTATTTTTATTTTTAAGGCTTATAAAAGGCTTTTTTCTGGCAACTCGCCCATAATAATCGAATTTATGTAAAGTATTGCGAACAGTATTTAGGAAAACATCTTTAACAGTGCGAGTTTTTAGAGATATTTTGAGTTCTTTTGCGGTTTTAAAAGGATCTTGTTTGATTTCTTTCAATATTGATCGCTCTTCTCGCTCATTTAATATCTTGCCATAACTTCTTTGCTTTTATTGGCCAGTCTAAACTCATCACGGAAACTCTTGATGATGTCGTGGACAGTAGATTTACTTTTTCCAACCAATTCAACAATTTCTCTCACAGTTTTACCTTCCAAATGTAATTTTACTATTAATTGCCTTATTTCGATAGTATTTTGTTTTCCATTTGTAGCCATTTTAAAAATATTTTTATTTAGCATTAATACCGACTGCCTCTAAATACAATTTACAAACGAATGTGGCAAAAAAAACTCAGTTTTGAAGTAGGAATTTTCAGAATAAAGGCATTTTTACCATTGCTACTTTACTTTGTCCGATTTTGCGTTGAGCGCCAGAAATTGAGTTATTTTTGTTTTTGGTGTGAATAAACAGTTACCATCTGAAAAGTTGTTGTTTTTTTTTTTTATTATCCAGAGAGGTGAGTTTGTGGAGTGTAAATAAAAGGGAAAAAACAAAAAGCTTAGAACATTTTTGTAAAGTTAAGATCACATTTATAAAGGGTGTTTTTTTTAGAGGTATAGAACTTCGAATTGAAATAAAACACAAGAAAATCGTTTTAATGTCCATCAATTTGGCTTTATTGGAAGAATAATTGTATGCCATTAATGTTTAAATATGATTTCGGCTCGAATAAAGCCAATTCTACAGGTCCAATTTTCAACCACGTTTTCGAGCATATGGGGACGTATGGCGGCAATAACGCCACGAATGTTGGCCTCCAAGTCCCCTAACGTTTCTGGTTTGTTGGCGTAGACGAGCGACTTCACATATCCCCAAAGAAAATAATCCAATGGTGTCAAATCACACGATCTTGGTGGCCAATTGACAGGTCCATTCCGCGAAATTATGCGCTCATCGAATGTTTCCTTCAATAAATCGATTGTGACGTGCGCTGTGTGGCATGTAGCGCCGTCTTGTTGGAACCACAACTCATCCACATTCATGCCATCCAATTCGGGAACAAAATAGTCGGTTATCATGGCTCTATACCGGTCTCCATTAACTGTAACTGACTCTCCAGCATTATTTCGGAAGAAGTATGGCCCAATGACTCCACCAGCCCATAGAGCACACCAAACAGTCAGTTTTTGTGGATGTAATGGCGTCTCAAGGATCTCATGTGGATTCTCTTCACTCCAAATGCGGCAATTTTGCTTGTTGTCGTAGCCATTCAACCAAAAATGAGCCTCATCACTGCACAAAATTTTGCGATGAAAATCAGCATCGAGATCAATCTCATTTTCGGCCCATTTGCAAGCGTTGTTCTTTTGTCAACCTGTTCATGATGAAATGGCAAACCAAACTGAACATAAATGACATTAGAGTTGCCAGATTTGACCACAAAATGCCAGTTTTATCTCTATTCGAAAAACAAACCCCTAAAAAAAACACCCGTTATTAGATGAACTCTTGTCCGATTTTGCGATGGAGCCATTGTATATGGTTGTAGTAAAATTTTTCATAGTTTTTAATATATTCATGTTTTTGATGTCAAAATAACGGATTTTTTTCTAATTTTACTTAATTTTAGAAGTATAAATTATATTTTGTAAATATTTGCATATGTAACCTAAGAAAACCACTAAAAATATGCGATTTTGTAAAACTTTGTACTACAGCACCATCTGGTATCCAAGGTGGAACAAAGAAGATAGTACTGAAAAACTCATCGTATCTGAAAAGCCGTATGTTCCAATTTACATTCTAATCGTATGAGCGGTTTGGGAGTTTTAGGTGGTTTTGCAAAAAATTTGTACTACAGCGCCCTCTGTTGTTCAAGTTGGGTCAAAGAAGATAGGAGAAAAACACTCAACGTACATTAAAACTACTATATAACAATTTTCATCCCAATCACATGAGCGGTTTGTGAGTTTTAGGCAGTTTTGTAAAAAATTTGTGCTACAGCGGCCTCTGGTGTTCAAGGTGGATGAAAATTGATAGCCCACAAACACGCACCGTACCAAAAAACTTCTATACACAAATTTTCATGCCAATCGGATGAATAGTTTAGGAGTCTATTGCATACTTACTTACTTACTTATCTGGCGCTTACAACCGTAAGTCGGTTTTGGCCTCGTATAAGAAATTGCGCCAGCAATTTCTGTTCTGCGCTTGCTGGCGCCAGTTGAAAACACCAAGCGTGGTCAGGTTATCCAACACCTGATCCTTCCAACGAAGATGTGGGCGTCCTCTTCTGCGTTGACCACCACCGGGCACCGAACCGAATATTTTTTTCGCTGGAGCGTCGTTTTCCATTCGCTCAACATGACCTAGCCAGCGGAGCCGCTCGATTTTAATGCGCTTAACTATGTCGATGTCAGCGTACAGCTCGTGGTTCCATCGAATTCGGTACTCGCCATTGACGCAGATTGGACCGAAGATTTTACGAAGGATCTTTCTCTCGAAGGCTCCCAGAGTCTTTTCATCAGAACTGCTCAACGTCCAGGTTTGTGCTGCATTGTCTATTGTCTATTGCATAGTTACACACAAAAACTCCTTTTTTATATATATATAGATGTAAAAAAGTGGGCGTAAAATTGGACGTGGTCAATTTTTCTTCAGTAAAAACTTAAAATGGGGCGTGGTCAATGTTTGGGCGTGGTCAAGTGGGCGTGGTCAATGTTTCTTTCCGTAAAAACCTAAGTTGGACTATTACGAACAAAAAAAAAAAATTATCCAAATCGGTCCAGCCGTTCTCATTTGATACAATTACCAACGAACGACATTTGATTTTTATTTATATATATAGATGAGCCAGTCGCAAGATGCTTAAAATATTAATGTTTCAACCATTAAGGATCTTAACGTAGACGAAAAACGCCTCTTTATCTTATTTAACTACAATTTTGTATATAAGTAAACTTTATAATTGTCTGTAAAATATTTATCAGGAGATAAAATAAATGAATAGAATTGTTCCAAAAACTCCGGATTGACTCACAAACATTTTATCTAAAATACCATCGAACGATTCTGTGTTATATTACGTTTAAGTAGAGACTAATTTAAAACTATTTTTTCCCAAATTCTAAGCGACCAAAATTTTACGGGTGAAAATTCATTTTTTGCAATTTCCCGTCGATCCGAAATTTTCTGTGGTGTTGTTTTGATTAGGGTCATCAAGAGTAGAAGCATAAATAGGAAAAATTTCGGCATTATTAGGAATTGGTAATGGTTAAACCATCAACAAAATAACGCGCCAAGTGTTTGGTGCTGTTTTGCGCTTACTTCCAAAATACCTTAAATGGCCTGATACAACAGAGCGTGCAAGCATCTTTCGAGAAACATTCGTGGAGCTACCTCACCGTATTGAGTACATTTTTTTTTTTTTTTTTTTTTTAGCTTTGAACCAAGGATTTCAGGTGGAATACCTATTCAGTCAAGTATGCCTTGGTTCGAAAATGGGGTGATAGATTAGTGGGAAGGAAAGGGCAATCAAGTGAAACATATGTAGGATGTTCTAAGTGTGGTGGAAAGCCAAAGAAACATGTGAATTAGAATCTGAAGAAAGTGTTATGCCTTTACCTCAGTCAATTCAAGTTATAAGTCAATCTCATCCACAAACTTCTCTACCATCAACTACAACTTCAAGTCGTAAATATTGATGAATTTTTAATTTCAGTTGATTAGAAATGAGGATAGAAAATTTAGAAAGGTTTTAAAGCGAAGGACCATGGCCTGGCCGGAAATCGAACCCGGGACCTCTGGGGTGGCAGTCGAGCACGCTACCAACTCGACTACCGAGGCCGCAATGAAGCAAAAATGTTTTAAAAATTGCAATGTTTACAAATATTCTGAAGCAAAATTGGTTTTCTGAATTAAAATGAATTGCAGGGGACTCTGCATACCCACTGTTCAATTATGTAATTACACCACACAGATGAAATTCTCACATTATGAACCCTACAATAGCGTGTACAATTTAACAAACTCCATTGTCAATATAGTAGGGTACGCATTGAGCACGCAATCGGTGTTCTTAGGAAAAAATCCTAGAGCTTAAAAGAGCTATGACTGCGATTTAAGGAAAAAGACAGCCATTTTATCTTTTTCACAATGATGATTTCGACGCAAATTTACTAATATTTTGACGTTGTGATGGTCCTGCAGTTGGTGGTGATTCTTATAATGTCCTTTTTTTTGAGGTAACGAAGAATGAAACACAATATCTTCTTCATCTTCATTCGCAGCCAGCCTCCTTCATAGCTGACTAGTAGCAGTATGGCTGACGAGTCAAGGATAACAACATCAGCTTCTTTCTTCGCTTGGCAATTTGTCGTAGTGTGGACAGATTTTTTATAATTTATGCCCAACACTTCAAAAAAATATTTATAAAAAATTTGTATTGTTGCTTTCTAGAAATGGAATAAACATAAGCATTACCTCAAAACTTTCAACGCCGTGGTCTATAATATATTCCAAAATATTTACAATTTCGGGGTTTTACCACTTTCTTACAGGCCCTTCGCGCTTTCTTCTCAAATCCAGACACCAGAAATGTAAAAGATATCTTCTAAAATAGTTTATTCTAAATAAATTTAATAAAACCTACTAATTTTTTAATTTAATTTTAGATTTTGAGTGATTTAATTTATTTTCACGGCAGTTTTATGTTTACATGCACATTTTTTAAAATTTTTTCGCACATCAGCAACAAAATAAACGACGCCCAGTATAACGAGGTCTATGGGATGAGAAACAATAGTAGAAGAAATTGCCGAAGGAAGCGTGAAATTTGGGTTGTATTATTATTTCATGAATATTAAACGCCACAGTAACTTTTATTAAGATCGGCTACGCCCTTCGCCCACCTCCCATAAAAAATTGACAAAAAAATTTCGATATCTCGAGTTGTTGAAAGTGTAGGAAACGAAATTGAGTTGTTTCTTATTAAAATGATTCATTTGATTATCATATAATAATTTTATGAAGATCAGTCACGCCCTTCGTCCACTCATAACTGTGTAATGATTTTAATACCCCCACGTTTTAAAAACATAAAAGTGTTGTATTAAGTGTGTCACTCCGTTTGTAACGCCCATAAGGATGCGTTGTAGGTATAGAAAAGTGTACATATTCTTGATCAGAATTACCACCCGAGCCGAGTTAGCCATGTCCGTCTATCTGTCCACCTATCTGTCCGTGTGTCTGTCTGTGATCACGAGCACAAAATGGCGACATTTTCAAGATATCATCACGAAGTTCGATATTTCAGCTTGTATCTAAAAAATAAAGATTAAATTCGAAAGTGAGCCAAATCGGATGGAAACCACGCCTCCCTCCCATACAAATATCTTAGAATTCCAAAAAAAAATGAATATGGAAACCACGCCTACCTCCCATACAAATATCTTAGAATTCCAAAAAAAATTAATATATGAATTTAAAATTGTGCATATGAGCTTTGCACTCTGAGTATGGAGTGCAACCAAATCAGATGAAAACCACGCCTACCTCCCATACAAAGTGACTTTATCAAAGTATAAAAACTCCTAGAATTTCACAAAAATTAATATATGAATGTTTAAAATTTTGCATATGAGCTTTGCTAATTAATATGCACCCTGAGTATGAAGTTCAACCAAATCGGATGAAAACATCCTATACAAAGTGATTTATAAAAAAAGAAAGGCGAATATTTTACGAAAATGTTAATACATATAAACATTTCATTGGCTGCTTAAGACTTTGAATATACTTTCGACCGTGGGGGTATTATCTTCGGCCCAGTCGAAGATCCTTTCTTACTAGTTCTTATTATTATTATTATGTTTTTTCTCATAAAATTACGATTATTAACTTGATTTTTATAATGCGGAATTTTATGAAACATTTTAAAGTATCCGCCATATTTTTGCGTACGTTATGTGTCCACTATTACGACTTTGTCAAATCGGGTTTTTTTTTTGGGGTTTAGTTTTCGGTTTGAATAATGAAATGAATAAAGATTATTGAAATGAAAGAATAAAGAACTATTTGTTCAAAAATATTTGTACAGTTGTACGCAATTAATTTTATAACATTCAAAACCAAGCATTTCTTTGCAACACCGCAAAAATTTGGAAGGCAATATCGTCATAGTGGACACAGGGAGGGTCAAAATTGGTCACACACTTCTCAAGCGATTTAGTGTATGCACCCCTGTTCAACTTGAACAAATAAAATGCTCATTGGCGCACATAATGTTTTTTGATTCTTATTTAAAATACTTTAACGTATTTTTAAGGAAAAAATTTAAATGGTATTTGGCGGTGCTTTTTTCATCTTTTACAAACAATTTTTCTATAATTCCGCTTTGGTTTTATTGCTATTGGGCTTATTAGCTTTTCAAAGTTAGTGGACTGCTAAAACCACAGAAACTACTGATGAGTCGGAGTAGCGTCCGACGAAACCATGGTCTAGTCTGCTCGGTTTGTTCTGCTAAAAACTTTTTTTGTTGTAGCAACCTGTTACTTTATGAATTATTTGGCATAAAGCTCAAAATATAATTCTTAAAAAATATGTTTTTTAAGAATTATAAAATTAAATAAATTTTTTTTTATTGATTATTACAATTTTATTAATTTTAAATTGAAAATGAACTCAAATGAACTCAAATTTTTTTTTATTATTTGCTTACAATATATGTATTTCTATTTTTTTTCCATGCAAAATTTGAATCCTAGCGGGAATTTTATACTTTTGACCATTTGTTGACGTAGAATTACGTCATTCTCGCAGATAAGTAGGGTGGTCGATTGCGATCAGCTGACAATATTTATGTCACACTTTGAGCCTTTGGTGTGCTGAAAATCCTGATCGTAGAATGTTGACTTAAGCACTTGTTGTTCTGTTTGATCTTCACTGGGAGAAAAATTCATGTTAAAACTATCTAACTTATATAAATTTTACACAATAACATGAAACATATACCCAAAATTTTATATTTCTTTTTGCTATTCGCATAGTTTTTTGTAAGAACTTAGTTACCTACTTAGTGCTTATATCTTACGCAATGGGTGAAATACCATCGATCGCATTGGTTAGTACTGAGTGCTGCTACTTAACTCAATAAGCCTCGTAAGTTGGAAAAAATAACTCAAATAGACAAGTAAATGAACTCAAATTTTCAAACTTAACAGAATTATCTAAAGGATTTGTCATTGTATCTTTTTGGTTGTTTTAATTATAATTTTTGCTTTCAATTTTTTAAAAATAAGTGATTAAAAGCGAATTGCAGCAAATATGATGTGAATCAAAGGTGAAAATTATAAACTGGAAAATAATGCAAAACGGATAAAAGTTTTCACATCAGATTTATGAACAGAACTTCTTATCTGAAATATATTCAACAATATAGGAGGGTTTCTTTATCGACATATAAGATATATTGACAATAAGAGCTTTAACAAATATATTTCCTACTTTTCCCATCTTAAGCCAATTTTAATAAAAATGTGCGATGTTAAAAATTTTCCGTGCATGCTTTTAGGATGAAAATGAAATCTTTGAAAGGCACTGGTTTGTGTCTGTGATATACTATAAACGGAGCAGGACGCATGCAATATTAATTGCATTTTGTTTTCCCGATTGAAAACATTAATGTAGCATGATGCTAGAACGTCCGACTCTTATTCGATGCTTGCGACAATCCAAGGTTCAATGCTTGTGGCAAAAATTTGATGGTAAAAAATTGAAAAAGTTACACATCGTCACGAATAAGAGACCTTGAAATTTCACTAGCCGCCAAAGAAGGTTTCACTTCGAAAACCTATAGTACTTAAAATGATATGTAATAAATTGTACTACCTTTTGATTTATGAAATTATATTGTCTGTCTGTTGTAATTATTAATGCATGATATGCAATAAATTCAAAGTTTTACCAACTTTTTCCGTATTTTAGTCTCAATAAGAAGTATATAACTTGAGTATTATTAACTCAAGTATTATTTTAATTTAATTATTATAAATTAATTATAAATAATATATGAGTCGAAAAGTTACAAATTATGGAAAATCAGAAGATCAAATCTTCTCACGGCTAAGCTAAAATCAATATCGTAAATCCTTTATAGTTTACTTAATTGAAATATTCTCAATATATCCTGATATTTTTTTTTTCTCAAATAAACAAGTTAAATTTTATATTTTGTCCGCTTCGTTGCACTGCACAATTGGAAATTTTGCCGATTTTCTGGCCAAAAGTCGAATTCAGATGGTATCAATTTGAAACTTAGTACAAGGGCGTTTTTCGGGCTGCTATTTTGAATTTTTTGTCAAAAAACAAAAATTCAAAATAGTGAATCCAAAATGGCGACCAAGGTTCCCAAAACTCAACGCATTTCTATGAAACTTACCAGGAGTAGGTTTTTATGGTTGCTGATTTCGAATTTTTTTCAAAAACTAAAAATTCAAAATGGCGGATCCAAAATGGCGACCAAATTTTCAAAAACAGTCAAAATAACAAACATTTTTAATATTCATATGCCAAATTTCATTATTTTCCTCCACACTACATAAAGTTCAAAATTTTTTATGACGAGTTTGGCTAAGAAAGCATTACTTTTCTCAAAAAGTGCAAAAAAGTGCATCGTAATAGTAACAGCATAGTTCAATAACATTATATTCTAAATATTTACGCTTTCATTAGGTTGACCAAGCCTAGCCAAAATTTTGTAGGCTTACTCAAATTTTTTTGAAAAACAGAAAAAAATTAAATCTAGACTGCAACACAAAAAAGCAAATTTCTAAGAACCGTTTAAAGTTTTTGAACTTTTGATTTTGCCAAAATATAGTACTTACCGTTCAAATTATTATCCATGATCTTGGCTTTATTAAATACTTGTTTTTACTTTACTTCTTTCACTCTAAACTATTGCTCTATAAAAAATTGTGTTTAAATTTTTTTTAGTTCGCTCAAGTGAAGCGACTTTCAAAGCTTATAAGCCAACGGTAATATGATTTTGAAGACATTGAAGTCAACAAAACAACTCCGCGTTTTGATGGATTCTCTATCGGATTGTAAGCAAAAAAATTTGAAAAAAGCATTTTGATTTTTTGACTTTTGGCCAGCAAATCAGTAAAATTTCCTATAGTGCACTGTGCAACGTCATATTTTTTTTTTTTTTTTTTTTTTTTTAATTTAGCCAGATAGGAAACTAACTTATGTACGTCAGAGTAAAAATATATTTAAATCAATAGTGTTGATGTTGAGTAAAAATGGAAGTTTTCATCCAAAGAATTTTGTTGTTGAATCACCAAACCACTCACTTCACTATTTTTCACCACACTTACACCGGGTTAAGCAAACGAAGTGTGCATAGCACACTCACTCACACTTATGCAGATATGCACTACACACATGAGCTTAAGCTCTATTTAAATAGTTATCTTTATGTTTTTTTTTTTTCTTTCTTATATTAACTTTGGATTTTGTTGGTCAGTTTAATAGAAAAGAAAAAGATTAGAACGGAAATTAGTTTTCAAAGCCGAAGTATTTCCGTTTGCAGTTTGCATGGAATCCATTCAACTTTGTTGGAAATATTTACTTGGTGGCTATGAAGTTTGTTAAATTTATGATTCTCATCTGCATGTGGCAATGCTTTTGTATTTTTGTAGATTTCAGTAGAATCAATGAACTCAGTCAACTTTAATACATAAGTGGTAAAAAGTCAATTTTTAAAAAATATTTCAATTTCATTTAAATTTTGAACAATTTATGTAAATATTGCAAGCTGATTAAATAATTTTAAAGTGCACTTTTTGAATGGAACTTCTATATCCACTATACAAAGTGGTTATTCGTGGTTGCGTTCAATCTTGACGAAATTTCTTTTCAATATTTTTCAAAACAAAAAGTGATGAAATTTTTATTTTCCCCACTTAATACTATCAATTGTTAGCATTGGTTTGTGAATTTGCTCAGATGAGTTATCGTTGTCTTAAACCAAACGATTAGTTGTGGTGAATTGATTGTGTGAAGCGATCAGAGATCTGCATGAGACCATTCGTCATTTTTTGCCACTCGAATAACATTAGTCGTCAGCCGCAATCACACACAAAAATAAATGCATGCATACCTCTCGAGTTCGTAAGCAACGATTGGTGCTAAGTTTGTCACGTGCACAATTTGTCACGATTTCGAATCGATACAAAGTCAAAATCCAGACAAGTCGGATGCTTCGCTTAAAACTCGAGTGTCTACTGCTGCATGAATTTTCCATAAAATCATAAAATTTGTATCGGAGCCCCCCTAAGGAGTGGTCGGAAGGGAAAGGTCCCCAAGGGAAAAATGTTAATTTTGCAAAACTAATGGGGGTCAGTGATACATATTACATATTAAACCTATCCGTTCCTCCCCCCTAGTACGAAAATCTAGTGTGACGGTTACAGTGACTTCAAAAATGTTAAAGGAATTCGTCAAACCCCACGGATTTTTTTTTTTTTGACAATTCGTCGTTCGCAAATTATTCTGTTCTATATGACAAAAATGTTTTTTTGGTAAATCAAGTTTAAAGTTTAGTAAAAAACTGAACCGAAAAATCGACCGCGTTTTTCATACCAATGAAAGTTCAAGAGATTGTGGATTTTTCTGTCAAAAAAAATTTTTATCTTTGGAAGCGTTTTTTAGAGTAAGATGCGTTTAAAAAAAAATAATTTGTTCTATATGCACTTATTTACGAAACTATTCTTGTTTTATAGCATATAGAACAAAATGTAATATGTATTGGAGAAATGAAAAGCAATGTGATTTCACTCAATAAGAATTTTATTTCATATATTATAATATTAACTTGATTTTAAACTTAATCTTATACATATGTTCTTATGAGTCCATTTAAATCAATACCTGTTAATTTCTTAAAAGGTAAGTTTCGACTACAAAATCAAGTAAAAAATTAACCAAATTCATTTGACTTCGATTCCACGAAGTTCATGCTTGATTTACGGAGATTTTTTTATTGAAGCAAGTTTGTTAAAAAGACGAAGACAAAAAATTGTACCTATATTTTAACTTGTATTAAACAAATTATTAAGGGTATTCATGGGTTGATGCGAAACACAGTTGCGACGATGCGAAAATGCATGATTGCGAATTTTTTCTTCATTCCAACAACAAACACATTAGAAGTAATTTTGCAACTCTTCTTGAATTACGCACTGCTCAAACCTATTGCGAAAGCGCACAAACAGTGATGCGAAACAGCTGATTCATGTTATGGGTGTTTTCAAGCATAGTTGCCATCTGGGTAAAACTTTAAAAAGGCTAAGTTTTTACGTTGATTCAAATAAGTAAAGTTACAATATTGATGTTCACGCGTTAGTGCGAAAAATATGTTGCATTTTCGCATTCTTGCAATTCGCATCAACCCGTGAATACCCCTATTGTAGTATGCCACTGCATCAAGTGATAAAAAGTTGTATAAACTTTTCACATCATTTACTTTCTCCAATGATATCTTCTTATCTATTGCTTATCCATTCTTATTCTTAGTATTAAGCTTTTTTTAAACGTTGCTGTAAAATTTAACTTCTAACCTTATGTTATTTATGATGGGTATTTTCTTTTCTTTTTTGTTTCATTTTATTTACCAACTGCAATCTAAAGTGGGATTTTTTCTTTTTTGTTTCATTTCATTTGCCAAGTGCAATGTGAAGCTAAGAAAAAAACCAGAAAAAAACAAAAAAAAAAGCAAAATACAAAGACCTCCAAATAATAACTTTAATAACTTTATTTAGACTTGCATATAGAACAAAATAAAAAAATATTTTTTTTACTTAGTATTTTTGCTGCGTTTTTGTTCTATATGCACGATTTTTTGCATATAGAACACAATAGGTTACGAAGCCTGTCACAACAGTGTTGTATAGCACAAAGTCGATGTCTCATATTTCAAAAACTATAAAAGATAAAAGCAAACTGATGGCACAGATCGATAGATCTCGAAAAATTTGCCTATATACCAGTCTTATCTCAATTTTTTCAATTTAGTGATATAGAACACAATAATTTACGAACGACGAATTGTTGAACAATGTTATTAACATTCTTTCCTTGGTGCGAATGGACATAAAAGCATGAATTTTCATTGCTTTTGACGGAACACTCCTTCGTTGGGTATTCTTGATTCGTAGGCATTCGTAGTCGCAAGCGCTCGTACTCTATGCCTTTCGTTCCACAGCGATTGATGCATGTATTCACGCATTTATTTTAATGCAGAAGCACATTCGTAGCTTGTTTGTTGATGAGACATTCAAAACGCCATTTGAATGCACTCAAGTTATTCTCTGGTAGCGAGATTCACTTTGTGTTGAAAGTAAACTTTTCAGTGGTGGTAGAATAGAAAATAATAGAAAGTTAATAGAAAGTTATCACATTTTTTAACTCATTATCCCAGTCGGAAATTACAGAGGACTAATGATTTTCTATAAGTAGAACTTAGTACATAGTAGAATTAGTAAAACAGCTTTTTATATATGATAGATTCGCATCAGTTCCTCTCAATCAAAATAAATCTATTGATGTTAAAATATACAATTTTTTACTATTACCAGCCTGATTGTTGTTTTCAGGGCCCTGATTGATTGGGCATTTGATGAAATTGTTTAAGAAATACAGTAAGACACACTCGCCACTTTTGATCTAAGTAGCCTTAATCAGGGTCACGACTTAAGAAGGACTTCATATTGTACTTGCTGATGAACGTCAACGCTTTTACCATGGTAGATTAGAAAATGAAACGCTGATGAATTGATCGGATTTTATTCGAAAAAATCAGTAGGGGAAGTATGACAATTTTTTCTCTAAACTCTACAAATTGTTATTGTTACAGTACATTCCGTAAATCAGAACGTTGAAAACAACGTTGTTAAAGAAACATTATCATGAACTTTCGCTCGTAACTTCCAACGATCACGTATCGTATTATAGTTTCCACAAACCTATTATCACAGTATTCTTTTTAAATTGGAAACCGATTTGTATTTTGAAGAGTTGGACTAAAAGGTCTATACAAAAGGTATCGAAATGTTTTAAGATCGCTGGACTAAGTGTATCTATCAAAAAATTAATTTTGCTAAAAACCACAAACCTGATAGCATATGACTAATTGTACTTAAAACTTGTGCCTCTACACTAGCTCGGTTTTTGCGTTATCTTTTTAACAACTCCTATAGGACAGGAGTATTACCAGTATCTCCTTTTGGAGTATTTTAGGAGTATTTCCAGGTCAGTATCCTCCTAAAATAACAACATTTACTGTAAATTTGACCCAAAAATCACACAGTATTTCCTTCTTGTTGGAAGGTCGCAAATGTTCAGCCGATACCTAAAAAGAGCGATGCCGCAAACCTTGCAAACTATCGGTCCATTGTGATATGATCTGCAATTCCCACGGTCATGGAATATAAATATAATAAACCTCTGCACGAGTGCGCTTGAAATGCGTTTCAAAGCACTCGTTTGTAGTGCAAGCTTTTGCTATGTTTTGCTCTCATCAATGAAATCAAGCCTAACACTACAGAGAGCACTCGTCGCTTGAGCAGAACAAGAACAAACTAAAACCAAAGCAATGTTAGACACGATTCGAAAAAGAAAAGTGCACTGACTAGAAAAGTTATGTTAACAACAGCAGAACGCTTGGAGTTATGCTGTGTCTTTGAATAGCTTTGGAAGAAACTTAGAACAATGAAACTCAATATGTATGGAGTTCTTACTTGGTGATATCCTTCTACTAGAAAGTAGAATATGGCAAGTAGGGTACTGGGATGGGCATTTGACAAATGGGTGTGGCTCCGATCCAAATAACTCAAGTATCCAAATAATTCAATGAAGTGTAGGAAAAACTTAAGCGTATTAAGACCATTTAGGGTTCTGTAGATTTCGTGTTTAGCCGTTTTTGGGGGTAACTGATTTCGAATCTGATTTCAGAATTTTAACATTAAAGATGGCAGATAGGGTTGCCGACTAATTTTTTTTATTTTTACGAATTCAGTGCTGGGGCGAACACTAAATAAAAATGGGTCGCTGAATCTGAATCCCTTGTCAGAATTACAAAATTATAATTAGGTGGCAACTCTATTGCTGAAAATTTCATAATTTTGAAATTCTGACAACGGATTCGGATTCAGCGACCCATTTTTACCTTGTGTTCGCCCAAGCACCAAATTCGTAAAAATAAAATTTCTATTTGTCAATGGTAGAAATAATTACCAAGGTTCTGTTGTGTTAGGTGTGATTGATGCATTTTTCGCTGTTAGTAATTGTTCTGTTAAAGCAAACGGCGAACATGGTTTGATTTGAAGCTGACGAGTGCTCTGCAGTGTTCGTTTGTTATCATTAAATGACTTGGATACGCTCTGCTTGACTAACAGAGTTCTGTCAAGCTCTGAACTCTGCACTGTTGGATCTACTGTTGTGGAAAAAACGAGTGCATTTGTGCAGAGGTTTAATATATAATAAACTTCCACCTGATGAACTAACTGGAGCACAACGAATTGCTCTATGATCGCCAATATGGCTTCCGTAGGGTTCGCTCTACTGGTGATCTTATGGTGTTCTTCACAAAGAAATGCAGCCCATGCGTTAATTTATTCGGTGTGAACAGGGTTTTTGCTCTGGATATTTTAAAGCCGTTTAACCGAGAGTGGCATAAAGTGCTTGTGTCAAAAGTAATCGCATATTATGTCAGTAGTAAATTTTCCCTTTGGATTTCGTGCTTCCTTAATGATGGATCTATCGATATCGTGGACCACGGCATTTCATCCAGAGAGCACACAATCAATACAGGAGTACAACAGGTTTCAGTCCTATCTCCAAGTTTATTTCTGGTTTTTATCAATGACCTTTTGTCGTTGACTGATAATCCAATTTATTCTTTTGCGGACGACAGTAGCAATTTCCAAACGACCGAGCTCTTTGGAAATTGGGAGAAAGAAGTAAAATATGAATGAAACACTTCTCAATGACCTGCAAATCCTTAGCTCTCCTTAAAACAAACATTGTGATCTTGAAAAATTAGTCGCTCTTGAAGTTCTGGGCATATCGATCTTCGTTGAAATGATCAAATTCTCGATGTGTCGAAAGAGGCGGTCAAATGCCTATGTTTCTTAAAACGGTGCAAAAGATATTTCATTCCAGCAGAGCATTGCGTGATCTACACTTCATACATCAGGCCAAAAATGGAGTAAAATTCGCAAATTTAAAAAAGGGCTTCAAGTATTTATTTTAAGTCTCTGGACCGAATCCAACGTCATGCAATACGTCTGAAGGGGATGAAAATATTTCTCTCGAGCTTCAACGCAATTTTGGGTGCCTTAACCTATTATATAGGTTCTACCATAAGAAGTATTGGGAAGAGAAGTAAAGGACCTGACGCCACCTTCTCAAGTAAATATTTCCCAGGCTCACTCGGTCAGCCCTCCAAGCCCATCTCAATACCATACCACTCAATACCAATGCCCAATAGAACATCGCATTACAGAGAAAATTCGTTCTTCGTTCGCATATTAAGATTGTGGAATATTCTCCCTGCTAGCATGTTCCTCGACGGCTTCGAACTGTGCTAAAAACAAACGGTTTAAAACAAATCTTGAATAATTCCTTAAGTCTAAGGAATTATTTAAATGTATTGAAGATAAAGTTAAGCGGAGCTAATTTCAAGAAATTATTCGAGATGTCCTTTCAGTACTCATTGTTGAAACGTCTCTCGTTAAAGAAGCGTTGAATAAATTGATTTGGTTAACAAAGCCGGAGATCCTTTGCATTAATTAAGCTTTTATGTTCATTTCAAGCTATGCAGCATAAACAAGGTCATAAACAGCTACAGGCATTTGCACGTGCTCATGACAGCAAGAAAATAAACGAAGGAAATAAGAAAATCACATTCGTCCTTCCTCACTGCTGAGCACAGTGAGATCGTTGTCCTTCAAGAACCATATTAAATGCATGAATTTAATTTATAATCTCCTGTGTTGGCCCGAACTGTGTTGGTCATACTTTCAGACACTATTCTCGTATATTTACAGGAAACTGGATCATTTTTTATTGTCACACGAGCATAGAAAAGAATTCCTAACTACTATGTAATCGGCCCTCGAGGACTCATAATCGTATAACGCTCATTTAGCTCAGCATAGTTAATTTTTTCCAATAAGCCAAGTTGTAATTCATGTCACACTACAGCCGGCATGCGGGTGACTGTGGTGACGTGCTGTTGTTGTTGCTGCTGTTGTTGTTGTTGTTGTTGTTGTTGTTGTTGGCTGTATGTTGCATGTGGTTATGGGTTGTAGTGGGTTTTGGTGGAGTCTTGCTGGCTTGGAATGTGTTTGTAAGTGCGATAAAAGCATTCTTAAGTGTGTCACAGGCACACGATAACAAACATCGTTGATGTCGTCGTCCTTGCAGGCTGTTGATATATTATATAAACGACATTTCCTCAGATGTACTCCAAGTTTTTTTTGTTATTTTTACAGGAACCTTTTATTTTGTGCTTCTCCATGATGGAGTACCAAACAACCAAACAACCAGCCAACCAACCAACCAACCAACCAACCAACTACATGACATGCTAAAGTGTCTTTATATTTGTATGTGTGTTTGTTTGTGTGTGTGTGTCAGAGTGTGTTTGTGTGTGCATGAATTTATATTACTGTGGGCTCGCACAAATTTTTGGGATTCGCTGAATCCTTATGGAATGCTCAATTCTTACAAAATCCATCGAGTGGATGGAATGGCGTTTCGCAATTTTAAGATCGCACACATTGCCAGCAACTTTAATATTTTTGTGAGTTTGTATGCCTTTGGTGCGTGTGTATGTGGCTGGATTTTGTCAATAATTTAATGCGATTTTGCATTAAGATGAAGCTAAGCTGGCTGTGGTAGTGACAAGATTCAAATGCGAGCATAATTGAATATAAAATAAGGAATAAATATAAAAAACAAAAGAGAAGAAAAACCTAAAAATAATGTTGTGGGAATTTTATCGATGAGGTTACATTAATTGTTGTGGTTCAAGTGTGAAATGAGCAGAGATTTTGTGTGAATGCAAAGTATGAATGGATTTAATGGATTTTATATGTTTAAGTGCGAAGCCATTGAGTTTTGGAATGTTTTTATACAGCTTTTTCTTTTACGAGTTGGAATCTTGGCGATAAACTTTTAGATTTTCTTTTTTTGTTGTTTTTTGAAAATTCACTGAGGAATATGAAATGTCGAAAACTTTTAAATTTAATTGAAACTTCTATTGTTTGTAGAGATTTTTTCTACTATTTTTGGTCAATTCTTTTACTCAATTAAAGCAAAAATAAGCTATCAAATTTCTTATTCCAGTCAAAGGGTATAAGAATAGGTCGTTGCTTTACATATTGTGATGGAAAAATTATGTTACGATTGTTGCCTTTTAAGTCTTGCGCCTAACAATGAAAAAACAGTGGTTAATCAGTGAAAATGCTTTTATTGTAGCCTCCAAGATGTTCAAAACACTTTTGCATTCATTTAAATCAGTTTTCGAAACAGTTTTGCCACTCTGAAGTTGGTACTTTCGAAACCAAGGCCAACAAACCAGCGAAAACATGTGTAAGATGTTCAAAGCGTGGTAGAAAGCCGTAGAAACGTGTGAATCGAATCTCTGATTAGAATCAGAGAAGTGTCTTTAATCTCAGTCAATTGACGTTATAAGGCTATCTCATCCACAAAGTTCTCTACAACCAACTACAACTTCAAGTCATAAATATTCATGAGTTCTTCAATATAAGTTGATTAAAAAACTTTTCTTATCAATATCTGAAGAAAAGTTTGTTGCATTCAAAAAGTTGCTGTTGGGAGTTACCTCAATCGGAGTGGAAAAAGTATCTCAAATATTGATTTAAGGTATAGTATACGTGTACATTTTTCGAAAAAAAAAAAAAATTTTTTTTTGTTTAGTGTGTTCTTTATAGTTTTAAGAATATACATAGACAGTTTTAAATAGATATTTAAAAAGAAACAGAAGTTATAACGGTTTTCGTTAACCTCTGTCTAAGCTCCATAGAACAAATGAAAAACTTTAAACGCGATTTCCTCGAAACTAGTTTTTTTTAAAACGGTTCGATAGATAACTCGAAATCTATTGGTTCAATTTCAATGATTTTTTTGCATTTTGTTTCGTTATTTTGTCCTTTAAGCATCTCCTCTAAATTCATCTATCTATTTTTTTTTTTTTGTTTTTTTATATAAACATGAAAGCGCGCGAAAATTTATCTATTTTTCGAACTTTTTACTTCAACTTCCGCCATAAATAAAAAAAAAAAAACCCTGGGGGTCGTGCGTAGGGGGGATGCTTAATATAAGGTGTATGCTTTAAAATGTCATTTAATTTTTTTGTTTCCGATACATGGGAAAGGCCATATCCATCGAACCGTTTTGGATGTCTTTTTTTCCAAGCCATTTTCAGCGCCCTCTATATAAAAGCCAGAACTGTATTTTAAAAAAAAAAATATTTTTATAAAGTATTTTTTAGGTACACTAACCTGCATAAATTTAAAAAAAAAATAATAACTTCTTATATCTTAAAAAATTTTTTTAAAACAGCTCCTGTTTTTGGTTGTTACATAATATACGTGTAACCTTAATACCTTAAACGCATGCAAACGTGTATTAATCTTCAGGAAGAATATTTTGAAAAACAAAAAACCATTTCGATTATAAATATCGAAATAGCTGACTGAACTCAACATAAATTGCTAGGTCTGTGTACGAGGTGTGTTCACAGTTTGTTGCGCTTTTTTACTCTTTTGCACAAGAGCTTTACAAAGAGCTCCGATTCGTGAATACCCCTATTGAAGTTAAAAATTTGTGATTACCTAGTTAATTGATAACACCATGATGTAGCTCAAGTCTTTCTTCAATATGAATCTACCTTGTAATTGTTTCATGACCTTTTAATTGTATCATATGTCAAAATGTCAAAATCAATACAAATAATTTTCTTCTACTTTTTACTATAATTCGTTGTTGAGTGCTTTTGGAAATTTTGACTATTTGCGCTGAGTCGCGAGTCTATCTTGTTTATTCTACCATGGTATGAATGAGTGCAGATCAAGAATGATAGAAAAATAGATTGCGCAGATCGGAAAAATAATTTTCAACAATCTGCGCATCTACGTCACGATACACTTACGATATGAGCTTACGATATGGCTTTCTGTCAAGTCTTGTTCAGAATGTGAACAAATATGAAACAATGGCAAAAGATTCAAGAAAAAAACTTGGTCTAACGTGACGTCATGATCGTAAAAAATACATTGTTCGTAGCTAGAAATGTCAAAATGAAAAGTAAACAACATAACGGAGCTGCGCAATGCGTAATCTATTTTTCTATCATTCTTGAGTGCCGATAGTATTAGATGGTATGTTGATTGAACGTAATAATTACACAACCCCAAATCATTGCATTGCCACTGCAATTAGCTCAATGATTAGCTCAGGTGAGGTTTAGTTTTGATAAACCTATTGTGAATTATACGCAAATTAATTGAAGCAGAGCCACTAATAACGTTGTAAAAGCCACTGTTTTGCAAAACCGGGTTTTTGCACATTACCGTTAACATGACTCTTTTACATTGCCTAAACACCAAATCTGCCAAAATTATGCACCTTGTCGCTATGAAAATGCAATTAGAAAGTGTCGGTCAGTGGAAGAACGTTGTAAGTTAGTAATAAATTGATACAAACGGAATTGTCAAAAGTAATTGATAAGTATAACAGAGTTACAAAAATGAAATCTAATGTAAAAAATTGGAAACATAATAAAAATAAAAGATTGAAAAATAGTGAAAATGCATAGATTACAAGAAAAAATAAGAATATATCTCCAAAAAATACTCCAGAGCAGGTAATGTGCGCAAAAAAAAATACAATGAAAAAGAGTATTATATCGTCTTTAATCGAATTGAAAGGAAACCAAAATATTTTTTAAAGTTTATGACAAATTTTCTTCTATGTTTTTGAAAGAAATTTTTGTTTTGTTTTTGAATTTATATTTTTCTTCTAATTTTTTTTTTTTTTTTTTTTTTGATAAATGTATTATTAAAATTCTCTAAAGTACCCTTTATTTAAAGAACAGGAACCAATCTTTGGTTCTCAAATAACTATTTGTCTTTGCTCAAAGAACGTTTTAAATGCCATCGTACTCACTTTTGTCCAACGTGGAATAACGTTTTAACAACCAATGAGTTCTAGATATGAAACGTTTTGCTATTTTAAGCAGAAATAATAAATAATTAATTAAACAAATAATATAACTAAACAATTTTTTGTAACTAAAATTGTTTTTTATGCTAAGTATTTTCTCAATACATTAACAAAAAAATATCTTAATTAAATTAAAAATATCTTCAAAAAAATTACAAAAATATAAAATTGATAAAAATAAACAAAATAAAATCTTATCAAATAAATATTAAAATTTTCAATTTTTTTGCCCGAGTAAAACCGGGTATATCATATAGATATTTTTATAAATATTAAATTTTTTTAAATATTATAAAATATTATAAATTTTATTTTATTACTTTAACTAGCTTGTAACAAATCTGTTGAGATGACATCCCTGATTTTATATCTTCTTTGTTTTGACATTTGACATTCGTAGAAAATTGTTTTACTTTTGATCTTTGTTTATTTATTTAAAAAATAAATTTTTTGTATAGAAAATAATCTTTTTTTTAAATAAAATTTTTGTGGTATATTTGATAAAGTTTTGTACTTAAAACTCAATGTTTTTTGCTTTTGAAAATGTCACAAATTTACTACCGAACAGAAAAATTAATTCAATTGAAAAAACTTACTGTGTCAGACAGGGTTCTCTGGCTTATGGGTCACGCACTTTACCCACTGCGTCACGACCGTCACAAGCTTTTATCTTGAATCAAAAACTCAAGTGGTGCGGGGGATAAAAGTTTGGGACATCTCAATAACACATAGGAAACCATTGACTTCAATTCAACTGAAGATGAGTACAAAGTGAGTACTGCAGTCAGATCGCTTTATGTTTTTAAAGCTCAACAGGAACTCTAAGCACATTATTACAAATAAGTAAGAAATGATCTTCGACTGAGCCGAAGTTAAAATACCACCACGGCCGAACCAAAATATATTCAAAGTTTTATTACATTTTCGTAATAGTTTTAACAGAAAATATTCGCTTTTGTTTTTTGATAAAACCACTTTATATGGGAGGAAGACGTGGTTTTCATCCGATTTGGTTTAATTTTCATGCTCAGAGTGTATTTTAAATAGCAAAGCTCATATGCTAGTCATATGCCGCTCATTTCAAGTTAATTTATTAATTTTTGTGGAATTTAAAGAGATTTTACATTACTAGCGACTACTGGTGCGCGTTGCTGCACCCATCAACTATAAAAATAATAATAATTGGCTCTGACCGCTGACGCCGTTCATTGTGTTCAGCGTATTTTCTAAGAGTTTTGTCGTTGTTTGCAAGCGCTGTATAAATAAGAGGCAGAATAGAGTGAAATGTGAGCGAAAAATTGCAATAAAAAATTTGTATGTATCTTAGCTGCGAGCGTTCAGCGCGAGCGGTTTGCGAAAGCTTTACATTTTTCTAACTTTAATTTTGTTGTTAACAGACGCTCTATTAAGAAGAGACAGAAGAGACAGAAGAGAGCGTAATGTGAGCAGCGAATAGTTTTGCTCTGAGTTTGATAAAATTGTTCTTAGCTGCTCTGTTAAGAAAAGAAAAAGCAACATAACAACAACAATTATATGCAATTAAATGCAAACTTTAATGAGCTATAACTTAAAAAATATAAATTTTGAAGAAATAAAAAGTCCAGTTTGCATATCTACAGGTCTAAACCTATCAAACCATACTAAATTTATTAAAATTGGACTTGTACTTAAAAAGCCTTACGCCCGACAAAATTTGGGTTTGCGTAATATATATAAGATTATAAAGTCACTTTGTATAGGAGGTAGGCGTGATAATCATTCGAACTTGATCTTAATTTCTTAGATAAAAGCTTGAATATCGAATTTCGTGTCGACAGCTTGAAAATTACGGCTGTAATCGTGATCACAGACAGGCGGACATGGCTGAATCGACTCGAATGGTGATGCTGATCAAGAATATATACACTTTTTTATACTTGCCACGCCTCCTTATGGGCGTTATAAACGGAGTGACAAAATTAATGTACCTCTTTTACGTTTTTTAAACGTAGGGGTATAAAAATAATGTTACTCTTACGAGTGATCAAGGCAAAAGTCAATAATTTCACTAAAATGTTCATTAAATAACAATTCAATGCAAATTCAATGCAAAATAAGTTCATATAAATTAAAGTTTCAGCTGTCAGAATGTATCTGAGTTTAAGTTGACCAAGTTTACGGTTTATTTTGACATTTGCATTTAAATCTCGCAGCCAACTACAGGGTTTTTCAATTTAAATTGTTGGTATCGTAAGCTGGTCGTTCTGCTCAGCCCGACTTTAAACTTTACGCTTCCGTCCGTAGTACGGTATTCAGAAAAACCCATTAAAATGGTGTTCACTACCGAATCCACTTCGATGTAAAACGTCGATTCGATAGTGTTGGTAATTTTCGTAAGAGCGACAAATTTAATTTAAACCGACGGAAGCAATGAATAGTTGAGAGTAGTAAGAGTCAGTGACAAAGAGAGAAAGAGAGAGAGAGACACAGATAATAATGAAATTTCATGCATACGCAGGAAAGTAGGACGTACACGTTATAACTGCACAAATGACTGGACGACAGCAATCACAACAACAACAAAAACAACAACTCAGTGTCAACGCAATACGACCAACACCAAAGTCAATAAAGTGGCAAACCAACGAGTTGAGATCGACGCCCACACAAACAGACTTGCATACGCATGTAATGGCGCAATGTATGCGTCAGTGAGCCGGAAGTAAAGACTTTAAAATGGAGAAAACATTAAAAATAAGTTGCAGCGCATTTATGTATGTATGTCACGCAGTGCCTTAATTACCACATCGCCTACTGGGCATTTGCATGCCGTTGCATGTAGAGTTTCCAACTTGTCGAATTTTTGTAATACATCAATCATGTGTCCCGTTTAAAAAACTCATATAGGAAAAATAGGAATATGTTGAGATTTTTCCAATTTGCCATGAGTTTTAAGGATTTTATAAAGGTCAATTGGCGTTGATTTAAAAAGCTGGCATCTCTTATTGCATTCAATTAGCAAGCAAGTAATTTCTGTCAATCTCTCCATCTCTCTCTCTCGCTTTTTTATTCCCATTTGTTATTTGTTTACTTTTAATTTACAGTTATTAAGGAATTTGTATGCATTTAATTGAATTTGTGTACAATTCGCTTGCTTCGTCGAATTATTTTTGCATGTTTTTATAAAAATTTGTGGATTAAAAATTAATTGCATTAATTTTATTCAGTGTTATTCATTCATCACTAAAAGCTAGTAATATATAGTTATTAATTTTTGTTTTTTTTTTTTTTTTTGAGCAGGCAGGATCTACTGCTTATTGCATACGAGGGGAACTTTTTATATCTCGGAAATAGCAAATAATAACAAACATTTTTAAATGAAAATGGCTTAGGCTTTTTTTCAAAATATTCCCCTTGATGATCAAAACACTTTTGCATTCTTTCAAACCATTTGTCATACCAGTTTTTCCATTCCTCTTGAGACATCTCCAAAACATGGTTTTTTAACGCTTCAACTGCTTTTGCGGCGCTCGTAAATCGTTGAGCACGCAGTTTACCTTTGTTATTCGGGTACAAGAAGAAGTCATTGGGTGCCAAATTAGGACTGTATGAAGAATGAGTCATCAATTCGACGTTTTGACTCCTCAAAAATGCACATGTTTAACGAGATGTGTGAGAGCTCGCATTGTCATAATGGAGAATGAGTCGTCTTTGGCGGTTGGTTTTTCGAATTTCTCCGAAGACTTCCGGCAAACAAATGATCGTGTACTATTCAGAATTGACCGTCCTACGTTGCTCAAGCGGAACAGTGGACACATGACTCATTCGGTGGAATAAACAGGCGACCATTTGCTTCGCAGTGCTTCGTGCGGGAACAACTTTTGTTGGATTTGCCTCGTCTTGGAATACTCACACGGTCGATTGCTGTTTTGTTTCCGGCTCATACGCATATATCCATGATTCGTCACCTGTCACGATTTTATGCACGTCTTTTGAAGCACCGCGGTTGAACTTTTTAATCATTTCCTTACACTAATCGACGCGAGACTTTTTTTGAGCTATTGATATATTATGGGGTATCCAACGAGAGCACATTTTTTTTTATAGATAAGTGTTCATGCAAACTCGAATGTATTGAAGTGGAACTAATGGGCAAGGATGCCGCTATCTCACGATATGTGACATGACGATCTTGCTTTATTAGTTCACGTACTGCATCGATGTTTTGTGGCAAAACAACCGATTTTGGACGACCTTCACGGAATTCGTCGGACTACGATTTTTGATGGTGCTTTATCGTCATACAAAGAACTGAGTTCAACGACACTTTCTTGCTGAGACACATCGACACATAATCCAACAAAATTCAACCTTCTCTTGAAATTTCCATTTTTTTAACAAATTGATTTTCTTAACTCACTGTAAACAAAACAAATAGCACTTGAACATCAAAATGTTGTGAGTAAATTTATGCTAACAAATGTCAAGCTTTATTATAGTGATGCCAGATTTTAGCTATTAACATAAGTGTTGCTAGTTTCCGAAACATAAATAGTACCCCTCGTATTTCATAAGTAGTTCCAAAACTTATTTGAATAAATGTGTGAACAATTTCATCTTGAATAGGAAAATGAAAAAAAAAGTGAAGAAGCTTTCACTTTAGCCGAAAAAGTGAAGATCCTTAAGTGGGTCAATAATTTCCTTTTGACCACTAAAAATCCAATTTTATTTTTTTGCATTAAGATTAAAACCGATTTAAACTGTCTTAATATAGTTTCAAAAAGTTTAGATGTGGTTTAAATATTTTAGGAAAACACCATAGTAATGCAATATTATCATATGAAATCCATAACGTACAATTCACCTAGTTTTGAGTGGGTGTGTCAAGCTTTTTTGACGTGGCAACGTTCTTTCCGGGCAGGTTTCCAAAAATAGTTAAAAAAAGTATTTTTCCGAAATGCATCGACGTTGCATGGAATTGATACACAATGAATATGTGTAGGTGTTATTTTATGTTAAGTTTTTTCTTCTGCGTTATGACAAAAATTAAAAAAAAAAAATTAAAACATCTACGAAGAGATACGAAGAGAAATGCTTAAGCAACAAAAATGTGAATTTTTCACATGAAAATACTACACGCTGAGTATAGTTTCAAGTAGTATAGTTTCAAGTGCTACGATAAAAATTATTATAGCAGTAGAGGCTGGTTCTGAACCTTCCTGACAAAAATAGACAAAAAATTCATGACGTCATGAGACCGCGTAGAGACCCGCTACAATTATGCAACGACATTGCATGATATGATTACCCTGTGAGTATATGCGGCACGGTAAATATTAACAAACAGAAATGATGGATTCCTTACGACAAAAATAAAAAAAAATAATTATGACGTCGTTAGGTCACGTAAGTAGCAGCTTATGCAACAAAAGTGCAATAATGTTGCATGAAAAATTTACTCGCTGAGTAGAAGTGCTACGAAAAATGTAATTTTACGACAACAAAAATGGTTCCTTGACCTCATCGAAAATAAAAACCCAATCTTTGGAGCGACGACACCACGGAGACAACTGCTTAATGCAGTAAAAATGCAACGGTGATGAAAAAACGCGGCATGCAATAATAACTCCTTGACTATTGGCGCTACGGTAAAATTTATGGAACGATATTAAAGCTAAGGTGTTCGGTCATATGATAAAAATAACAAAATAAAATTAATTGCGTCATGAGGCCCCTTAAGGAATCCCTTGATTCCTTAATGCACAAATACAAAAGCAACAACACAAAAAACCAAAAAAAAATTAAATTAGAATTAAAAAAAAAGACAAGTATTAGATAAGGATTATGACATAGATTAGAAAAAGGATAAGGGCAAGGAATTGGACAAATATTGGAGCCAACAATAAGATAAGCAGTCGGACAATATTTAGGACAAGATTGGGAAACAGATAAAGACATGAAATGGGACAAGGAAAATAACAAGGAGTTGGATACACCTTGAGGACAAGATTTGGGACAAAGATTGAGAAAGAAATGGGACAAGGATAAAGAAAAGGATTCGACGGGGATAAGGTCAGGAATTTGGACATAGTTAAAAACAAGAAGTAGGACATTTGAGAGAACAAATATAAAGATAAGGATAAGGACAAGTTTAGAAGCAAAGGTACACTAAGGGAAATAACGCATATTAGCATTATTCACGCCTCAGTATAAATTTTATTTAAATATTTACGTGGATAAATCAAATGTTTTCCTTACAACTCGTTTTTTTCCCGTATTTGAATTTTATTTATACCACACACGTACACACATATTCCATACAAGCAACCAGCAACAGCATCGCACACGTACACACATACTCCAACAAGCAGTAACAGCATCGCACTCTGTTCCTGCAGTTTATTTCTTGCAGTTGCAGGTTTCTTATAGTTCTCATTTAGTTATTGTTGCAGGGGTAATATAGCTTGCAAGTTTGGCCAAGAAATTAAATGTTGTAGGGTGGAGTGACAACTTGATATTTACTCACAAATATCTTGTATCGGTTGTCATTTACCTACATATTTTGCTTATAATTTTTTTTTCACTTTTTCTTTCCTCTAGTTTATACTATTTTTGACATTTGGTGCCCTAATATTAATAATGCTATAAAACCATTAATAACATATTCAATTTAAATATTTTGGTTTTTTGAAATCAATATTTTTATATAAAATTTATTTATGCGATAGTTTTATTTTCAAATAGTAAATATTTAAAAGATATTTTAAAAAAATTCGTGCATAATTTTAATATATTTTTTATTAATTCTGTTTAAATATTTATATATTTTATTTAAGTAAAACAGTATTCAAATAAATTTTAAATATTTACGTAGTCGATTTATGCAAATGCGTTATTGGTGCAAAAATGACTCGCTTTTTGGATAAATTAAAAAGTTTTTGGATAAATTTAATATTTTTTTTCTCTTAGTGTAAGGATAAGGATAAGAATTTAGACAAGAATAAAGTTACGCTGTCACATAAACACCTACGGGTGTGTCTACGATACAGCCAACTTATTTTGTTTTACAAGCGGCAATAACGTCTTTGGCAACATGAGAGTTTAGGTTTTTTTAAAATATTCTTGAGTTGAGTCATCTAATTTTAATTCAAAATTTTTGACCCAGGGTTTAAAATTAACACCATGATCTTTTGAAATAGAACAATCAGTGCAAACAGAATTTTTTATTTTTCAAAAACAGGTCTTAACCCGCGCCCAAAATCACGAATTTTGGCAATATCAGTATTCGGGGAGTACATCATGCATATCCCAAGACATATAGACTTGGTTTCGGAAAGAACAGTAGTTATCAGTTGCAAAATTAGTTTAAAAATCAATCTCAATCTGTGAACGTGTTTCCCTTTTTTTTTAACTTTGAACCAATCTCAGATGTTAAACCTATACAGTCAAGTCGGCCTTGGATCGAAATTCGAAATGGGGTGGATGGTTTAGTAGGTAGAAAGATGTAATCAAGTGCAACATGTATAGAATGTTCTAAACATGGTAGGGAGCCGTAGAAACATTTGAATTATAACCTAAAGAAAGTGTAGCTGGGAGTCGAACCCAAGATCTCTGCAGTGACTGTCAAGCGAGCTACCATCACCCGACTACCAAGTCCGCACTCTTAAAAAACCTGAAGAGTTTTTACAAAAACACTGGAACAGAAGTACGTAAAGTAAATATAATTTAAAGACATTTTGTCTTGAAAAGTGTGCTTGAACGAACAATAAATCTATTACGTTTCCACATACGATGTTAGGTAAAAAAAAAAGTTCATAGCTTAAGCTTTGTTATTCATTTATATTTAATTTTTTTTTTTGTTTTGAACATCAAAAAATTACCAAACATGTTTTTATTATCCTGTCTGTATTGCCAGGACCACAGAAGCATTTATTTATTCTTATAGCATGCAATAGACTTGAAAGTTCAAAGAAGCATACGTACGTACAACAATACGTTGAGACAGTAAATGCCGTAAGCGAAATGTTCGCATTTTATGTTTTGGGCATAATATGAATTCATTAATCTTCCTCGGTATTACGCTGTACACGCGCACCAATGATTATGAAATTCAAATAGCCAGACGATATTTATATTAATTATACAGAATATAGCAGATACAAATATTTGATTAAATGTAAATGTAAATTAAATTTTATATTATTCAAAGACCTTTTAAAACAATGCATAAAAAATAAAGTGTTTGTTATTTAAGGCAAATACACAATATTAAAAATTTTCAAAAATTATACCATACTAGATACCCGGTTTCACTCGGGCAAAAAAATGTAAAATTTTGATATTTATTTGATAAAATTTTTTGTTTATTTTTATTCATTATGTTTTTTTTTGTTTTTTTTTTTTTTGCATAAAAATTAATGGTGTAGTGAAAGAATCATGACACTCTCTCAATTCGTTTCTGAGTTATACTCTCAAATTCAACGCCTCAGGCAGGATTGGAGGTCATATTGAACCTCCTCTCCCTGGACGAGTTCATGAAAACCACTGCAACCAAAGCGGCGTTTCGACTTAAGGAAGCTAAACTTTGGAGGCACTGGACGCATGGACACGCCTCTATACTCACAAAGTATAGTCCTGAGGATCTCGCCACCACCTCCGATTACATCACCCAGGAAATAGACTTTCGGCAGAACATGTCATTCTCCTTTCCAAAAAGAGAAGAATGGGATTCGAACCACCCTTTTAGTGAACACGATATCCAGATCTTCACTGATGGATCCAAAATGGAATATGGGACGGGAGCCGGAGTCTACTGTAATACACTACAAATATCCCTGTCATACAGACTTCCAGATTACTGTAGTGTTTTTCAAGCAGAAATGTTTGCGATCGAGAAAGCTACTACGACAATCCAATCAAGGAACATCAATCCATCAAGGATTACAATCTTTGTGGACAGTCAGGCTGCGATTAAAGCACTCCGCAGCGAAACAACAAAATGGAAATCTGTACTGAGACGCCGGCAAGCTCTCACCAGAATCAGTCCTCCCCACAAGATCAATATCTGCTGGGTCCCCGGTCATCGTGACATAGAGGGAAACGAAATAGCAGACAGATTGGCTAGGGAGGGCTCTGAACTGGAAAGTAGTTCTGTGATTAGGTCGATCATGGCTCCAATCGGAGAATTCAAGAAGAAAATAAATGATAAAGCCAGAGATAACACAAATAACTCTTGGTCAAATAGAGACGACTGTGTTTTCTCTCGCCATCTCTGGCCTAAACTCTGCGAAAAAAGGACCCAATCCCTACTTTCAATGAGTAAAAATGAAACTCGCATCTTAATAGGGGTCCTCACGGGGCATTGTTGTATAGGCACAATGGCCTCGCGACTAGGAATCCCGCACCCAGACTTCTGCAGAAGCTGTGGAGATGTCGAGGAAACAGAAACCATCAAGCATCTACTTTGCGAGTGTCCCAATCTCCAACAACGCCGGCTTCGCCACATGGGAAACAGAGTGTACGGAGAACTGCAAGAGCTCGTGGACGTACCACTGATGGATCTTTTCAGATTTATACGGAGCACCGGTTGGTTCGACCAACCTTGCTCCAGTGACTAAGATTTTTATTTTGGTTTTGCAACAATTAGGTCCACAGACATAGGGAACCAGAATGGACCAATAGGCCCCCGTATAGGCAACATCGGGTTGCCCTTCCCTCTTAACCTAACCTAACCTATACTCTCAAATATGCCTTTAAACACTGCCACAGCAGCAACAGCGCCACCTACCAAATCAAGCTTTAGACCTAAACCATTTACAGATCCAGCCGCACACACACACCAAATTTCATCAAAATCGGTCCAGCTGTTTAGGAGGAGTTCAGTTACAAAGCCATGTGCCCTGTGAAGAATTTAAAATATAAAGATAGAACTTTCCAGATGAAAATTTTTTTCAGAAAATATCTTCATTTTAACATTTTTTTATGGACATTTCACGTGATGCTGACAATCAAAAACTAGTAATAAATGTCTTCTCTTCGGCTTGGTCGTAGTTAAAATATCACCACACTCGGGTGTATTAAGTTCTGTGGATTTTTTATCATTTTGATGACGTCATTTTGTATGGGACGTAGACGTGATTTTCATCTGAATTTGCCAAGTTTTAAGCTTAGCTTTTTTGTATGTAAACAAAGCTTACATGCAATGTTTCAAGTATTTGGAATAATATTTATGAAATTTTTAGAGATTTTATCACTTGGATATAGTCATTGTAAAAGGGGGGGGGGGGGGGGGTGGGGTAGCATGGTTTTTATTCGATTTTGGCAAATTGCGCACAACTTCAACGTTTTAGATTAATTTTTGTGGAATTTTTAGAGATTTTTTCCGTTTCGATGACGTCATAAGAGCCTTTGTATAAAAGCCTTTGTATTTCATTACGGCTGCAACTGTGACAACGGACACACAAACAGACATCGCTGAACTCGACTAGACTTATTTGCACACCACCCCTTTTTATGGACGTTAAAAACGGAGTGACAAACTTAATACGAACTGTCTTCAAAAAGTAACTGAAAGTTATTAATTTTGAAGGCTATGTTGATCCGATTAGCACGGTTTTTTTTTTTTGCCAAACATTTCTAAAAAGTATCTGTACATTTTGAATCATATGAAACGTGTTTCAGTAATATGAGTTCCAAAAGTGCTAAATTTCGACCTAAATTGGCAAAAAAAAAACAATTTTTGGCAAAAAACAACATTGTAATGCTCTTCAACCTCCATATTAGCCAGACAAAGTCCTGTGTGAGTTTTTTCTGATCCCAAAAATAAAAAGAATCTTAAATGGCCACTGATTTGCTGGCATAGATGAGATTAATAGTAAATTTCTGAAAGAGTTCAAAGTTATCCCAATGGACGAGTTCCAGAAGTGTTTTGGGGATTGGAACTACGACTGGCATATGTGCATAATATCTAATGGGGACTAATTTAAGGGGGATGACATCAATGTAAATGAATAAATAAAGTTCTCTCTAAAAAATAAAAATTACCGTTATTTTTTTAACACACCTCTGATATACTACATAAGCTAAGTGATGCAAATATTTTTATATGATATTTTACAAATGATATCCGGCACGCGTTGCTACAAATGGCAACTTTATTGGAAAATAATAAATATATTCAAAACTTTTATAAGACCCTTAGTTTGACACCACGTCCATGACACCACGTCCAATGCCCGTTACAGTTTCCTAGTAAGAGTACATCATAAAATAAAAACTCCATTCTAAATGTCAATGTTCTGTGTCTTTTACTTCCAAAGCTATTCGAAATCAAAAATTTGGCTTGTATGGGTGTTGCCATACCCTCTTGTCCAATATCCGTCCAAGTTTTCTAGTAGGAAGGCATCACCAAGTAGTAATTTCATTCTGATTTTCAATATTCTCTGATTTTTATTTCCATAGCTATTCTGTATCGAAAATTGGGCTTGTATGGGCGGAGCCATGCGCCATTTTCGAATGATCGTGCCAATTTTCCAATAGAAAAACCTGGCCATTGTTATGCGACATTTATTTCCAAAGCTACTCGATATGAAACCTTTTAATTGTAAGGAAGGTGTCAAGCCCCCTTTGCAGTCGAAGGACACGACTTATTGGTGAGGACACGTATATTGGTGACGAGTTTCATTGATATGGGGTGCTTACCGAAAATATGGAGTGCTGAAAAAGTGCCACACCCCACGCCCAACGCGCATAAAATATTACCAGTGGAACGGCACGAGTAAATTGAGGTCGAATACCGAATTCCGGGTTGCGACCTATAATTCCAAAGTTATTCGATGTCGCAAATTTTGGGTTGTATGGGAGGTGCCACACCCCCTTGTCCAATGCCCGCCCCATTGGTTCGATTGGCGTCAAACTTCACAGGAACACTCTCAAAACTTTGCTGTAGTTTCTCTGAACATTTTATTAAACTCGGTTTAGAAGTTTCGGAGTCTATATCTAACATACACAACCCTCAAACATACATATATACTTTTATTCATTTTTACATGCATATATACTTATATAGATTTTTAGATATAGTTTTTTATTCAACTTACTTTCCTACAACCGCTCACTTTGTTATAACCGCTTCCTTTTTTTTCAGATTCAAGAGCCGCCTTGTTCGCACACTCGCCTCCTTTACATACATTATTCGACAAATATGCTCACTTGGCGTTACTGTCTATACACCGAGTGTTGCTCTATCGACAGTCATTGGAATTCCCTACTGGGCATCAATAACAGGAATGTCAGCAATTTGCATATTTTTCACCATCATGGTAAGTGTTACGCGGTGCACTTTCAATTATTTTTTTTTTATGAATGTACAAATAACTATAAAACTACATATATAGGTATGTACGTATGTAGGTATACGTGCATATAGATATGTATATAAGTAGGTCGGTACTTACTCATAAAAAAGTTTGTTTCGCGCATGTGTACTTATTGTTGCAACATAAAGTGTACTTTCACCAGGTAAATGCCAGGAGCTCATAAAATTCTCCACCACTTCGTAAAAATGATTTTGGTTTACAAAACTCTCAAACAATTAATTGAGGAACCTTGAAAAAATAAAAAAACTTGAAAATATCGTGAAGCAACGAAATGATTAAAGTATCTAATCACAGTTGTCAAAATCAAGAGATTTCTCAACCATTTTTTATCTGATAAACTTTACATTTTGAATTCATTTGCTATGACACATAAATAAAAAAACTAATCCAAAATCTTGAAATTTTGCACATAGTAAGTTTCGATCCAAATGCCCACTCAACTTTTGAAATTTGACCAAATTTAATGAAACCAAGCCTTTCTCCCATACAAAGTGACGTCATCATTATGATACAATCTTCCACTTTAAATAAAAAAACTTGTAATTTTATACATTAGCTTTGATTTCAAATACAAATTCTGCGTTTGAAATTTTTCAAAATCGCATGGGAACAACATATATCCCCTGTACAAACGAACGTCATCAAAATAATGAAACCTAATAAATACGAGTGTGGGGGTATTTTAACTTCGGCCAAGCCAAAGATAATGCATACTTTACTAGTTTCATGTAAAATCAATTCTCCTCATCGGCCACCAACCTCTGCAGGCAATTGAGAACCTCAGGGAGTAAAAAAATACCCTGTAATAAAGCTTTTTGAGAACGAGAACATTAATCATTCGGAGTCGCCATTCAAGCTTGTAGTTACAGATCCTGATTGTTTGTGTACAAACATTTAATAAAGTCGGTCAAAGTTTTTTTAAGATCTGAAATGGCCAATTATTTTTTTTAACCCAAAGTAATTATTGGATACACAAGATATTATTTTGGAACTATTCAAAATATTTTTTAAATCAATTTTTTTTATTAAATAGAGACATGCTATTGGCTGTTGTGCCGATATTGATAAAATTTGTTATGGGAAAATTTTAAAGTCCTTTTGACAGTTCAGGGCTGCACTGAAATTGAAATAGCAAACACATTTTTGTGGTGAACCCCGGAAAACTCTTATAAACAAAATTTTATCTGCAATTAGAAAATGCATTACTCATATTTGACAGCCCTGGAATAATTAGAGACATCACTGGAGACCAGAGAACAACTTGATTGCATTCAAATGGCGTTTCGAATATATCCTCAATACACGAGCACCGAATATGCCTTCTGCATTAAAATTAATGCGCGAATACAAGCACCATTCGCTGCGTGCGAGGACGAGCACTCGCGATTACGAATTCCTACAACACAAGAATACCCAACGAAGCGAAACTTAAGCAACATTCGCCAAAAGCTATGAATATCCATGCTTTTATATCCATTCGCACAAAGAAAAAAAAAATGGTAAATATTAAAGCAAATGGAAACAAACAACACAAAGCGCTGCTACAGAACGGCAGAGAAGTATCAAAACAACAGAAATCCATGCAGCATCAAACACTCGAGTTTAAAGCGAAGCATCCGAATGTCTGCATAGTCTGGATGCTGCCTTTGTATATAAGTTAATAAAATATTTATTATTTTATTTTTTTTAAAAAACCCGCACTGAAAACAGTGCGTCTTTATTGACTGCTACTTAAGGAGTAAATACAATATTATCTTATGATTAAAAAGAAACTTATTGAATAACATATGTCGGCGGCTTTTGTTGTTGTTTTCTTGCACTGGCGCGTGCAGGTGTCTTAGTCAGCATTTGTTTTATTGGGTCAGTCGATGTGTTATTTCCTAGTTGCTCAGCGTTAATTTTAATTGGGGCGGTCGATGTTCTATTGCTCAATCGTTTGCAGTTTTGGTGTTGTAACTGTTCAACGTTCTTTCGCATTGTTGATCAGCGTTTATTTTAATTGGAGCGGTCGATGTACTATTGCTCAATTGTTTAATTTTGCAGTTTCGGTGATATGGCTTTACACTGTTGTTTCGCAAGAACTGCAGCTATGTTTAGTGACGTTATGTGTTGTTAACTTATTTGTTGTTAACTCTTCCCCTCTTAAAACGATTGTCCGCAATCGTCAAAAATAAGGTAGATTGTTGAGTTTTGGCAATGTCGCTGTGATTATCGGAGATTCAGATGTTGTTGCTGGTAGACTAGGTGCTGCCGCTTCTGGTTGTTGGATAACAAATTCGATCTTCTTGCGTGGATATTTAAGAACCATAATGGCTATTATTACCAAAGCAATACTGCTTATTGAGACAAATGATGATATTCTGTTTATAAACATGTTGTTCTGAATGGATTTAATTGAGTGTGTATTATTAATATGTAATTCCTCTAATGATTCTAAAGATAATACATTGTATCTACTTATTTCTATGGGTGTTGGTTGCATTATTGATGGTTTGATATTCATTTGTGGAATCTCAATATTGCTAAATATTTTATTATTTACTCTAATAGTTTCATTATGATATTTAATTAAAAATGTACCTTTTAAATTATGATTTGATTCTTTAAAAAAACAACTTCCATTAAAATTATTTAATAGTAAGATTCCAGGGGAAATTTCTTCTACTGTAGGTATGTGTTGGTTATTTGTTAAGTTGCAAAAAGATTTTAGACCATATATTAGTCTACTTACACAAATATCGTTAGTTAAATTTACTAATTTATTGTGGTTACAAATATTAATAGAATTATATTTATTACATTTGTTCTGTACACCAAAAATTTCGTGGTTTTTAATTAGTAATGATTTATATGGAATATCAATAATTGTTTCGTTTCGTTTAACGGCTCTTATTACAGTTTTTTCATATATTGTTTCTGTTGTCATTGGGATTTTAATTAAGTACATAATATTCGTTCCATTATATAAGATTTTAATATTTGTAAATTCTAACGCATCTTCAATACTTCTGAATGGCATATTTTCATTTGTTAGCTTTTCCAACACTTGTTTTATTTCATTTCTATTAAATAGTATGGAATTAACCATATTTGCTTTAGCCCATTCGATTGCATATCTAATATTTGTCAGTTCTTCTTTAGTAAGTCTTATTCTGTTTTGGATATTTGAGGCTATTTCGTTATTGACGTATTCGCTTTTCCTTAACGAGTTCCTAAGTTGGTCCGTTATCTTTGATAGTTCGTTTATACGTTTGGTCAGAGCAGTATTTATTGTTATTTGTTGGTTGTTGTTTCTGTTTAGTTCGCTTAAATTGTTTTCAATAATTTGTAGATCATTGTGGTCGGGACTGCCAGCTAGGTATTTCCATGCTGTGCCTATTATGTCTATTGATCTTTTGTTTCTGTTTGCTGGGTGACGTGGTTTAATCTGATTTAAAATGTCTATAGATTGGGAGATTTCGTATTTAAGCAATGGATAATAGATACTATTTCTTTCGATGCTTGTATTGACGTATTTGTCAGTATCGTGTAAAAATTGTTCGTACGTGTTAAGGTTTATGATGTGGATAAAGTTAAAGGTTCCGTTTTGTATTTTTGCTTGTCCATCGTCTATTGTTATTAGGTGAGCGGAGGAATAGTCGGTCAGTAATAATTCTGCGTTCGTTGTAATCAGGAATACGAGTGGTCTGAAAAGGAATATGTTTGGTTTATTTTTTGTGTTTTTAGTATATTAAAGAGGGTTTAGTTCCTAATGTTACTTTTATGAACTACTCTGTTTGACTCTGTAAGGATAGTAGTAGTTCTGTTTTCTTTTACTGTTTCTTGTTTGTATTTAGGTGAGATTTTGGATCCTAGACGAGTGTGAATTTTAACGTAAACTGTGTCACCTGGGTTGTATGTTATGATAGGTAGTCGATTTTTATTGTGGTATTTAATATCTTTGTATTGTTTTTCTTTAAGTCTTTGAATGTTGTCTTGTCTGGCTTTTTCGTACTGTTCGGGGTCTATATTAACGTTTCGTCCAAAGAATATTTCTATGGGTTTTTTCCCAGTTGTTGAGTGTATTGAGGAATTGTATTCGTATATAGATCTGTCTAGAAGTTCTACAAAGGATCGGTGGGTTCCGTCTGATTTCAGGCATCTCATGATTTCTGAGAGTGTTGAGTGAAATCGTTCTATTTGGCCGTTGACTGAACTTTTGTAAGGGGGTGATCTAAAGATCTGAATTCCCAGTTGGTCCATAACCATAAAATTTATTGAAGATGAGTTAAGGGATTTTTCGTTATCAACAACGATAACTTTTGGAACTCCGAATAAGAACAGAAGTTGACGTAGTGGTTCTCTTATATCTTCGATTGCTTTTGATTTTATGACTTTACCTTGGGCATACTTAGAAAACTTATCAATTGCGGTTAAAACGAGATTGTTTTCTGTTTTGTAAATATCGATGTGGAGGGTGTGTCCGGGATGTGTAGGGATTGGTGTTTCTTTAAGTTCGGGGTTAGGGGGGTGACGGTCATATTTATTAAGCTTGCATACGGTACATTGTTTCACTATTTTCTTTATTTTGTTGCTCATTCCTGGAAAATAGTACTTCTCCAGAATTTGAGTTTTGTTTTCTTTGGTGTTTCTATGGGCTCGTTTGTGTGTTTCGATGATTATACCTTGTTGTTGTTCCTCATTGGCAACATCTTCGACTTGGTGTCTTGTGAACCTGATGCGATATTTTGAAAAATAATCTGTGTAAACTTCTTGAATTTTGCCCATTATTGGTTCTGGCGTTTTTATACCGTTTATAACAGATGGATTAAGATTTTTTTTTAGGATTTCTATTAGTTTTTCTGTAGTGTAATTGAATTCTGTTATTGTGTGTCTGTGATATGTTGGAAATATAATCTGAAATTTGTATGGTATGGTAGGACCTATGTTGAGGATAATCTGGTTTTTAAATACGTTGATGGGAGCTTCGACGCTACTTATTAGATTTTGACCTGAACTATCGTCGCTATGAGTCATTGTGGACATTGAGTTTACTTGTGATTGCAACGGAATTCTTGACAAGGCGTCTGCAACTACATTACTTTTCCCTGGCTTATATTGTAATTCGTAGTTATATTCTTCTAATATGGCCTTCCATCGTTTCATCTTGCTATTGTTGTTTTTATTGCTCATGGCGTAAGTTAGAGGTTGGTGGTCTGTGCGAATTATAACTTTGCGAGGTCCGTAGAGGTAGTTGCGTAAGGAATTTAGGGCCCAAATTATGGCCAGCATTTCTTTCTCGTTTGTTGCGTAATGTTCTTCGGCTTTGTTGAGGGTTCGGGAGATGAATGAGATTGGCTTATCTTTTTGTGACAACACTGCACCAATTGCATAATTCGATGCGTCTGTTGTTAGTTCAAAGCATTCATTGTAATTTGGGTAGGAAAGCAAAGTTTCTTTAGAAATTAGTGAATTTTTTAACTTCTTGAAGGCTTCAAGGGCTTCGGTGTTCAGATTAATTGATATTTTTGCCGACTGTTTTTTTGATATTCGGCCTTCTTCGCCTCTTAGGAGGGTTGTCAAGGGTTTCGCAATTTTTGCGTAGTCTTTCACGAAGAGCCTGTAGTAACCTGATAGACCCAAAAATGCTCGTAGGTCTTTTATTGTTTTAGGTGTCGGGAAGTTTGCCACAGCTTCGATTTTCTTGGGGTTTGTTTTTATTCCTTGCGGAGAAATTATAAATCCTAGAAATTCCACTTCTTCCTGATAAAAATGGCATTTATCTAGCTGCACCTTCATGTTCGCGTTTTCCAAAGCTTCGAATATAAGTTCAATATGTTGCGAGTGGTCTTGTTCGCTTTTGCTAAATATAATTATATCGTCAATATATACGTAGCATATTTTGCCGATATACTCTCGTAAAATGTCGTCGAGTGCGCGTTGGAAGATTGATGGCGCATTTCTCAATCCAAACGGTAAGCGATTGAATTCGTACTTAGCGTTGTTGATCGCGAATGCCGTTTTTTCCTTGTCTTTCTCGTTGAGAGGGATTTGGTGGAAACCACTCTTTAGATCTAGGACTGAAAAATATTTGCAATTTCCTAGTTGAGCAATAACCTCTGAGATTTCGGGTATTGGATACCTATCGGGTATGGTGACTGTGTTTAGCTTGCGATAGTCTATGACCATCCTGTATTGTTTGTTACCCTTGGAGTCAGATTTTTTTTCCACAACCCATACTGGAGAATTATAAGGGGACCTTGATGGTCTAATTATGCCATCGTTTAGCATTTGCTTCACTTGATTTTCGACTTCATTTTTCAAGGAATTTGGGTATGGGTAAGATTTACTATAAACTGGTTCGTCGGAGGATGTGCGAATTTCACCAAAGACTTTTGTCGTGTATGTTAGTTTTTCGTCCGGTTCAGTGAATAATTTAGGGAATTTGTTGACTGTGTTTTTAATTGAGTGCTTTTGCTGTTGTGTCATATGTTCATCATGAATATCGATTGAATTAACTGCTTTTGAAATAAGTTGTTTTATTCTTACCTTTTTATTGTTTTTTATTTGCATGTAATTCTTATTTGTATAAATTATCGCGTTGAGTTCCTTAAGGCTATCGTTCCCTAAAATACCATGAAATGATTGCAAAGTTGGCATAATGAAAAATTTAAGTTTGTCTTCGAGATTAAATAGGTTGATGAACGTGTGTTCTTGGATTTTCACGTCTCCTGCGATTGACTTAGCAAGAAAAGATGTTTCGTTTGGAATAGTTTTTTTTGCAAGACCGGGTTGAATATAGTTTTTGCTTGAACCCGTGTCTATGAGAAATTTTAGAGTTTTTCCGCTCTTCTGTTGGCATTCGAAATATGGCAATGAAGAGCTCGTCATTCTAAAAAATGAATGTCGTTAAGCTCTGGGGATTGTTCTGTATAGTCCTGTTGTTCAGATTCTATAGTTGCCAAGTACTCGTCTAGCGTTTGATCGTATTCCTCTTCGTTTTGGTCATGTTCGTATTCGTTGAAGGTATTATCGTCGAGTTCAGTGTCTATATGGAATGTGCGTTGAGCCTTGTGAGGAATAACGCTATGTTGGGAGGGCGGTGGTCTTTTCTCTGGGACCTGTTCTGGTCTTGGCCTATTCATATAGTCGATTCGTTTTGAACGAATGCTTGTGTCGACGTCCATAGGTTCTGGTCTAGGTAAAGGTTTGGGAGCAAATGGTCGTGGGGGTGGTTGTCTCTGTGGATATTGATTAAATTGCTGTGTCGTATTATGGATTCGCCTTGGGAATGTGGGATTTTGAGGGTTAGGAATATAAGCGATTTGAGGATGGAAATCTTGTCTGGGGCGTTGCGTAGAAGTATTCATATTTGGTAGAGGTGGGGCTAGATTTGAATGGTATTTTTTGTAAACTTGTTGTTGATTATTGGCATAGTTGGTTCGGAAATTCTGATTTTCTAGTTTTAAACATAGATGTAACGCTTGTGGCAGATCACCTGGTTCTTTCATTCCTAATAGTTTTGGAAGTTCACCGTTAAGTCCTCGAATGAAGGTATCAAGGGCTTTTTCTCTATATGTTTGGGTGAGGATTTGAAGGGATTCTGTACTGACTTCTAAGCATCCTAATTTGTTTAGAATCAATGACAGGTGGGAGTAAACATTTTGGTAAAATTGTTCTAATGTTGACCTACCTTGAACTAGGGCGGTCATTTGGTATTCGAGCGTGGACAGGTCGCGTTTGTCTGCGTAATGTAAGGTTAGACATTTTGCTATAGCTGACCAGTCGAGTGGGGTATTGTATGATTCTAATGCAATGTCTGCATTACCCACAATTTTGTTCCTTATTACGTTTAATATTCCATAATATTTGGGCGTACCTTTGGTGGGTTCGTAAATCTTTAAAATTCTCTCTACACTTTTTTTCCAGGAGTTGAATTCGCCTGGTTTACCAGAGAATTCGCGTAAGCATTTGACTACGTCTGGAATTTTGTCTAAGTCTGTAATGTTGTTCATGTGTCTTTCGTCGATTATCTGATCCTTAGCGTTTGCAAGGTGAGCGTTGGGGTTTATTGCTGCTTGGACCAAAGCTGGACCCTGCCTCGAAAACACCTCTGAGGCGATTTGTGCTATTATAGGACCTAATTCTTCCATATTAATGTTTGGTGATGCTGGTGCATTTTGTGGGGCGTTAAGCACCGGCGGACGGATAAGGTTGTTCGGATTAGCCATCGTATGGTTTTGTAAAATTCGTAAGGTATATGTATTTTTTATTACGGTTCTTTTTTCTTTCTAATGCAATAGAATGTCTAGAGCTTACAAAATTTTATTTTACTTCAATTTATGTTTATAATGTTTATTAAACAGTACTAAGGTATATGTATTTTTATTACGGTTATTTTTCCTTTCTAATGCAATAGAATGTCTAGAGCTTACAAAATTTTATTTTACTTCAATTTATGTTTATAATATTTATAAAACAATACTGCAATCATACAATATTAAAATTAAAATTTCTTACAGTAAAAGCTTGGTTGTGGTCATCTTAGATGAGTATATTCTGTTAGCTGAACTGTATGTAGTGGAAGTTCTATTCCAGGTATCCTTTTCCAATTTTTAATGATTTCTGCGGGCGGAGTGGCTAGTGCGTTGCACTTCCTTTTTGCTGTTGATAGTTACTTGGGGGCCTCGTTCCTCTGCAACACGCTTTTGAATATATTGTTTAAGCCACTGTTTAAGAATTTTAAGTGACGGCCTTAATTGTGTTTAAATTCTTTAGGGCACTTTTTCTCACTTTGGTCTTTGGGTGACTTTAAGACAGTATCATTAGTTTTGCACTACTTGAGGGCACTTTTTCACTATTGTATCTGTCATTTATTACTTGAGTAATTTTGTGACTTTTTCACTGTTATCACTTTATTACAGTGCTTATTTTTATCACTTTTTATTTTACTCTTGTCCTTGTCACTTCAACTAAAGTGTTTATTTTTAGCACTACTTTTAGAGCATTTAAATTCACTTTAGATTTTTGATTTACTATATAAGTAATTTAAAATAGACTTTATTTATTTTTAGTTTGCTCGGGTATGAGTTCTTTTAGAATTAGCTCGGGCGCCAGTTAATAAAATATTTATTATTTTATTTTTTTTAAAAAACCCGCACTGAAAACAGTGCGTCTTTATTGACTGCTACTTAAGGAGTAAATACAATATTATCTTATGATTAAAAAGAAACTTATTGAATAACATATGTCGGCGGCTTTTGTTGTTGTTTTCTTGCACTGGCGCGTGCAGGTGTCTTAGTCAGCATTTGTTTTATTGGGTCAGTCGATGTGTTATTTCCTAGTTGCTCAGCGTTAATTTTAATTGGGGCGGTCGATGTTCTATTGCTCAATCGTTTGCAGTTTTGGTGTTGTAACTGTTCAACGTTCTTTCGCATTGTTGATCAGCGTTTATTTTAATTGGAGCGGTCGATGTACTATTGCTCAATTGTTTAATTTTGCAGTTTCGGTGATATGGCTTTACACTGTTGTTTCGCAAGAACTGCAGCTATGTTTAGTGACGTTATGTGTTGTTAACTTATTTGTTGTTAACTTATATTCGCAATCGTTACAAACTGTGCTTAGCACCAATCGTTGTTTACGAACTTGAGCGGTATGCGTGCATCAATTTTTGTGTGCGATTTTGGCTGACGACGATTGTTATTCTAGTGGCAAAAAATGACGATTGGGCTTGTGCAAATCTCTGCTGGAGACCTTAGTGAGTGACCCCAAAAACCCTTAACAAATACTTCATCAAGATCTGAAGACTAAAGTAAATACGTCCCTGAAAGCAGCATTCCACTGTTGGTACGGGACAAATCGTACGCATTTGATAAGTTAAGATCTTAAATTAAAAATAAACCGAAATGTTATTGTACAAAGCATCTAGTACATTCATTTAGTGTAACGGAGGCTTTTCAAAATCAATTATTTGTTCCTGAAAATATTCATAAATAGACAGTAATAAGTATGAAAAGATGTTTGTTTGTACGGGACAACCGCAGTCCACCATACTTTTTATTTTTTGACATTATTGGAGAATTTTAGCAAAATTAATTATCTCTGTAAAATTAAAAATATACTTATGTAGACTTCGTCGATCATGGTATGACGAAATACTACAAATTCGAAAAAATATCTATTAAAATGAGAATAAAAAAATAAAAATTAAATCGTTTGTACGGGACACTTTTGTTTGTACGGGACTCGTACGAAATTCAGAAATTAAGTCTTCGTTTTGAATCATTTTTTAAATGAAAACTTAACACTATGATTATCTAAAGTGTGTTTCTTGCATGTTACTTTATGACCGTCGACTAATATATATGATGAAATTTTGATATTCCCGGAACAGGCCTTGCAGCTTCCCATGGATTAACATTTTGGATTTTATCAGCTATTTCTGATTCAGCAATATAGAAAACCTTCGTAGAAGGTACTAAAGTGGCTGCTAATGCAACGAAATCTTTTGCGTTTTGGATTACGGTACCATTTCCTTGACCTCAAGCTTTTTGGCTTACAAGTTGCTTTATGTTACCACCAACTCCGTCAATCTATCTATATATATAAAAAAGGAACTTATGTTTGTAAGGCCGCAATAGACTCCTAAACTACTCATCCGATTAGCATGAAAATTTGTGTATAGAAGTTTTTTGGTACGGTGCGTGTTTGTGGGCTATCAATTTTGATCTAACAGATCACGTGGGATTTCAGACATGGTGTCAAAGAGAAAGATGCTCAGTATGCTTTGACATTTCATCATGAATAGACTTACTAACGAGCAACGCTTGCAAATCATTGAATTTTATTACCAAAATCAGTGTTCGGTTCGAAATGTGTTTTATCGACAAATTTTGTTCAGCGATGAGGCTCATTTCTGGTTGAATGGCTACGTAAATAAGCAAAATTGCCGCATTTGGAGTGAAGAGCAACCAGAAGCCGTTCAAGAACTGGCCATGCATCCCGAAAAATGCACTGTTTGGTGTGGTTTGTACGCTGGTGGAATCATTGGACCGTATTTTTTCAAAGATGCTGTTGGACGCAACGTTACGGTGAATGGTGATCGCTATCGTTCGATGCTAACAAACTTTTTGTTGCCAAAAATGGAAGAACTGAACTTGGTTGACATGTGGTTTCAACAAGATGGCGCTACATGCCACACATCTCGCGATTCTATGGCCATTTTGAGGGAAAACTTCGGAGAACAATTAATCTCAAGAAATGGACCGGTAAGTTGGCCACCAAGATCATGCGATTTGACGCCTTTAGACTATTTTTTGTGGGGCTACGTCAAGTCTAAAGTCTACAGAAATAAGCCAGCAACTATTCCAGCTTTGGAAGACAACATTTCCGAAGAAATTCGGGCTATTCCGGCCGAAATGCTCGAAAAAGTTGCCCAAAATTGGACTTTCCGAATGGACCACCTAAGACGCAGCCGCGGTCAACATTTAAATGAAATTATCTTCAAAAAGTAAATGTCATGGACCAATCTAACGTTTCAAATAAAGAACCGATGAGATTTTGCAAATTTTATGCGTTTTTTTTAAAAAAAAAGTTATCAGGCACTTAAAAAATCACTCTTTACCTTGAACACCAGAGGGCGCTGTAGTACAAATTTTTTACAACACTGCCTAAAACTCATAAACTGCTAATGTGATTAGAATGAAACACTTTCACTGTATACAGTCGTTTTCATGTAGGATGAGTGTTTTTCTGCAATCTTTTTTGGCCTATCTTGAACACCAGAGGGCGCTGTAGTACAAATTTGTTGCAAAACCACCTAAAACTCCCAAACCGCTCATGCGATTAGAATAAAAATTGGTATATAGTTGTTCTCGGGTACGATGAGTTTTTTGGTAGTATCTTCTTTGAACCACCTTGGACACCAGATGGTGCTGTAGTACAAATTTTTTACCAAATCGCATATTTTTAGTTGTTACATATGCAAATATTTACAAAATATAAAATATTTCTTAAATTTAGAAAAACTTAAAACATTTCCGTTATTTTGATACCAAAAACATGAACATATCTTCAAAACTATGAAAAATTTTACTACAACGATATATTTAATGCAACATCGTTGCTCAAAAATGAGAAAAAAACAATCAGAAATTTAATTTTGCGACTTTCGAGTCAAATATCTCCGCTGCCTTTGTATACATTTTGTGAAATTTTTTTTTGTCTTAAAGCTTCATCAAAGTACTATGAAAACCTTATTGCAAAAATACCGTTAGTTGAGTATATATATTTTAAATATTTTTTTCAAAAAAGGTCTGAAATTTTGGAGTTTTCCTCACAAAAAGGCTCAAAATTTGTTTTTGTTGTCAAAATAATTTAAATTCAAATTCGCAAATTCAACTTTATTTAAAAATTATAACATTTATAAGCAAAAGTTATTTCAATTTTACACAAAAATTAAAAACCATTTTTGTGATTCAAAAAGCAAGGCCTACCCCTTGAATTTTTCGAACAAAATTTTTTTTCCAATATTGTGTTTTTATATTTTTGAAAAAATATACAAGCTAAAAAATTTATTTATTAGAAAAAATTATCTTAGTATCTCTTGCCAATCGAAAGTTATAGCCAATAATGTTTATCCAAAATATATATACAAAAAGCAAAACGCTGTGTGTGATGGCTGGAAACTTCAAAATTACTTAGCCGATAGAGCTGAAATTTTGGCAGAACATTTTTTTCAAGTACGAGATGGCTTAAATTGCTGTCACACCCCCTTTTACCGCCCACAAATCAATAAAAATGCTATATTTCCTACGGTTTTCGTCGATTGGGCTACATTTTGGTAATTTAGTCTGTATGCTTAATGTCGGCAACTGTACTAAAACTGGGTAATGTCCATCTACTAGAAAACTTGGATGAGCATTATATAAGAGGCTGTGGCTCCGCCCATACAGTTAAAATTTGTATTATCAAATAGCTTTGAAAGTAAAAGTAGCAATACTTACATATAAACTCAAAATGGAGTTACTTTTTGGTGATCTCCTGCTACTGGGAAACTGTAACGGGCAGTGGAAAATAACAGTCAAACTATGAGTCTAAGAAAAGTTTTGAATACACATATTATGTTCCCATATAGTTGCAGGGTGCAGCAACGCGCGCCGGGAAAAGGCTAGTCAATTTATAAAAAAACAATGAGATCATTGTATGAGAACAATGTATGTGTCAAAAATTATCATTTTCAGTGGAATGATCCGAAAGAGCTCAAATTTTTCAAAAAAAAAAAAGAAACAATAAAATTTTTTGGTTAACTCGAAAATGGTGTCATCCGGCTCGAAGGCAAAATATTATCTCTCTATTTATAATATCTCTCTCTTATTTTCTCGGAATCATAGTTCGTTTTATTCCATTTCTTAAAATTAAATATAAAATTACATATTTTAAACAAAAAGACACCTGACTCATCAAAAAATTTCAAAAATTAACCCAGTTTTGAGATATCGATGTTCAAAGTTTGGTAATTAAAAGAGACCCTTTTTTCTTTCTAGAGACCATGGAAGATAAGGTTTTCTTTGGAGAAAATCTCGGTTTTGGTATTTTTAATTTAATAATCGACTTTAAATCAATTGTAAAATGCTCAAAACATGTCTGGGATGTATTGCCAACCTTAACCCGAAAACCAATAAATTGTACTCAAAAGTTTATTTTTAGCTCATCTGAAAAATTTTGTCCGGGAAGATAAGGTTCCTTTTAATGTGAAACATCACATATTATTACTTGATTTTTATATTAAAAAAAATAAATTGTGGAGAACACAAACTCGGAAATTTTAAAGTGACCGAAATGACCCAATAAGTGACATGTCCCTGAGTTACTTGAATTCATCGAATTTAAAGTTAGTTCATACTCGTAGTTCGTTTGTCTCTTTGGAGTATTGGACCATTGTTGTTTTTAAGTGAACCCGGAACTTTTTTTTAAATAACTTGCAAATTTTTTAAGATTCCTTTGATTGATTTCTGTCACCTTTTTTTTTAATGTTAGACGAAGGCCCTGTCTCGTCAAAGTGATGAGAAATGTTATTGGAAAGTAAGCATTATTTTTCTATTAGAGTCTAAATCAGATTTTGAACCCTTGTGAGAAGTAACACCTATACTTGTTGTTTTATATGCCTTACACTAAATGTGCTAGTTGTCCATAAGTCATTGGGCCTTAAATCTCCCTTGAATCAAAAAAACTCCCTTAAAATAGAGCTTCCAAAAAATTTGTATTCTCCCATGAACAAAATTCTTTCAGAAGAACTCGGTCTAGAACAAAGAAATTGGCTAAAATTCTATTTTATTTCAGAAAAGAATTTCGGACAATCGATTTAGCTCAGTCTCATCAACCAAATTACAATTAGAAATTTTTTATGCAAGGGAACATTTATGTATTTATTAATACAACAGTGAAGTAAAATCATAAATATATATTATTTGACTGAGAGATAAATGGTTCCTTTTGATTAGTATTTAAATTACTTCAATTTAATAAATTGAAAAATTTTAAGTTACAATTAAGTTAACGAGAGAAATACCGCAGCGGGATTCACAATGATTTTTAAACTGTTTTAATATTTTCTTAACAGTCAACTTTTTCTTTTTATTTGACAGGGTGGCTTGAAGGCAGCCATTAATGCTGATGTTATACAATCCTTAACGGTTATTGTTATGTCTTTAGCGGTTATAGTCAAAGGCACCATTACCAGTGGCGGCATAAAAAAAGTATACGAAATAAATCGTGATAATGGTGAGTAAAAATCAAATTAAAGCGAAATAATTGTTCACGCAATATTCTAAAAGTAATATCAATTGGGTGTTGAAGCACATTTTGAATCGGGTTAAGTTCTTTGTGCTTATGAATTAATCATTCGAGTTGCTCTGTGTAGTTATTCTGAAATATTTCATTAAATTGCTGTGGTGTGCGATTTGCTTCAAGCTCATCCAGATGATTCATTTCATTTAGATCAATCATCGGGATCCAACCATTGTTTCGCCGCAGCAGTGTTACTGTTACTGTAACTGTTACTATTAATAATTTGCTGCAGTTAAGCTCTTCGCTTAACGATATTAAATTTTGTAATTTACTCTTAAGCAAAAAAAAGGTCAAGATACAAAATTAAATTAACATTTATTTATAGAAGCTACAGTTGGTCAGTTTAGACAGTGAGATGACTCGAGAGAGTAATGTTCGCTCAATTTTTTTTTGTTTTATTGTCATGCTCAAATACAAAATTTCAACACACTTCAACTACATTTCAAAGATATTTCTTTTCCAGCCGTACAACCCAAACTCTTAAAGCTTAGCTTGGCCAACCACTCATTATTTTCATTGGTGCCAGCAACGCACGCACCAACTTAATACATTCTGGCCAGGCATGTGAAGGGTTTCAAGAGCGATCATAAATAATTATATTCCATTCCATTCGAGCAAATATTCCGGACTTTGTGGTGCATTCAATTCGCTGTACTGTCGTACCTCAATAACGCTCTGAAGCTTCTCTGCCTGCTCCTTCTCTCCATTTCTTATAATGCTCATTTATGCTGACGAACGATGACTATTAAATTCTTCACATTCAATGGCTTGAACGCGAAATGTAAAGCAGTGGCTGCTCAGCGCCCCACGACCGGCGTTACGACCGGAAGGGTGTAAGGGGGAATCATTATGCTTGTAAATGGCTGTGAAAGCGCCAAATAACAACACCAACAATAACTACAGCAAAAAACACATGAAAAATGAGCGCCACCAAACGATGGGCATGACAATGACGACAACAGCGCTAGCGCCATCGTTGTCGACATTAATAAATATGCTGCATGAATGATTGTCACTTGAAACAGCTTCCTTCATTTTCATCTTTTTTTTTTTTTTTTGTAATAAAATTGTTATGAAAAAATTACATATTTTAGATTTTATTAAAATTTGCTAGATATTTGCTCAAGTTTTTATTTTCTCGCATTTTGGTGCATGGAAATTTTTTCTTTATTGTAAATTTTTTAATAGCGGTACTCTTTTGTGGAAAATCAATTGAAGTAATACTAAAGGCATTTTTATAAAACTTTAGTCAATAGAAAATATTTAAATTCAATACCTAACTTTTCCATACCTAAGCATACAGCCATACATTTCTTTATACATTATTTTTTTTAATTTATTGAAAACTTTTGTAGAAGTTTTCACTTTACCAACAATATCAAATCTTTAACAGTTTGAAAATATTTAACACAATTTAACATTTGGGGCGATGTCATCCGGTCGGCTGTTTCATTATTTTGAAGGTCTTGAATGTTGGTGGAAATCCTCAAAATTGTTCAACTCAAAAGCTACTTTAAAGTACAATGGGGCAGCTTAGATCAAATGTATCGCTTAAATCAACCGGTTAAGCTATTTAAATAAAATTGTGTTTTTTTAATTTTCTAGATTTTTTATTTTAAATCCGCTTCCATCGACCAAATCGACCATTTTTTCTATAGAAATTACTGCGCTGCTTTTGATTTTCTAAATCAACTGCTTAGGACAGAACTGAAGGCCGTGGGCACGATTGAGTCCTTAAGGGCGGGGTAAGGTTTGTTTCGTCTGATAAAGACCTTTTTTCATTAATCTTTTTTAGAAAAAAGTATTACAGTAAGTTTATTTTACATATTATTATATTAAAGTATAACATTTGAAGAATATTTAAAAAAATGTTTGTTAAAAAATAGAGAGAAATAACGGATTTATTGTAGATCTCCGCAGGCGCCTCGAAAAAAGTTTTTGTGCGGTGACCAGCCTACAGCACCACTGGATCATCTGAAACCAAAAAATCAAAATACTTTCTTTAATTTATTACTTTATCTCTCGAGTCACGTCGAGCTTTTTTTAATTTTTAAATTTTTCAATTTTAAGCACCATTTTGTAGCCAAAATGACGATTTTTGACGAAAAAGTTTACCTGATTGTTATTGTAAAATTGTTGGCAATTAAAAAATTTAAAAAAAATTCAACGTCACTACTACTACTTTGCTACTAGCTACTTAGCTACTTTACTACTACTAGCTACTTATATGTAGAATATGTGTACAAAATTTCAAAACGATCGGTTCAGTAGTTTTTTCAGTAGGCTAGTAACTGACTTTAAAAATTACATGTTTGGGAAAATCGATTTAAAGATTTGTACACTAAGGGAAATAATGCATATTAACATTATCCACGCCTGAGTATCAATTTTATTTAAATATTTACGTGGATAAATCAAATATTTTCCTTACAACTCGTTTTTTTTCCCGTATTTGAATTTTATTTATACCACACACGTACACACATATTCCATACAAGCAAGCAGCAACAGCATCGCACACGTACACACATATTCCGACAAGCAGCAACAGCATCGCACTCTGTTCCTGCAGTTTATTTCTTTCAGTTGCAACCTTAGTTCTTATAATTCTCATTTCGTTTTTGTTGCAAGGGTAGTATAACAGGGATGTTTGGCCGTACGTATGAGCGATTGCGTGCTGAAATAATGCAATTATGTAGGGTGGAGTGACAACTCGACATTTTCCCACGAATTTGTCGCACCGATTGTCATTTGCCTGCATATTTTGCTTTATTAATGCCATTAGCATGGTTACTTTATTTTCTTTTTTCGTTCTATAGTTTTATACTATTTTTGACATATGGTGTCATAATATTGCACCGACTGTCAAAAATAGTATAATATTAAGGAAATAAAATGAAAATAAAGTAACCATGCTAATGGCATTAATGGACGCAGCTCGTGAGAAATATTTGAATATATTGTTTTTTAATTTCAATATTTTTTATATAAATTTCCTTTAGATGTGATAGTTTTATTTTCAAATAGTAAATTTGTAAAAGATATTTTAAAAATTCGTGCATAATTTTAATATATTTTTTTATTATTTCTGTTTAAATATTTCATTTAATTAAAAAAGTATTCAAATAAATTTTAAATATTTACGTAGTCGATTTATGGAAATGCGTTATTGGTGTAAAAATGACTCGCTTTTTGGATAAATTAAAAAAGTTTTTGGATAAATTTAATATTTTTTTCCCTTTGTGTACACTAAGCAACACTTAGTTAGAGGTACGGTCATTCAACCTACTGTAACTTCATTAGTTTTGCTCCGAATGGCATAAAAATTTAATACAATATTCTTCAGATGTTTAACTTTCAGTAATAAAAATAAAAAAAATGAAAAAAAAAGTTGTCAAACCTTACCCCCCCCCCCTTAAATGGTTGTATCTTCTTAAGTTTTTGAATTTTTCTATTAAATGGCTATATTATTCAGGCGGTCATGGGTACATATGAGTCGAATTATTATTGTTTTAACGTAAATTGAAAACGAGAACCATAGAGTAAATTTTGCCCAACACGGTCCCCAAATAATGCCGGCTGTCGATACCAAATAATGGCATCAAAACAGTGCATCGTTATGAAATTGTAAAAATTATTGTTAAATACATGGTTAGAATCAAGAATGATAGAAACAAGATTACGCGTTCCGCAGTTCCGTTACCTAATACTTTATTTCTCAATTGACTGCATGACGTCACGCAGCGCTTCTGCATAACGAAATAAATACAATTGTGCAATCACTTAGGCAAATTAACGAAATTGGAAATAAATTCTTGTGGAAAAGTAAAGTACAACTAACTACTCTCTTGTATAAAAATATGGATATTTTAGTATACGAAAAAATATCGTTTTTCTAAACTTTTATGATTTTTACCTCCTAAAACATTCGAGACCGACAAAATTTTATTGCACCAGTAGGCTTAGGAGGTCCATATACATATTATTAAAATAAGAAAAAAATATTTAGCCGTGGCCCCCAAAGCAAAAATTTCTAAAGTCTGACAATAGCGCTGGATGACGTCATGCTCTCTCTCTCTCTGTCATTTGTGGAACAAGTAATCTTGTTTCTATCAGTTTTGGGCTAGAATAAAAAAGGTAGCCTCGCGGCTGAAAAATCCTCTTTCGCTCTGAGTTGAAACTCTCAAAATCAGTACAAATACATAATTTTAACCATATTTTTGCTGTTGCTAGTAGTTCGGTATCTTTTTGACAATTCTGACTTTTGCTCCCTCGCGAGGCAATCTTGTTTATTCTACCATGGTAAATTATAAGTTAAAGTGAAAAAGCAGTAAAAAGGTGATATGACCATGGTAGAGTAAACAAAGTAGTCTCTCGGCTGAAAATCTTCTCTCTAAAATCTCTCTCTGAGCCGAAACTGTCAAAAAATTTAATTTTAACTTCAACTGTGACTGTAACTGTAACTTCAACTTTAACTGTAAATTTAACTGTAATTGTAACTGTAACTGTAACTGTAACTGTAACTTTAACTTTAACTCTGACTTTAACTTTAACTTTAACTTTAACTTTAACTTTAACTTTAACTTAAACTTTAACTTTAACTTTAACTTTAACTTTAACTTTAACTTTAACTTTAACTTTAACTTTAACTTTAACTTTAACTTTAACTTTAACTTTAACTTTAACTTTAACTTTAACTTTAACTTTAACTTTAACTTTAACTTTAACTTTAACTTTAACTTTAACTTTAACTTTAACTTTAACATTAACTTTAACTTTAACGTTAACTTTAACTTTAACTTTAACTTTAACTTTAACTTTAACTTTAACTTTAACTTTAACTTTAACTTTAACTTTAACTTTAACTTGAACTTGAACTTGAACTTGAACTTTAATTTTAACTTTAACTTTAACTTTAACTTTAACTTTAACTTTAACTTTAACTTTAACTTTAACTTTAACTTTAACTTTAACTTTAACTTTAACTTCAACTTTAACTTTAACTTTAACTTTAACTTTAACTTTAACTTTAACTTTAACTTTAACTTTAACTTTAACTTTAACTTTAACTTTAACTTTAACTTTAACTTTAACTTTAACTTTAACTTTAACTTTAACTTTAACTTTAACTTTAACTTTAACTTTAACTTTAACTTTAACTTTAACTTTAACTTTAACTTTAACTTTAACTTTAACTTTAACTTTAACTTTAACTTTAACTTTAACTTTAACTTTAACTTTAACTTTAACTTTAACTTTAACTTTAACTTTAACTTTAACTTTAACTTTAACTTTAACTTTAACTTTAACTTTAACTTTAACTTTAACTTTAACTTTAACTTTAACTTTAACTTTAACTTTAACTTTAACTTTAACTTTAACTTTAACTTTAACTTTAACTTTAACTTTAACTTTAACTTTAACTTTAACTTTAACTTTAACTTTAACTTTAACTTTAACTTTAACTTTAACTTTAACTTTAACTTTAACTTTAACTTTGACTTTAACTTTAACTTTAACTTTAACTTTAACTTTAACTTTAACTTTAACTTTAACTTTAACTTTAACTTTAACTTTAACTTTAACTTTAACTTTAACTTTAACTTTAACTTTAACTTTAACTTTAACTTTAACTTTAACTTTAACTTTAACTTTAACTTTAACTTTAACTTTAACTTTAACTTTAACTTTAACTTTAACTTTAACTTTAACTTTAACTTTAACTTTAACTTTAACTTTAACTTTAACTTTAACTTTAACTTTAACTTTAACTTTAACTTTAACTTTAACTTTAACTTTAACTTTAACTTTAACTTTAACTTTAACTTTAACTTTAACTTTAACTTTAACTTTAACTTTAACTTTAACTTTAACTTTAACTTTAACTTTAACTTTAACTTTAACTTTAGCTTTAACTTTAACTTTAACTTTAACTTTAACTTTAACTTTAACTTTAACTTTAACTTTAACTTTAACTTTAACTTTAACTTTAACTTTAACTTTAACTTTAACTTTAACTTTAACTTAAACGAAAACTTCAACTTAAACTTAAACTTAGGCTTATGCTTATACTTAAAACTCAACTTAGTCATAACTATGACTATAACCTGAAGAATAGACAACAAAAAAAATAGGAATTATTATTTATTTAAAAATTTTTATATTTTTTTCAGAAGGTTGGGTGATACAAAGTAAAATGGTATTTCACTTGGTATAAATAGTAAGTACCCAACTTGGTACTAAGATATGCCTAATCTATAGCCAGATATTGGGCCCCGAAATTGTTTTTAAATCACTTGTCCAAAGCAAAATCTCAAAAGAATGTAGGAATATAGAATTCCTGAACCAAAGAACAATATTTTCTAATATGGGACTGTTTTTGTGCAAATATGTTTTAATAAAAAGAAATATTGGTGAGCATTTCTGAAGACCATGGGCATGATGCTTATTTGGAAATTTCATCAACTACGAAATAGATCTTCATATTTGTATAATAATGTTTTGAAAAAATCATAGTTAAAATTTTGCAATAACGAAATATTAAGAATGTTTTAAAATCAAAAGTTACTAAAAGAATCGCCACAAAAATTATTCTTTTATATTTAAAAAATGGGTATTTCGTAACATTCTGTCATATTTTCAAAACCAATTTGTTGGTACTCAAAGTTAAGTAGCCATTCACAGCCTTGACTTATCTGAATTTTAAGCATCAAAAAGATCTTGAAGATGGTTATTAACCTTGAAATTTTAAAAAAATAAATAAGAAGAATGGCATTTTCTTATTCTTATAGAATATTTTGCATTCTTTATAAACATAGTTCTTATCAATTTCTGATTTGTGGATCCTATCAAGAGGCTGTTATTGAATTACGCATTTGGAAACCTACAATTGCATCTTCCAAGGATATGTTATCGTATCGCTGCAAAAAAGTTCGAATTTTTATATAACAAAAAACTATAAAAGTTTTTTCAAAGTCAAATAGAGAATTTAATAGAGATAATGATGATAAATTTCTGTTGATGATAAATGTCTCACTGTTGTACGCTAAAACATATTTTGTAATCTTACTGTACTTAGTAAAATTTTAAATAAATAAATAAATAAAATAAAAATAAATAATAAGCACGAATAATACGAATTATACTGCAGTAACTGCAGCCTTACCGTTGCCAACACTTAAATTGGCTTTGTTCATTCAACAAGACTTTTTGCTTTAAAACTCTCAATACGACAGATTTAAAATAAAGCTACAATGAAAGGCATTTACTTTAAAATAAACAACATTTTTAATGTATGCAAGAAAAAATTTTTTTTTTCTTATTTTTCTATAAAACGCTTAACAACAAGAAATCTAATTTCACTTTAATCCTAATGCGATGTAGCCGCCAACACAAAAGCATTAAACGGCACAAATAACTCACACCCAAACACACACACACACGTACACTCAATTCAAACACACACACACACGTACACTCAATTCAAACGAATTTATACAAAGCTAGGACACTATGGGACATGTTCATGAAAATCTCCCAATGGGCAAATAATCCATTTACTCTTACTTTTGGCGTCAAAACACATGACTTCTATAAGGCCTTTTTTTTCGCAATCCAAGGCATCACAAACGAAATGTTTTCCACATAGAATGGTTCTCCTTATAGTTCAGGGTAGCTTTTTCGTTTAAAGTAAAAATATATAAATATACATGGTTTCGAAAATCTGGCCCAACCAAAAATATTAAATAAAATAAAATCAAAGAATTCAAAGGAAAAATCAAAGATTCTCTCCTTGATTCAGACATTATTAAGAAGTGCTTCTTGCGAACTTAAAAATGGTCTTATTTCATTAAAAAAGGAAAGTATGAAATTCATATACCTACGAAGACCTTCTAGTATCGCTTCGGACCGCTGTCATTGCCGACTGGGCTATTAGCGCCAAATCCAAGAAGAAATCAACAAACAGAAGAATTTTTTTAAGCCTGTTGTTTTTATTTTTGGTTTTTGTCTTATCTGTGTACAATGGGGAAATTGTGGCAATAAGTTGTATTGTTTAGTTTAACCCACAGTGGCTGTATGTATGGCAAACGAAACCAAAAACCCAGACCACAGTCTCACCAGACATAAATTTAGGGTCAAGGCCAAGTTTTACTTGGCCAGAAGTAACACAGAGTAAGAAATAAACCAGTAGCCTTTTCTACATAACTTATTGACCCTTCAGATAAATAAAACGGAAGGTAACAATCCATCTATCAGGGAAGGGTATTTTTAATCGAAAAAAATATGTCTTAACAAGATTTTTTTCAGAACCAAGATGCCAATTCCTTACCTTCTTCGGTTTAAATAACTTGAAAATGATTTTTTATTCCAGATCGTTTGAACTTCCTCAACTTTACAGGGGACTTAACGGTGCGCGCGGACACCACATCCGCTGTATTGGGTCAACTGTTTATGTCACTGTCGCAATTCGGTTGCCAACAAAACTTTATGCAGCGTTATGTTAGTCTCAAATCCTTGCGGGAGGTGAAAAAGTAAGCTCAACTTAAATTCCGAAGATTAAGCGGTAGTACTTAAATTCCATTCTATTCTTACATCTAAACAGAGCCATGTTATCCAACATACCGTTGATCTTCATCTTCTTTTCACTATCTTGGCTATCCGGTTTGGTCATGTACTCCACCTACGTTGACTGTGATCCATATGCCGAAGGATACATCAAGAAAACTGATGAAATTCTACCATTCTATGTCGAGGATCAGCTGGGATTCATACCAGGTTTTGTGGGCATTTTTATGGCCACCCTATTCAATGGTGCCTTATGGTAAGTTTATTTTTTTTTTTTTGCATATTTAAATCAAACTTTTACGCATTATTTACTAATTATAAAGCAATTATGTATAATTGAAATTTCTTAACATTTTCTTGGTTTATCGTCATTGCCGTCAACTGTTGCTGCCTGAATAACAACAACTGCCAACAACAACAACACATTACATTACATCACATTTCATCACGTGATTGCCGCACAAAAAAACCCCTGCTTAAAAAACCTCTCGTAGCATGATGGTTTCCAATTTAAATTCATTATCGACCGTTGTCTGGGAAGATTTTCTCTCGCAGCTACCGGCATTCAAAGGACTCGCAGACAAGAAGCAATTGGGCATTATTAAGATAACAACAGTCGTTTTTGGTCTCATCATTATGGGCGTCGCCTTCGGCGTTGGACTGCTTTCGGGTGTTATTGAATCCTCGATGATGGCGTTTTCGGCAACATCTGGACCACTGTTGGGCTGTTTCATTTTGGCCATGTTAGTGCCGATTGCTAATTGGAAGGTAAAAAATTATGGGTGAAATTTTGGGATAAAATTTGTGGATATTTATAATTTTTACAACTTTGCAAACCAAAAAAAAATTATGAACATATATTTTGCACTTCTGCGAAAGGGTATTAATGCTATAAAAAATCACTTTCTGCTTTGATAAACGTCGCTTTCAATGTGAAAAAAGTAAAAATTTTTATTTTTCGGGAAAATTTTTATGGATAAGAAAAACTAATTATTAAAAAATAATAAAGCTTCATAAATGAGTTCGGAAATTTCCGCACGCCTGCAATTCATAAAGGTACAAGAAATTGTACGTGATCGCGGAGGTCTAACCTACAAATATGTTTGCGAACACATACGTTTTGGTGAACTTTTAAAGTCAGCTCGAATTCCGTGTAACTCCCGAAAGCTTTTCGTCATGAATGAGAACGTAAATGAGCCTTTTAATGTTCATGGCATAGCTAATGAGCTGTACATGCCAATAAAGGGAAAGAATACAAACAAGGAGTAAAGGAAAATAATGCTCCCTGATGAGTCAATTGAACTTTTATGATTTCAAAGAAGCTCTTCTTGGTAAAAAATCGATTACCCTATGACAAAAAAGTTCCAATGAAATTATTAATGAATGTAATGGGATCAATGGAATTTTGCTTTAGTTCTGTGGTTGGTGGTACGCTGCTACCTATATTTCGGGATCTAGCAACGTTAATACCATTCTTGTCGAGCTGATCTTTCGAAATATAAAATTTTTTAGCTTATACATGCTCACAACGTTTTGGTGTACGAGCACTTTTTCTGTTGTTTGCAGTGCTTTCAAAATTTGTATTTCAGCCATAAAATGGACTTAACACGTGAACATTTTCGTGGGATTACTTTTTACAACTTTCGAAGTGAATTATCTCAAAAATAGTGCATCGATGAACTTAATTCGACTTTTGGCGACGAAGCATCATCATAAACCTTTGTTTATTGGTGGTACATAAAATCGCTCACCGATGATTTTCGTAAAGGCCGTCCAAAATCTATTGTTGTGCCAGAAAACATTGATACTGTACGCGAACTGATAATGCTTGATCGTCATTTGACATATCGTGAGATTGGAGCATTCCTGGGCATAACTTCCACCAGCATACATACCATTTTACATGAAAAAAAAATGTTAACGTTGAATTCCATATCGATGGCTTCATTCCAGAGTACGCTAAGTCAACTTAGCATGTTTTTAAGGAAATTGATTTTTTAATTCGGGTTGATATAAAAAAAATTTTAAAGTCGAACACAGTAAAAAAATTTTGCAATAAATATGATTTTAAGCCCGAAAAAATTTAGTTTCTATCTTATACGGCTTTTGAGAAATTCCAAATAAACTTTGATCACGTCTCCTGCAAAATTTATTTTCTAGACTTAGCATCCTCTGGAATGAAACCATCGATATAATTTGACTCAAAAAAAGCTCATATCGATTGATGCAAAGAAAAGCTCAAGAAAGTCAATCGCGGTTCTTCAAAAGACGTTATAAAATCGTGACTGGTGAGGAATCATGGATCTATACGTTTGAGCCTGAAAGTAATCAGCAGTCGGCTGTATGGGTCTTTAAAGATGAACTAAATCCAACAAAAGTTGTTTGAGATCGAAGCACTGCGAAGCTAATGGTCGCTTGTTTCTTTCAAAAACCTGATCATATGGCGACGATACCACTTGAGACCCATAGAACTGTCAATTCGAAATGGTAGACAACCATTTATTTGCCAGAAGTGTTCCATGAAATAAGGAAACAAAGAAACGCCGAAGAATTATTCTTCATCAAGACAATGCAAGCTCCCACATACTCGTATCAGCTCAAACGAAGGCGTTTTCGAGCACTCAAAAGATCAAATTAATACGTCATCCGGCATACAGCCCTGCCTTAGCACCCAATGACTTCTTTAAAACTTCAATCCACTTCAAGAGAACGATTTTCGATGCCAGAAGATGAAAAATGGTTCGAACGCATGCAAAAATGTATTAATCATAAACAGTTTTGGGCAGAGAGCGCTTTGGGAGCGTTGAGAGCAAGAATTGAGAGCAACGGCTAATGTAGCAACAAAAAACCCAGCAACAAATCAAAGACAAATACAGCAGCAACACAGAAGCTTTAACTGCAGTGGTGCCCATACCCGATCATAAAGAACCATATTTCGAAAAACAATTAAGCTATATTCATTGAAAAAAATGTTGGTCTCTACACCGAGAAAAAAAAACAATAGTAAAATCACCTTAGTCGGCTTGGGTGGAAAAAAAAGTTATACAAATTAAAAACGTATGCTTTTCACCAAAGTAATATATTGGGTCTAATGCATAAAAATGAGATGTTTCTCAGAGATCATTCCTGTGAGATCAATCTCAAGAAGTGAGTCTTAAGAACATTCTCAGTCTCAGTCTCAAAATTGTATGCATAAAAAGGAGATCAAGCTCATGACAAACAACTCAACATAAGTGAGATCGATCTTAAAGCTTCAGTTGAGCTTTAGTTTATTTAAAGCAAGCTAAAGAAATTAATCGTTAAAATTGCTTCTTAAAATTTCAAAAAAATGTCCGCAAGCGAATCTGGAAGTGAACAATAACTGTAGTTTATCAAATAATAAAAATGATAAGCTGGCATAATTTCTAATTGATGAGTTAAAAGAAACTCAAATTTTACTACAGAAATCTAATGCCGGTGCACAAATTAAAAAAAGAAGCACTTGAAAGGTTTCGAATTGTCCTAGAGACTGATGAATTCCTATGTCCTCACCAATTCCATTTTGAAATCCAGGATCAGCCAAAAATCTTAAATATACTCTCATTTTTTCAGAATTAGTAAGAGCTCCACCAAGCGATTCCAATGTTGGCCCTAGGAAATGCTCTGCTAACCAATCGATGTTTTCTTTATTAAAACGAAATATAAATTTACTGCTAGATTCTTCAAGATGTCTACGCAGCTTATAAATTTTTTAGGACTATAAACGTGAAAGTATTCTGCCATTTCAGTTGCTTGAAATAAACTGTGAGATCACTTGATAGGAGACTCAACATTTACCGAGAAAGTTGTCAGACATGTTAGCTTCATCTACACTGAACCAAATATTGTTCTTAAAATCAAAGAATCTCGTTCATAAAGCGAAATTCATTGATTTTTAAGAACTATTCATTGCCCCAAAGAACGAATTCTTTGGTTCAATGAATCGTTGTTCTTAATTTTAAGGAACAGTTCATTGTTCGTGTTCATTAAAATTTTGTTCCAGTTCTTGTGTTGTAATATCTAAAAAACCATTCGAGAATTTTATCTCAATAAGAAAATGATTTTTTAAAATATATCTTGATATTGTTTTAAAATTTCTAAGGACAGACTAACTTATTGTAACAGTTGTATGTGTCATTAATTAATCATTTTTCTTCATAACATATCAAAGAAATAACGTAAGAACAAAGATTCATTGAATCAAGGAACTCGTACTTTGGACCAATTTTAATGTATAATACATTGGGACAAAGAACTTTTTCTTTGTTATTAAGTACGTTTTTGGTTCTGTGTAATGATTATGCATACCATTTTGAGAAATTTCTCACAAAGAGCTTTCGTTTTAAGAAGTTTCTCAGGCCTTGAGATCCATATCAATGAGCGTGATCTTTCTAACGAGTAAATAACTTTTTATGCTTACGACCATGATACAATTACCATGATAATTGTAATTGTATCATGCTTACGACAACGAATAAATTCTCAAAATATCGAGTAAAAAGTAATTTCTCACTTTTATGCATGAGACCCATTGTTTTATACATTTCTTGTATAGAACAATAAATTACTTTGATGAATAAGCATAAGTTCAAATTCAAAAGACAATTTAATTTCTGACCACAAAGACTTCGTCCGAAATTTTTATTCCTTCTTTTTAAATTTTCTAAGTCAACTTTTGATTAAACAACTTAAGATCCATTACTTCTCTATTTTATGTGATCGAATAATGGTCAAAACTATCCCAATAAACCTTACATGTGTTTAAAAATTTTTAACTAATTTCATTAAATAAAAAAAAAACAATGTTGACAACTTAAGTTTTCTGTAACACACACTTAAATTACATTTTTTTTAAATCCCATTTCGTGAGACTTTTTAAGACACTCCCTGTTGATGAATTTTCTTCTTTTTTTTTGTTTTGAGATGTGCGGGCTTTTTTAAACAAAATCATTTGGAATCAATTATCTAAAAGGAGCTATTTATCAGTCGACCTTAACTTTTAAGCAAAATAATCCAATTCAATTTAAATAAACCTCTATCCTTCTCTTCATTTACAGGGCACTTCCGCCGGCATGATTGCATCTTGCGGTGTTGTGCTTTGGGTCATTAGCGGTAGCATGACGGTGGATAAAAGCGCTGCCAATATGTTACTACCAACTTCCATCGAGGTAAAATACTTAATTTAATCTTAAAAAAATCCACAAATTAAATTCCGTTTCATATCTAGGGCTGTACCAACACGACATTCTCGCAAACTATTTCTAAGCCCAACCAAGATGACAAGTCCTGGTTGTTGCTCCACACGCCAAAAGCTAATTTAATAGATCCTATTAATTTCACACTGTTTAATGTCATACCAGATGTAACACCAGCTATGGTTGATGAGAGGTTAGTTCATTTCAGGCTTCAAATGGAATTATTAAGTAAAAACCCTAACTTGATTTTTTTTTCAGATCACCATTGCAGTACTTTTACTCCATCAGCTTTATGTACTACAGTCTGATTGGAACCACTTTGACAGTGCTCATTGGCACTTTAATAAGTTATTTCACGCAAGATCCAGAAGATTCCTACGATTCGAAATTACTACATCCCTTGGTTTTCAAATTAAGTCAGAAATTCCCGGGCAAGAAACCATACTTTGTCAAAGAAGAAGAAGGCAATTTAACCTATACAACAGCAAACTACGATGATGAAAAAATTAATCATGCTTTTGAGCTACCTTCTGATATACATATAAGTATGAACGATAAAGATATTCCAGAGCATAAAAAGCATGCCATCGAACGTGTGATATTCACCAAAGCTCCAGTAATAACCGATAGTCTCAACGTGATGCTGACAGAGCCCGATCTGAATGGAGGTGGTGGTGGTGGCTTTGAAATGTATAGAAAAAAGGAGAGTATATAGACCGTGCTAATGAATCGAACCCAAAAGACAAATCCGATATTAGATTAGTTTAAAATATGAAAAACTTTTTTTACTTAAGCATGCGTACTTCAAAAAAGCAACATCATAGATTAGCCATTAATAGCATTAATTAAGAAAGCAATATTCTTTAGAATATTAATTTAGATGATAAATTATAATAACGAAAAATAAAACAAAAAAATTAAAAAATGTCCCGACAAAGAAAGACACTGTGATCATCAGCAATAATTCAGTTAGAAGTGTTGTGCTTATATTTTTATTTTTGTTTTGTTATTATTTTTAGTTTAACAATAAAACTTTGAAATGTTCCGAAAATTATTTAATGTATCTAAGTTATGTTAAAATTAAAGATTAAGAGTAAACCAACTGTTGTTTTCGTTATTATTTAAAAGAGAATTCTAATATGAAAAAGAAAAAATATATCGCAATTGATTTTTAGTTCCTCAGAGAAACAGCAGATATCAGTTTTGACTTTTCGAATCTGTCCCTTATTAATTGCTGAGTATAGTTTCAATAGATACTTCTCATCGGATTTAAAAAATATAAGCAGTGAGTCTGTCAATACTTGAAAAATTGTGTTTCTCTTTCAGTTAAAAAAAACTTTTAATGGATTGCACTGTGGGGTAATTGATAGCAAAAAGTGTGATCAAATCAACCAAGCGTCTCAGTAACGGAATTTATATTTTTTTAGTTAACAAACAATTAGAAACTATAAAAATCGTCATAAAACCATTAACTTTAATGGAACTTTAATTTTGTTCTCAATATTAATGAAATACATATGCAATATAAAAATATAGAGCGGTTGTTGACTTTTTTAAGTTTTTTATATTATTAGTCATCTGACATAGAGTCATAGACAAAAACATCATTTTCATCATCTTCTTCTTTCTTTCATCTTTGATTTGGATTTCGATTTGAGGAGTTCCAAAGCTGCTTTAGGCAAAGTTTGAAATTTTTTCTTTGGCAGCTTTCTTTTTGAACATATTAAAGGATCTGAAGTGATCAAAAACTTCTTGAAAATGTCTTCGTTAGTCTTCTGCCTACTACATTTTCGAGCGAAATCGTCCCTGAAGCATTTGAAGTCTTTGTTTCGAGTCTCCTGAGCCTCTTCGGGCAATTGACCTATTGACAACAATGCATGAGAGACTTTTTCCGGTCCATGTATAAAATATCACTAACTGCTGACGTTTATTATTTTATTATACAAATAAAAGAAAACAAAACATATAACAAAAACAGCAACAACAACAATAGTAACACTAACTTGATGTACACATTTTAAGTTTCCGTTGTTTTACTTGCATATATCGATGATTCCAAATCAATTCGACTATTTTTGAGCAAAATTTTCAAATTCACTATACTATTAATATTTAAGCAAAAAAATTACACAAATACAAAATGAATAAAAATAAACAAAATTAACAAAAATCTTATCAAATAAATATCCAAATTTTAATTTTTTTCGCCCGAGTAAAACCAGGTATATCATCTAGTTGCACGGTCAACTACTGCTTAGTATAGCTCCAGCACAACTTTATTTCGAAGAATCATGTCAATTTCTCAATTCGTTTCTGAGTTATACTCTCGAATACCTCTTTAAACACTGCCACAGCAACAACAGCTCCATCTACCGGGTTAAAGCCTAACCTTTAAACCTAAACCATCTATGTACAGACTTAGCCGCACACACACACCAAATTTCATCAAAATCGGTCCAGCCGTTTATTAGGAGTTCAGTGACATAGCCATGTACAGAAGAATTTTATATATGAAGGTATTTGAAATTTTCGGCAAAAAAGTAAGAAATCTTTTGCAGGCATTTTTTTAAAAAATCGCCAAAAATAGCAATTGTTGGAATCCCAAGCTAAAATTTAGTATAAACCTTAAGAATTAATGTATTATAACGATACTATGTTCAAAAGCTGAAAATTTTACTGCGATCACCATGAAAAATGTGACACAACACTTCAGACTAAAAAAATTAAAAAAATTTCATAAAACGAGTCAAAAAAGAGTATACCACAAGAAAGACTCATTCAAGATCTTTAAGATATATTTCAGATTTTTTTCTGTACGACTTACGGTTTCGAAGTTACAGCTGTTTGAATGCATGCACTAATTGTATTTTTAAATATATTTTGAAATTTTTTACAGTGTATATCTTTTAAAAAGAAATAAAAAATTAAAAAACAAAGTATGCAGATTTAATACGTTTTAGGAGAACTATCAACCCAGAGTGTTTAAAAATTTTCAAAAATAGTGATTTCAGAAACTTGGGCGTTTTTACATGGACTCACGGATATGTATGTATTTCAATTGCATGGGCATACAAAAAATAATATTTTTCTTAAGAACCGCAGAAAATCTGCAAATTTTTTTTTGTTAACATATCACTTATATTTGTTGTTTCAAAACAAAAAAAATAGACTTCCACTGAATTGAGTGGTATTCACAACTATATGCTTACATTTATGTCTAAAACACACACATTTTATAAGCCTGCACGGAAAAAAACATTAAAAATATGAGCAGACACTTTTTGTGCTAAAATATTTCATTTGACGTTTCAAAAATACCCGAGGTAGAAGATCCCATTGCTCAAAATATTATACTTAATTAATTTTTCAAGAAAAATCACTTGGAAATAAGAAAACTTTTGTGTTTTTTACTATGCGCGCACCAAAAGTAAAGAAAACGTCAACTTTGCAATCGCAGAGCACGGACACCGTTGACTTTTCTTCAATTATTCTTTCGCATAGTGATGTAGAATTCTATTCTCTTTCGAACGATATCAATCACGGTTGGGCATCTTCAATTTGATTTTTTTAATTAATCACACAAATTGAAATGAAATACTCCAATGTGGATTGTAACGAACGTGATTCTTTTTTAAAGAATTGATTTTTGTTGTGATTGGTTTTTGTTAAATCAAAGAGACATCAAACTCAAATTGATGCAAAAATTTAAGACCCCATACATTTGATTATTATATAATAACCAAGCTATACGGGTTTTATAATTTTGATGACGTCAGATTGTACGGTCATAGCCGTGGTTTTCATTCGATTTGAAATATTTCAAATAAAATGTTAAGATTTTTGATTAATTTTTGTGGAATTTTTAGAGATATTCACATTTTGATATAATCAATGTAGGAACTGGCCTTTTCATCCAAATTGGTTCAGTTTTGAACTTGATCTTACTCTTTTAAATCAAGATAAAGTTAATATATCCTATAAGCATTAAGCAGAAGAGTATAAAAAACGCGAAAATTTGCGAGTCTTTGACAACTAACTCAAAAGCGGCAATAACGCCATATTCTAACTTCGAAATTCTATAATACTGTCTATGTACCCCAAGTAGTTACATTTTTAAATTTTGCAAATGCTTTCAATTGAAGATATATCTGAGTTAAGGTCGACCATTCTTACTCTCCAACATTATACGACGAACCCATAAACTAGTCAGATTGCTCTTGTGTAGTCAGAAGCAGAGCTGTAAAAGGATTGAATCATTTCGGAATTCACACACCCTTAATCGTTCAAAAGCTGCATCAACCAGATTGCAATTTTATGCTTCTATTGAGTTAATGAATTACAGATAAACAATTCATCATTCTTTAAAGATAAGAGAATGCACACCCAATGCTCTGTAAGGAATGGGACTTTGGGAAATAGCAATCCCATTCTTGCAGGCTTAAAAAATATGATGAATGATACTGAGTGCATTCATTCTTTTCAACTCTGAAAAGCTGGAAATTTTATTTACTACCATGAAATACTACTAAATGTAAAGCAGCATTTTGCATTTTTGTTGTCATTTGTTTTCGAAGGCCGATCTTAGTCTTTCCTTTGACATTTGCTGGAATAATAAAATGATTATTAACAATAAATATTATTAACAAAATGTATAAAAATTAACTTCTACAATTTGTTGTATATAATACTTTTTTTATATATGATACAAGCCAATGGTAACCCATCACAATCAGGCCCAACAGTCACACACACGCACACATACACACAAAACAAAACATACAGATTGCTACTGAATGGACATTGTCATTTTAAATCTTTGAGACTGCAGCCATCAGCGGCTGCATTCATTAAAATTTCAATTCGGCTGCAGTCATCGGCTCTGGTCAGGAGCATTTTCCTGCAGTATAATTTAATTTTGTTTCTGGCCTAATTGGGACTCTAATTCTCAAAAAAGAGGTGCATTTTGAAAAGTTCATTCAAGTTGTAGGGAAAACCAACAACACTGAAAGCTCCAAAAATTAACAAAACACCAAAAATTAGTTTTTTTCGGTACCCTCAATAAGTTTTTCTCATTAGAAACAGATATACCATACAAAATTTGATTAGCTTATAATAAAAATAAAACATTTTAACTAAAAAACTACTTCTAAACAAACATTATGCATGTAGGTGTTAGCATTAAGTAGATGACAAAAAATGAAGACTGCTTACTTCGATTCGTGGACCACTGAGATAAATTATGCTGAAAGTCTCTAGATATTTTGAATCCATTGGCAAAAATATTAGTGTTAAGACGTGTCTTTTAAACTTTTAAAAATCGAATTTTAAAAATTCTTAAAAAAACTGAAATGTTTTTTATTTTAATTTTTAAATATGGCTTATATATATCTAGTAAAATTCTTAAATATTGCGAATACCAAAAATTGGCGATTGTTTAATAAACTCGTCTAGCTTAGACTGGAAAAGTTCCGATGTTACTGGTGTGCCTGGCATCCAAAGAGGATCGCGTACAATATATTCAACCCAAATTTTGCTGTACATCTGTTGCAACAACTCCTTTACGTTGAGCGCAGATGTGTCTGTGTTTAGCACAAATCTGCAAAACATAGCAAATACCAATAGTTTAACAAACATTAAATTTTATAACTATGCAAAGCTAAAGCTCAAACTCTCACTTAAGCCCTGACGGAGTCTCCAGATAGTGCAGGGCATATTTGTTCGTTTTGTAGAACAGGAAGCCTTCACGTGGATCATATGGGGATATTTTGCTGACAAATGATTTAATGGAGAATAACATGCCGTATGTTAATTTAGCTTCCTATAAAGTTATAATAAAAGTAGTTGACTATTTAAAAACTCAAATTATAAAACCTCTTCTCTTGTTATGCCAGACTTCTTCGTGCGGTTCCACTCCGTGTAGTACATTAGTGTGCCAAATTTGTCAAATATGTATAAATTAAATATCGTCATTTCGCTTTTTTAAATAGCAACTAAACTAAACTTGATGAATCAAATAATTTTTGAATTAGATTCCTTGCACCAAATAAAAAATAGTAAAAAATGTAAATAGAATTAGTTTACAAGCAGCTGATCAATGGATGTGTTTAATTTTGAGGAAGTGTTGCCACAGTACGAACATTATGCAACATCAAGATAGTAGTACACACGGTGCAGCATGTCGGATGGGCATGTAGTAAGACAAAATAATGGAACTATGTTTTGTTTTCGTCGGACCTGTCCATCCAACTCATGGTGGAATAATTTATAAGGTGTTCTCTGAAGGGTTTCATATAAATGTTTTGTATGAAAATATCAAAATAAGGCAGCCTATTTTTTTCTGATATTCCGGATGAGAACACCTTATATTTATTTCACCATGATCCAACTTGAGTTTTAGCACACGAACGATACCACATATGCGATGACATGACAGGTCCATACGACATGTAGTATCGTTTAGGGGCTAATGTGACTAATTAGGGCCCCCCCAAACGATACTACGTATCGGATAGACAATATATATATGAACAATATATATTTGAAAATGTAGTACCTACATGCACACAAAATTGTAGTTTGGTATGTTTTTAATTTATTTACAGAAAGTTAGTAAATAAAGCAGCGTTTCCATGACCGTACCGTCCCGCTACTTTTTCTATTCGTTTTGTGCATCAACGACGTCGTTTCATTTCATTTCTATAATATTAAATGAGACGACAGTATATGATACACATATAATTGATCGTCAACTCTTGATGTGTATAAATATGAACGTCAAGTTTAAAAGGAAATTCGAAACAATTGACCATCAATTCTTGACAAATGCAAACCAGGACATAAAAATGAGGGAATTGAGTGATCATGTATGGGTGCGTTCAATATGAAGCGTTTATGCATAATTTACACGAGGAAATAAAAGTTGCAGTTCACGCATTTTATTTTTGAGAACATCAAAATTGAAAGTCGAATTTCTCTTTTTTTATTCCATAAAAATTTACACGGTGATTGCCAATAAAGCAATCTAATCATTTTGTTATTATTTTCAATGTGAAACTGTCAAAAACTCAGAGCCAGAGCGGATGAACACAGATTGCAGCAATCAAAATTTGTTAATTTTTAGATTGCTGTACATGACAGTAATCACGTGTGAGTTGGCTACAAGTGCCCTTTTCCACACGGCAATTTTTCTTGCCGGCAAGTTCAGTTTGTGGGCGATCGCAACGAGACGAGAAGGGACGAGTACAGACTCACTCGTACCGTCAAGTTTTCTTTTGTGTTGTTGTTTCTTTGATGCTTCCTTTTATTATTATTCGTCAACTTAAGATGCGTGCCCATTAGTGTGAAAACATTTATAGAGAAAAATATACAAACTGAATTGATGTTGCAATATTTTAATAAATAAAGAATAAATTATAAAAATATATAAAAATGTTGTTGTTTTATCGGCCTTTTTTGTTGTATAATGTTGATTTTAAATGGGCTTTGGCCGTGAATAAAAGACGAAAAAAATTTTATTTTTATCTTTTAGTTTTTAATGTAATATTTCGGCTCACTTTGTGGGCCTTCATCGGACTGTGTAGAAAAAAATATGCATAACATTAATCACAAATTTTACACACAAGGAAATCACAAAAATTACCATAAAAACATATATATAAATTTTTTTTTTAAATCATTGTTGAGGAACTTTTTTCACAAACAATTGATTTTAATTATTTTCAAAAACTTAAAAACTTAAAAAAGCTTGTTGTAAAGCCGCGTTGAAAAATAGATGTTTGCCACCTTCATCGTCCACCGTGTTTGTGTTTTGTCAAATATTTATAAATGTGAGAACAATTATCAGTGTCCGTTTTGTAGTTCAATCGTGTTGTTGTTGGTGTGTTTAATATGTGGAGCATTTCCAGAGTATATCTCCTCGCGTAATTTGTCTCTTGTTGCAGAATTTTTGTAGTTGCGAAGTCCGGTGTGTGGTTGTTTTGCAGACAGTGGGCCGCAAGCGCTGTTTTGTGTCCATGGTTGGACTTTAAATCCGATTTTTGTGCTGCTAGTCTAGTTTTTAATTTTAATTTTGTTGTGCCAACATATACCTTGTTGCATATGTTGGACCCGTCACCTGTGCATTGTATTTTGTAAACCAAATTACATTTGTCCATGTCTGCTACTTTACTTTTGGTCCTGCTGTGAAGAATTTTTAAAGTGTTGTTTGTTTTTGGTGCAAGTGCGTAATTGTTATTGTTGTATATGTTTGATTTTCTAAATTTTTCCGTAAACCCAGGAATGTATGTGATTCCTTTATAAATTTTTGGTTCGGTTGCTTGTTCGACACTCCTTTGCCTAATATTTCTGTTTTTTGAAGTTTTTATTAAGCGTGTAATGGTGTTTTGTGGAAAGTCGTTGGATGTTAATATTTCTCTGATCCGTTTTTTGTTGTTCAAATGAAAAATCTCGTCGCTGATGTTGAAAACTCTCTGTATGAAGTTTTTGGCGGTGTTAAGAATAGTTTTTTTGGGGTGTTTTGAGTGATAATTTATCAGTCTTCCCGATGCCGTGGGTTTCTGATACCAGTCCGTTTTCATTATGTTGCTGTTTTTTACTACTATGGCGTCCAAATATGGCAATTGGCCATCTTGTTCCTCCTCTTTGGTAAATTTAATGTGTTTATTGCATCCGTTTAATATTGTTAGCGTGTTGTCTATGTCTTCTTTTTTTATTTTTTTCGTCTTTTATTCACGGCCAAAGCCCATTTAAAATCAACAATATATAAAAATAAATAAAGAATGAAGTCAGCCAAAGTAAAATCAGTATTGCTCAAGAAATCTTGCTGAGTGGAAACGCAAATGGCAAGTCCAAAAGAGAATTGAAAACTTGCTGGCAATAAAACTTGCCGTGTGGAAAACAGAACCAAGTGAAACAAAAATTACCAAATTTGGGCACATACATGGTTGAATAAATAAGGTTGTCGCATGGGTGAGAGCGAGTTCCCATAAATGTCAAATCGAAGTTGACATCTCATACAAAATCTGAAAACGAAAATTAATAACATGAAAAGCCGTTGAAGTTGTTGTTGTTGTTGCTTTTCATTGATTTTGACAATTATAGGTACTGAAAAGAGAGTACGATCAGCCACGAGACAACCTTATTTATTCAACTATGGGCACATATAACAAAAGTGGCAACCATTCTCTTATGACATTTACACAGAGAGTTTAGTTTGAGTTTCCACTACAAAGTTGAGTTTTGCCACTGAACGCAAAATAAACTCTTGAGTTCTCCAGTACAATTTTGCAGGATGACTTTGTTTCTGTGTTTATCAAAACTCAATGTGAGAAATCCCTAAAAGTATGCTAATGTTCTTATAAAAAGTCACGTTCAGATGTAACTTGTACAATTTTGTGGTGAGAAACAGCTGTTCTAAAATTGTGCAATTTACTATTTGCAAAAAATTAACAAAAAAACGAAGAAAAGAACTTAGGCAATTCGCATGTGTACGCAGAAATGGCTGCAGCCTTGTCCTCAAATGGAATTGATGTCACGGTGGTGGACATCACTACATTACAAAAGTAAACAAAAAATATTTATTTGTGTGAATTAATTTAGTGTGAAATAAAATATTTCACACTAAACACAATTCTGCCGACGCATCTCTGTGTGAACAGCTATGGTTTACTTAAAACTAAACTCAAACTAAACTCTCTGTGTAGAAATGGTATTAGCGACGTTACTTCCTCAAATAATTTTTCTCTTTTCCAGTCTTTGCAAATCCTACTTTTTCTATAGCATGGCAGCTATGGCAAGTACAAAGCTTTCTATTTATTTTCTGTTTATCAATCAAAATAAAAGAAACAAAGAATAGTCATATTACGAGAAAATATATTCAAAACGCAAATAAATTGATGTGAGACGCTCGCCGAAATGGCGACTGTAGAAAAACCAAAAAAAGAAGTAAGAATTTTTCTAATTAAATAATTGAATTTATATTAAATACCTTCCCTTCAACCATTTCCAATAGAAAACAAAGAAATCAAAATCTAAAAAACAGTCGGAAGTACAGTTTGCTGATAATAAAGATAAGAATGTGCTGACAGAGGATGTGTGGTCAGCCGAATCGACTCTAGAACTTTATGTAGATAATCAATTAAAGGATTTAAAGAATTTTGTTATTCCTGATACCACAACAACACACGCACAAATTGTTAGTCATGATTGCTTGATTGCAGACGCTTGTCGCGAAGAAACGAGCAAGTTAGATGTAGAAAAAGGAAATGTGGAACAGGAAGCAAATTGTAACGAAAATAGTCAAGGCGTTGATGAGGAAATATGCGAGAAGCAGGACTCACCTACAAACATGTCATTGCACGAAGAGCTCATGACAGCAGCGGCGTTGACACCGGAGCTTAGATCTAGTTCACCTCAACCCTGGACTATAAACTTTGAGCCACCCTCGGCACCCACAGCACCTTTGCTGCCAGCTATTGTTGGTGCAGCCCCTCCAGCTGCAATAATATTACCCAGTCCGATTTCGGTACATTACCCTGATCTGTTGCCAATTCAACGCGTTGAAACAAAAACTGAAGTTACTTACCAGAAGCCAAAGACTATAACAGAAGGAATGCTTTCAGCCTATTCAAATCTTAAGCCCTTCACTGAAGAACAATTGAGAGAAATTTACTTCTGTGCGGACCTGGAGCTGGTCAAGCAATTCGAATTGGAGTATCTAATGAATTCATTGCTTGATTCTTATGAAAACGATCCACTTTATGTGGCTCTACTCGAATACTACAATCTACAGAGTAAACTTACAATGAATCTGCACGATATAAAGCAGTATCGCAAAGAAGCCTTGGACTCTCAGGCACATATATGGACTGAAGTACCAATAACAAGGACATTTACGGGAAAATGTGCCGATAAGGTTGAGATCAAAGAAACTGTGACTTATAAGTAAGTAAAGGAAAGCATATCAAATTTGTTCCTATCTGTTTTAATATCAATAAATTTTTTATTGCTAACCTTTAACATAACGAGGATTTTGTAGTTTAAAAACATTCCGACTTGTGTACACTTTCGTGTTGAAACTTCATCTAGCATATAAAATACACTTATTTGAACACCAGTCAAAAGAAATCATGTTTCCTACCAAGGCAAGATTGGCTTAATAGGTGTCATGTCTAAATAAAAATTGCAAAAAATTAATTTATATGACTTTGACTAAAACAAAAATTAGATTTCTAAAAAAGTTTTGTCTAAATAATTCAACATCTCTGAAAAAAATTCTTAAAAACTACTTTTTTATGTTCTTATTTTAAACTTCCTTCCAAAATCGAAATAAATAGAATATTTCATATTATTTGGAATATTCTCATTTATTAAACCATCCACCTTTATAAGAATTGTTTGAAAAAGTTTAACATATCTTTTAAGCTGTTTGATAGATGATTTATAGTATTGATTTATTACGAAATACAACATTTATGTTGATATTAACGCTGCTAATATACTCCGTTCTTTTTTCGATAATATCACCCAAGTAGGAATATTAATACAAATCCCAATTTTTAACTGGCTACATTTTCCATATTAATTTTAATATATTTCATACCAAAACCATTGAATGAACTTTTTGATACTTTGAGAATGTTCTAGAATGTAAGAATTTTCTAAGATTTTAAATATTTAGTTCAAAAAGACTTAAAAAGAATCATGAGGTACGAACATTATTGTCAGTGTAAAAGTAAATGTAAATGTAATCTAAATAACATTGTTTTTACTTGCGTTAATGTTAGTTTTGGTGTTAATGTTAATTTTGGTGTTAATGTTAATGTTGGTGTTAATGTTAATGTTGGTGTTAATGTTAATGTCAACGATAATGTTAATGTTAATGTTAATGTTAATATTCCCAAGTAGGAATATTAATACAAAGCCCAATTTTTAACTGGCTACATTTTCCATAGTAATTTTAAAATATTTCATACCAAAACCATTGAATGAACTTTTTGATACTTTGAGAATGTTCTAGAATGTAAGAATTTTCTATAATATAATGTTAATGTTGGTGTTAATGTTAATGTCAACCATAATGTTAATGTTAATGTTAATGTTAATGTTAATGTTAATGTAAATGTTAATGTAAATGTTATGGTAATGTTATGGTAATGTTAATGTTAATGTTAGTTTTAAAGTTAATGTCAATGTTAATGTTAATGTTTATGTTAGTTTTAAAGTTAATGTCAATGTTAATGTTAATGTTAATGTTAATTTTAATGTTAATGTTAATGTTAATGTTAATGTTAATGTTAATGTTAATGTTAATGTTAATGTTAATGTTAATGTTAGTGTTACTGTTAGTGTTAGTGTTAATTTTAATCTTAATGTTAATGTTAATGAAAATGTTAATGTTAATTTTAATGTTAATGTCAATGTTAATGTTGATGTAAATGTTAATGTTAATGCTAATGTTAGTGGTAGTGTAAGTGTTAGTATAAGTGTTAGTGTTAGTGTTAGTGTTAGTGTTAATGTTAATGGTAATATTAATGTTATGTTTATGTTTATGTTATGGTTATGGTTACTGTTGATATTAATGTTAATATTAATATTGATATTAATGTGAAGGTTACTGTTAATGTTAGTGTTAATGTTAATGTTAATATTAATTTTAATGTCTTAATATTTATTGTTTAGATAAGCATTGCTTAAAAATATCAGCAAACCAACAAGTTATTAGATCCTTTTAATATTTTAGTATCGCACAAGTCGATGGTAAAAATCTAGAGTCTGCATCAGTAGCCATAAATAAACTCTTCGATGTGGTTTGCAAAACATATACAATGAACCTTTTATCAGCAAGAATAACCAAAGTCAAGGTAAAAATTTTTAAACAAAATGTGCATACATTCAATAATACAACTTAAATATTAACCGTAGATCGATCACATCATCAATGAAATAATATCATATTCCCGCATATCAACATTTGCGTCAACTGCCGTGATATCGCTTAATAAAAGCCTAGATGCCGATACGTTACAGTGTGTGGCTCACTTGAGACGCGCCATTTCAATACTATTTACCTTTATGCGTAAACTGAAACCAAATAAGGTATGTTGTATTGTTTTCTTTTTTAGTAAATATTTGTAACTAAAGGTGTAAATGTGGTTTTAGAATTTTGACGACGATTTGAAGTCATGGCTAACACAGTTAATATCGCTTCATTTACTGATTGCCACTAAAGAAGATCACTGGTTTCTGCTCTTTAATATATTGCGTTGTCCTAGTGGGGTTGGAACTTGGGCTGCATCTTATTTACAAGTTCCTTGTGCCAGCATACAAGATTCAAATAGCACCGTCAATTCACCATCAGGCTCACGCCCCAGTGAACTACCGATGCAATTGAATTCGCCCGAGATAAGCCATTGTGTTGCAGTCCTGCAAATTCTATTGCTACCTATTAAGAAACGAAATGATTACTTAAAAGCTTTTACACAGGTTGGTTAAATGCATTGATTTGTATGTGTTAACTTGTAAGAGATTTCTTGTCATTGTTGATTGATAAAGTTTCCTAAGGAAATTTCGGATCCGGTTAAAGAAGAACGTTGGATTCTTGTGGATTCGGATGGCGAGGACAGCCATACTTCGTCGGGAGATTGTGTGGGCTTAAAGGAAAGCGATCTTATAGCTTTACTCAATCAAATACCATTTGAAAAACTGTTTTCGTAAGTTAAAGATATGGACAAAAACGCATGCATTGTTGTTTTTTCTTTTTATTTTCCCTTTTAACAGCTCCGCACTAGGCATTGAAAAGTTCTTAAATGATTACATCATTGAAGCAGATCTTATTTCTGCACATCAAATGCTAAAAGTTATTGCTTTTTTCTCAAAACTTATTGAAATTTTTGGCGAGGGAATGTTAACATACAACACAGAACGCTACAAGCAACTAGCTAAGCGTGTAGGTCGTTTAATACGTCACACGCTGCAGTACATCTCGGACTATCATGAACTTTTTATGTAATATTTCTAGTCCTTACATTATGTATTGCTATTTACACGGACATTTTTTTACAGACGCAACAATCTCTCCAAAGATCCATTTGTTTGTGATCGCATTGTCGTGGAACTAAATGCCTTGTTAATCAAAGCATGTAGCTATATCTATCGAACAAGAAATCTGGCTACCTGGCAATATTTTTCTTCACTGCCTTTCACGAAGATGGAAAAATCAACCATTTGGCAAATATTTTACTATTTAAATGTGGGCTTCCCGACTCAATTTCCCATTCCGCATGAAGGTAAGTTCAAGTTTCAAAAATAAATCCATGAAATATTCAGCTAAACTTCCAATTTGAATTATTAAAAGTGGAATTGATTTGTAAATTGATTTAAAGTGAATGTTGTATGAAATCAGTTTAGTTTAAACGGATTATGAGATTTTAAAAATTATATGGACACTTCTCTATCTCCATTTAAACCCTTTGTAGGCTGGAGTAGAATATTCCAAGCATCTTACTTCAAGGTATTTTTGTATTTAATAAGAAATTCATCAAAAACATTCAGTATGCCAGGATTGACAGCAGTTTTAAAATTACTCAAAATTAGTCAAACAAATAAAGAATTAATCCTGTTCCTTGAATCTACACAATATATCGGTTTTTGGTGTTTTTCGAACTTTGCGATAAAGTTTTTAAATTAATATAATTTATTATATTGCTTTTTAAATTTAATGTGCCTTGGCTTAGTTGTTTGGTCTGTCAGACCATTTCTTAGTTTTAAAAATTGTTTTCTTCCTATAGATTATCTTGAACGCATTAATGCTAGCGACTTCTGGACGAAATTCAATGTTGCCAATGCAGATTCTTCCGCCGAAGATTTATACTATTTATTGCAGGCCTTCTTTGAAATGGCAAATGAACGCGATAAAATTAAAGACTGGGATTTAATAAAAACTATATGCTTGCATATATTAAATGTATGTACAAACAAACTACATAACCTATTCTAAAATATATTTCAAATTAATAAATGAATTAAATGACAATAATCCACAACTTGAGTCATATGAAAATATTAACAAAACTCAAATTGAAACTTATTCCCAGATTGGTTTCATCAATGAGTCGGTACGTGATGTTTGTTACAAAGCAGCCCGTGACATGCTGGTAAATCTTACTCTTGCCTATGATGGTCTGATGTCGTGTCTTCTGGTGCAGTTTAAAATACGCTTCAATGAAATTGACAATGGATCATTCTTATTTAAGGCGCTGCCGCTGGAGAATTGGAAGCCAGAATTAGATAGCTTTGAGATTCTATCGAACTGGCTACTACACTTTGACTTCAAGAGTGAGGAAAATACTCTTGCGCGCTTGATTATTAGCCACTTGAATTGGAGTTTTGATTGTGCTGATGTTGGACGTTTGTATCTGCCACACAACATACACGTGCGCATGGCTTGCCTTATAACTGAAGCTTCGGCAAAACATGCACCTGAAGTCATTGGCAGCGCTGGTATATCAGAAAGCGTCCGCCAGGTTTCGAGTCTCATGGACTTTAAGCAATCTGTGAAAGACCAATTTAACAGTTGGTGTTGGAATATGGCAAATATTCTGCGCTTACATCTTATGGATCAAAGCACCGAGTCAATTAAAAGAACTTTAGAAAATCCTACAGAACCTTTGCTTTTCATACCCGATCTAGAGCGTATTGATATTATATATCAAGGCGTAACCGAGCAACGTCCTTTGGCAATGTACGTTTCTATATTGGTCAGTTTATGGGGTCACTCGATACCACTGATATGTCAAAAAGGCTTTGAACAGCTGAAAATTTTACTCAATGATCATCGTCATGCGGTTGTCATACGCTGTCTAGAATTGATAGTACCTTTGTTTTTGGAAACACCCGAGACCTTGGCAAACTGCGAAAGGTTAGATGAAAAATAGACTTTCATTGCAATTATATAATTTTTAATCTTTTTCCCCTAGTTTCCAAGTAATTCTAAATAATCTGCTCAATGCCGATAAAACGTATTTGAAAATGGCCAAAGATATGATTTGTGAAAATTCGGTAGGCCCTGTTTTGGAGCTTTTAGACAATATGATACATCATCAAATAATAAATTACACAGAGTAAGTGTTGAAATTTCCAAACTTTTGTCAAAACGCTATGAATATCTTTTCAATTTTAGCTATGGACTCAGTACACCATTGAATTTGATTAATATCTGGTTGAATTGCATGACAAGTCTGCCCAATTGGCAACAGACCAGCGTTGTATATTTATTGAATAAATTGTTACGCATCTCTTATCAGTTTCCCGATGCACGAATGCAAGCCATTGAATTCTTCCGCCACTATTATAAGGTCTGATATATAATTAAACTAAACGTTCGTTGTATTAATATTTTGTCTATGCTAGGACTGTGTGGAATGGAAAGGTACCAATAAGACGTCAGCACTAAAAAGCTTTTTCGGCTCTGCAACAAATCGTATACCTACGCTTGCTGCATCTTGCAGTTGGTTAGCATTGGTTCTTCTGGAAATTGAATACAAAACTCAAGACAGTCATATCTGGCCTGAATTCCTTAGACAACTTGTTGCCACAAAGGGTAAAACCAACCTGGAAAGTATATTAAAGGTAAGTACTCTAGATTTTTATTTAGCTTATTTAAAACTTATGTTTTTAAAAATGGGAATATTTTGTTGAGATGTCTTCTTTAAAAATTAGAAACGGGATTTCTATCAAAAACATAGGCACAAATATTAAAAAATATTTAAATTACGAAAAAAATATTACAAATAGACAATAAAAACTCGAACAAAAATAAAAAAAAAAAGTTGAAAACTTGATCGCAATATAATTAAAAAATGTGAAAATCCAGTCCATTTGAATTGCATTCATGGTATTCAAATCCTTTAGTAAACCATTCGAGCGATCAACATGTCTTATTCGAGTTAGTTAATGAGGCTGCAAAAGATGACTTTATATCACGTGTAAGGTGTACCTATGACATACAAACCGCAAGGTATTCGACACAGAGCCCGATCAAATAAAACATGGCATACGACAATAGACCAAACAACTTTAATGAACTGCCTTGAAAAGAGTTTGCTTGAAATCTATAATTTCGACCATTTCCTCTCTAGATATGGCATGAAGGAACATCACTTGCAATCTTTATGCAAAAAATATGTTAAAATACACAAAATATATGTAAAATATATACAATACAGGCGAATATGAAAATTTGAGGACGAATTTTTTTTTTTTTTTGGCACTACTATTTCTATGCAAAACCAAAACCTTTTTTAGTGCTCAAATAAAATATGCACTAGCATTAAATCTAGTCATCACAAAAACGATAGAAAATACATTTTCGTTAAAATTCTAATCGATTTTCCTTCAGAAAATTTCGAAGTAATTCATCTACTCTCTTAAAATTAGCTATTTTATATCATTTCACTTTTTGTTCGTATGTCTTGGTATTAGGATGATAGTCAATTTGAGAAAAAAAAAACTAAATCACTTATCATTACAATAATCACACTATTCGGAATACTGTTCTGTACAATTTATGCGCCACACAAGGTTTGTATTTTCAGAGTAATACTTTTATATGTAAATGTACTTCATAATAAAAATACTTGAAACCCGATGTCTTTTTTTTTAAGTGATTTTTAAGGTGAAAGCGATCTAATAAAGCTTTTTTAAACCAAGATTCAGTTTATGCATCGAGAAGTCTACAAAAATATTGATGAATTGTTTTATTAAAAATATGCAAAGTAAATGTTTGGTTAAGCCCTAAATTTGATTAGAATGCAGTTTTGATGAAAATACTTATAAAATAAAAAACTTTAAAAATTTCAGAAAACTGCGAGTGTGATGAATATCTCATCATTTCCAGCGCAAATGCTTGTTTTATACAAATACGGCAATTTAGTCTCCACTATGGATGTAAGCAATCCCTTGCTTCCAATCATGTCCCAGAAATTCTTTGAACTGTTCTTATCCAGAGTGCCTCTGCACTACGATGATGAAAGGTAAATTTTTCTATCTGCTCTTGCTTTTGATATTCATTAACTTAGTCTCTCCTTTCAAAAAAGCTTTGAGCATTCTTATGGTGTATCTGACAAATTTTACGAATTCAATGTGCCACTTATGAAAAGAATTAAGTTCAATCTAAACAGTGCAGAAATTTACTATGGCAAACAGGCAACCAAACACTCAGATGACGAGGCTCTAAGTTATTTTAATCGAAGTTGTGCAAAAATTATGAATACTTTTCAACTCTGGCTAGAGGAGACGGCAATCAATCGAATTGAGGCTGGTCAAGCCAATCTGCCGCCTCAATATAATCTAGAGAAATTAAATGAAATACTCAAAGGAAATACAGTAAGTTTGCATTAATGAAAAATATATGATAGATTCCTTAATAATATTTTTTTTTTTATGAACATTTCAGTCGCACTGGACGGAATTTCTTTATCTACCCTCGATACGATTATCGCAACGACAACAAGTTTTTCATTGGGCGCGAAAAAACTTACGTTTGAAAACGCCGAAAATGTTACGCAGCCCACTACCAGACAAACCAAAAACAGCTCCAATTCAACGTATTAAAAATCATTTGTGCTCTTACGATAACAAGTTAGATGCACCAAAATATATAAAGCCCCCCGAAAATATATCAAAGAGCTCAACCCTGATGTTATTTAAGGATAAAATGCAGATATTAGCCAGCACCACAACGTATGAAAAAATAGTTTCCTTGCCATAAATTGTTTCGTTTTTCACTTAATCATGAATAACTTTTTAGTAAACTTGATTTGCAAATATGTGAATTGAATTCCTTGAATTGCAACTATTTGGATACAGTTGTTAATCTTTATACAATGGTACCTTATGACGTTATCAAAATCAAAGGCTGCACATCGATGATGTTCAACTCGGAGTGTTCGGGTCCGGCGCGCATAGCTACAACTCTCGAAAATATACGAAAGAACGACGAAATCAATAGAAAAATAGAAGCATATTGTGAACGTCATGATAAAATAATTGATGGAATGCTAAAGTTAAATGTCGATGATTTTGCACTCTGTATTGAGCTATTGAATAACATTATTAGGTATATAATGGTATTATATTTTTTTTTTTATAAAAGCTTAACATTCTAATTACTCGCAGAACTTTAACTAATGTACAGTTATCAAATGCCAACAAACCAGATGATATCTCTACAACTGGCATTAAATGCTTCTACAGCATTGTTGACTTTATGACCGACGTTATGATGAAGTTTAAACCAACAAATGATTTTTGTTCACAAACCATTGCCGACTTGGGTGTAAGTATCTTACAATACTTCGGTGTATTCCTATATATTTACCATATGTATATAAAATATATATGGCATCGCCCCATTAAAGCTTTTTTACGGGCTCAACCCGTTTTTTAGTCCCGTCCATAATTTCATATATGAGACTTTTAATATTTATGATCATATGAAAAGTACGCGTGGGAGTTCATTTATTTTATGCATACGCTTGATAATAACAAAAAAGTCACAAATTTCAACTTCGATATCGTTTTTTGTATAGACCCAATGATATGGCACTCTTGTTATCTTAATCCCCTAAAAAGTAAACGCGAAAGCTTATTTATTTATTAGAAGCACCTAATTTTCGCATCATGCTTTATATTGACAAAAGTAGACTCTGTGAAAATGTAATTGCTTAATTTGCAAATTTGAAAAATAACCTACTGGACAATATACAATTGATGCTAAAAACTATGTCTACCGAATTTCCTTGAAACTGGACAAAGGATCTAAGAGAATCTTTATCTCGCACCGAGACTACTTTATTTGGCCACCGATATCTTGTGATTTAACGACATTGCATTTTTTCTGTGGGATCTCTTTAAAGGTAAAAGCCAATAGTACAATGACTATTCCTCAGCTCAAGGAATTAATTCAGTGTGTTATTGATGAAATGGGTCCGCAATTAAGCCAAAACTTCATCGGAATTTCATCAAAAGAGCAAATGTCTGCCAACAGGCCATTCGAAGCGACCATTTGTAGGATTTTTTACCCGCACATAACCTCCCTGTTTCTTCTTTATATTTATATAAAAACTTCATCGTTTTCCAATAAATACTAGGTTTTACAAAAAAAAAAATTAAAATGTCAGGTTTCTTTGGGACACCATGCAAATTTAAAAGAATAAAAATATTTCATTTATTTAAAAATGTTCACTAATTTCATATTTCAGATATTCATTCAGGAGAACCAGGATACGGAAGGTCTTCAAATTTTACAATTGGCTCTTAAACGTCCAGACTTGCTCAAAGAATTTGCTGGTGTATTTGTACCATATCGCACGCAACCTCAAAACTTTTTAAAAATGTACAAATTTGTTATTGATTCCCACTTGAAACGCTGTGATCCAAAAATAATTTTTGTGCTTTTATCCAAAGTATGCTAAATTCACTATGAATATTTACTTTATTAATCTTTAATTTATCTTCAGTTTGAAATTGTATCTTGGCTGGATGCTTTCCATCCGAAATTGCATGATATCAATCAGTTATTGGCATTAGTTCTACGCGGCCTAGAGTGTTGGTCACAAACAGATTCATCTTTGCTACAGGATATTTTTCGTCGCCATCTAGTGCATATATTTGAATATGATTTTCCACAGCATTATGGAGAAGTAATGCAAATGGTCTTGGATCGCATATCAGATAAAAAGCTGATGCCCATTGTTTTGTTAGACTTGCTGAACACTCTTTTCGCACATTTCAGTTGTGAACAGCTTACCACCGAACATAGCTCAGAACAGATAAAAGAAATTTCTGCAGATTTTGCACGTCGACAGAATTTATTTAATCTAAAAGCGGTTAGTTGCCATCAAGTATTTTTATTTTTGAAACTATTTAATAATCTTATTATTTTTTAAGGCTACCGATACAGTTATGCTTTTTGCGCGCCATTTTCAAAAGGAACGACTGCATCATGGTCTGCATGGTCTTTATCCGAAACATGTAGATTATTGCATACCCCTCTCTATGTGGTTCACTTGCTTTGGACACGTTGTTGTTGCAACTGCTATTTGCACATACCAGGAGCTACTAGCAGATCAAAGTGAGTTAAAACTATAAAGTTAACATTTCTGACATGCTCAGTGAATTATTTCTCAATTACACTTGAAATTGGTGTTGTATCGAAAGAAAGTTATCGATACTTCTTCTGAATTTAACTAGCATTGAATCCTATACCTAGTAAGACTTTTCTAGACTTAACCGAATAATTGCCCAATGTTATGCACCTATGATTGTGTAAATCTTCTCTTAACTCAAAAAATGTTTCAAGATAACGTCAGTTTTTAAAATATTTTTTATTTTATCACCAAATATTTTTACTTCTATTACTAATAAAGGCCTTGGGCTCGTTCATAAACTACGATACCCATTTTTTTTTTGTCATTAAATTTACCCATTTAAATTTTAAACTTGTTCTTATAATTTTAGTCTGTGATTACATATTTGGCTGTATTGTTGAAATGTATGCACCATGGCTCATTAGCTACACTGAACAAACAATTCAACAACCAGCTGCCAACTGGATACGACAGTTAACGGAAAATGGAAAAATCCTGTTTCCCTGGAGTGAAGCACATGCAAAAACTAGTAAACTAATGATACAGTCATTTATTAATACGCTAGTGTTTGTTTTGAATAATTTACCCGGTAAGCAAGGAACACTCAAGATGAATTAAGCTGGCTTATACAGTATCACATTTAAACTTTACAGTTTCGAACAAAATTCTAAGTCACATTTTCGGTTGGTACATTCATCACTTTGCTGTGCCCAACATGGAGTCATATATACAGTCGCCAATACATGAAGGTATAGCACAATTACCTTGGGAATTATTTAGACCACAGCAAAACTACATCGATATGCTGTATGAGAGCTTACAAGCCGTATGTTGAATTGTAGTTTTATTTCTACAAAATAGCCTTTCAATTTAATTTTTGTATTTGCAGTTTATACCGGAGTCACATGCCATGTTGGGACACATCTTTATACGCATTGAATGGAATGCATGGATTTGCGAAGATTTACCTACCTGGCCGCCTGCAGTACAGACTAATGTCGTCTCACGCCTATTGACTATTTTTGTGAAAATTGCATTCGAGCCCAACATACACATGCACACGAATACAAGTAAAATTTTAGAAGATGCCATCAACTATCCATGGTATATGGTGGAATATGCCGAGTTGGAGAAACTCTTAAAATGGTTTGTTAGTTCCGTGGAACCCTCAATAACGCTTAAACTACCAACAGATACAAACTATGCTGATCGCGCTGTCTTGGAGTAAGTTTGAGTGTTCTTAAAATACACGTAATATATTCTTATTTATTGAAATCATTAGTCTTCTCCGGCTTGCTGCTGGTATGATGCCAGAGCGTGCTTTACCTGCGCCCATCAAACATGACACTGCCAAACGCATACTTTACACTCGTTCCTGGGTGCGTATGCTTCGTTTATGTGCAGCAAAAAATCAAAAGTTGCTGGCAACTAAAGATGGTAACAACGCATATAATGCTACTTTCATAGAACTGCTGAATACTCTAGATAAATGCATAAAATCCATGGCAGAGTGTAATAAAACAATTGAGGCTCAACGTCGTGAGGCGCTCAATTTAGTTATTGAAATTCTTACGCCGATGCAGACACAAAGTGAGGAGACTTCTAAGTAAGCCAGCAGTCAACTGACATTCATTATTCATCATCAATTAAACATCTTTTCCTTTTATCTCTTCAAAGTTTACACATCGACAGCTTGATTCATTGGCAAGCTCAATGCGGAGCTGGAGACTTGCTTTGCTGTGCCACCCTTTATGCCTTCGGACACCTAAAAGGTTTCATATCGGGCATGTATACGCTATTGGAAGCGACGATTGCACATTATTTTAAAGAATCGGCGGAAACCAAAGACTGGCATAACCCAACCTGGGCTTCCTTATTGCAAATTTTAAATATGTCCCTGGAAAAACTAGAACTGATGCCAATAATGCGTGGACCATACTTTTTCACATTGCATATCTTTATTATGCACAAAATTGAAAAACTCTCTACTGTTGGCGAACAAATTACTTTCTTGCAGGATATAAGTCAACTTGCGGAAAATCTGAAGACGAGGTAGGTGCAAAACCAATAGTCAATTCCACAATTTTTTAAAATAATGTTTCCTCACATAGCGAGCTAACTGAACCGCGCTTGGCTATTGTTTGGGGTGTAATCATATCGCGTGGTTGTAAGATACTCACCGTAGCGGAAAGCGTTAAAAAACCCTTGCTTATGTTGGCGCGTCAGTTGCATGTGCTCTCCACTAAGTCAGAGAGCTGGGGAGACGGCTTATTGGGTGCAATCGGTTTGAAGCGAGATGGCATCACAAACAAGTACATATTCTCTTTGCTTAGTTTATGAAATTGATGTTAACTTTTTATTATTTTTTATCTCAGACGCAAAGTTCTTACACGCTGCTTGGCTTGCGTTATCTTTTCACTATTTTCAAACACAAGGTATGAATTTCTTCAATGCATAAATCATTTTAGTTAATATTTTGTTAATATATGAAATTGTCTGTCTATGTTTTCTCCCTAGCACATCATCTCATCAACCCAATCAAGAGCTCTCAAGTTCCATGCAAGAAATTAGCACTTTGCTGGCCAATAAGAAGTTTCAAAATATAAAACCATTAATTGTTAAAGCCATTGGTATTTTAAATGAAAACCAGCATGTAGAACTACGCGATGTTCCACACTTAATATGTCGCTTAATAGCGATCTTCTACGATCACGGCTTTCTAATGACAATTCCAGAAGTTTGGGATTTTAACTTTAAAATATCTGAACTCTAGTGTGATAAAAAGATCTATTTTTATACCTTCATCCTAATGCTAAGAAAAAAAAATTTATTTATCATTTATTTTGGCTGTTATTGATGTTTTTGTTTATGTTTTTTGTTCTTTTTTTTCTAAAATGAAGGGAATATGTATCGTTTAATTTGTTAGAAAAGACATTGGTGCCTTTACTAATTAAAAAAGATTGAAATATTCCAATTGAATGTAAAATGAAATGTTAAAGTTAAAGCCAATTTTTATTCAAATTTTATTCTTATAAATCCCCAATATATATAAACATATATACACATGTATCGATAAAAATAAAAAATATTTTAAAAACAAATCATTTGCAATTGAATCTATTTTATGGAAGACCTCGGTTTTATTGTCTTACTTTGATTCGAGATTGAGGAATACTCAAAGAGGTCAGTTGACCTATGCGTTTATAAAGTGATAGAACCTGAATTGAATCTAGAGATGAACTTTGTAACATTAAAGATACAGTGAGGCCTCGATTTTCCGTGATTCGATTAACCGGCAACATCAATCATCCGTGAAAGAAAAAGACAATTTTTTTTTTTTTGCTTCGATTAAAATTTTTTTTTTGCATCGTTTAACCGTGATAACCTCTAGTATCCGGGATTATAAGCACAATTGTTTTTTCGATTTCTTTTGAATAATCAAACACGATGTGAACATAGCGAAAATGGGGAATTCCCTTGTTTGCATACGATGAGTGAGAAGCATATAACATTTTTTTTTAAAAATTACTTAGCAATAAATTCTTATGCTTGCTTTTTTCTAGCAAAATACTTTTGTTTTCTTATATTATTTAAACATGTACATTAAATGCTTGAATTTGTTACTGTTAAACTATGTAGAACAATATTCCTTTATTAATTAAAAAAAAATATATAAAAAAAACTACTAAAGTTTGTTACTCAATTAACCGGGAAAATCGATTATCCAGAATGCTTCCGGTCCCGACCATTACGGATAATCGAGGCCTCACTGTATACGTATTAGAAGGTTTCAGATATTTCTATTGAAAATAAGAATTTTGGTTAGCTTCTTCCAATAGTTAATTTTCTTTGGGGCTATTACTTTTTTGAGTTTATGTATTCTAATTTTCTGCAGGATTCTGTGGGATGGGCAAAGGAATCCTCTCTTTGGAAACAAAGAGGATAATACTGAGGAAACCGACCAGCGTTAAAGCACTCTAAACTACTCTTAGGAACATACGGTCTAAAGAGATTCAAAGAAAGCATGAAGCTAATAAAGAATGATCTAGGAATCATCACAGGACTGCTAACAGGTCACTGCAGGTTTGAACTAAAAAAGATTATTTAGATTCATGAAAGGGCACAATAGATCTTAAGGTCGCAATGCAAAATCAAATAATAATTTTTATGTGTAATTCTAATGTTTATTTGTTTATTAGGTCATTACGGAATAAGTGTCTATTCAGTTATATATTTATTTTTTCAATTGATAGTCAAGTTTTATTTTATTACTTACAGTAAGAGGCAAATTTTCTGTTGCTATAACTATTCCCACCTTACAGAGAGCATGGTACAAACATCAAACACTTTATTTTCTTACCGAGAGCATGATACAAACTTCAAACTCTTTATTCTCAAAATGTAGGTAATTTTAGACGATGATATCAGAGAACAATGATACATGGAGACAAAAAATTACGCTCTCTGAAATCTTTAAAACGATGTATAGAACACTGTATATTTGTTACCAAACGACATGTTTTTGATAATTTGGCTGCTTTTGAGGCCACACTCAATAAAATCTGCATGTCTCCGATACAGTTTCGAGGTTTTTATAAATATTATTTTTTATAAATATTTCATATTAATTTTTCTTTTCATGTTTAGTGATCCGGGTTTTTAGGCACGTTCAATCAATGTTACAGATTTTTTTCGGATTCGTCCCAATGAGGCTCGATACATCTTTTTGGCTTTTATAGCATTGTCATAAAATGTTATTTTCATGAGCTTTTACAGTTTCGGGAACAGAAAATAGTCACACGGAAATAAATCAGACGATTACAGAGGATTTTGAAGCACATAAACTTGTGCGGTCGACATTTTTGTTGGAATCATTCCATACATTTAAAACGTATAGAACAACTTGAGCACAGAATTTACATCTCTTTAAATCAGTTATCAAAATTTCGTGAATCATGTCTATGGTCGTAACGAATTATCCATCTCACAGTCTAATTCTTAACGAAGGCGAACATTTCACGTGCTTTTTTTTTGACGAAATGGCTTAATGTCAGGAAATAACATTAAATGACAAGAAATTAAAATATTTCTGTCTGGGTTATATGTAGTAAGGATTAATTAAAAAGGAAAAATTTTTATTTTATTTTTGCAATTTAGATTGTACATATATATACGCAAACATAAGTACATACATTTCATGTTAAACCGACAAATATTCTGGAAGTTACATGCACATTTGTAAAAAGTTTTCGGAACATCTTTCTCAATAATGCGCAACTTTAAATATGATGATATTCTCAAGACCACAAGATTTCTCGGGAACGTTTCAAATTTTTACACAAGTTATTTACCCACAACTATTTTCCATTTCATAAACAATTTTAGACCTAAATTCATGTTGTAAATTAACTTTTTTATTGAGAAGCTGTTTGTCAAAATGAATATTTTTCTTATTCCTTTGATGAAATACTAGATAATTCCTTATTTTAAAGAATTTTTTTTGTATATTTTAATTTCAGATGATCTAGTACCTTTTTTCTATAATATGTTATTTTTGTGTTTTTTTTTCCATTACTTTTTTACCGACATTTCCATTAACATTCCCATTACAATTCCAATCCTTTTTGACCGGCTCCCATATTTCAAAAAGTGTTTTACTTTCAAAAACTTTCATATTGCAAAAAAAATAAAATTTTTGTTATTTCTCCAAAAATATGCTTTTTTAAAAAATCTTACCTTAGAATTTTTCATGACTTTCTTGAAAAACACGTCTTTGGGCACTTTCACCTTAATTTCTCGGAAACCAATCATCCGATTTGGATGCAATTTTTTTCGTGGTAGTCAACAACTAAATGCGAAAATACTTACCATTACTTTAAATGCGTTTATCTCGAAACCTCTTTTTTGCGATTGGTTGTGATTAAAACTCATCGAAAAAATTATCCGATTTGAAGAATTTCTGCACCACATACCTAAAACACCAATAATTCTCGTCTGTACTAAAGTTATGAGGGTAGCTCCAAAAACAACGGAGTCCCAAAAATAATTTTTTTTAATTTTGATATTTCGATGATACAGTTCAGTTATTTTTTTAACAATCCTCCTAATTCTAGTACCCACGATATCGGCATTAATTCAAAACATATTTTCATTTTGCTTTTTATTTTCAGATGATGCACAAACATTTTTTGGTAACAGCCAACGGAATACCTTTTATTTTGGTTGGTCTACTTTGGCATGACATACAACAACAACCATAATTTTATACCCCCACGTTTAAAAAACTTAAAGGGTTATAGGGTAATTTTGTCACTCCGTTTATAACGCCCATAAGGAGGCGTGGCAGGTATAGAAAAGTGCATATATTCTTGATCAGCATCACCACCCGAGTCGATTTAGCCATTTCCTTCTGTCTGTCTGTCTGTGATCACGATTACAGCCGTAGTTTTCAAGCTATCATCACAAATTATATATATTTAATTATTTAATAGCTATATTAAAGCTTTTATCTAAAAAATAAAGGTCAAGTTCAAAAATGAGCCAAATCGGATGAAAACCACGCCTACCTCCCATATAAAGTGACTTTATCAAAAATGTAAAAATATCTTTAAATTCCAGAAAAATTAATATATGGTCTTGCAATTTTGCAAATGAACTTTGATATATAACATGTACTATAGCTATGTATGAAATTCTACGAAATCGAGTGAAAAACACTCCTACCACCCATACAAAATGACTGCATTAAAAAACAACAGTGAATGTTTTCCGTTAAAAATATGACGAAAATGTTTTTACAGATAAACATTTTATTGACTGCTTAAGACTTTGAATATACTTTGGTTCGGTCGTGGGGTATTTCAAATTCGGCCTAGTCGAAGATCATTTCTTACTAGTTTTAATTAAGTTTGGTATTTTATCTATTCGCAAAAACAAAATCGTCGATATCTTTTATAATTTAAGTGTCATTTAATTTTTAGGGAAACATTAAATTTTGAGTCGCTAAGATATAGGCTACCCTCAAGCCTTATCATTTAGGCCCTGTTTTTATTATCGAATTATGTCAAGGACATGGGGCCTTCAAGTGGCGTTTTCAAAATATGCCCTTCAATTTTACATAAGTGCAAATACCCTACTCAATCACAAAATCACTTTTTGTTCATGCTCGTCAGCTTTGACTTCAACTGGTTTAGCTTTCCACTCGTTCGGTTCTCTCGTCGACATCATGAAATTAACATTTCCAGAGCTCTGTTAATCTGTTGAATTAAACCTGTTATCATTTATGCTCGTTGAAAGTGGCTTGTTGGAAATCTTATATTTTATAATTTTATACAAAAATGCTAAATAATGTTTGAATTAAAAAATGCTATACATTTAAACGCTTTATCCCGCCTAGCTTCGCCAGAGCATTCTTTCTTTTTTTCACCTAGATGCAACACCAATAATTTAATTAATAAATTTTTTCATTTATTGAATTGTTTATTGCATTTTAATTTATTAAATCTTTTATTGTACCGGCTCTGCGGTTGATAGGGTTAAAAGAGAAATAGCAATCAATGCTTTTTGTTAAAATGAAACAATTTTAACAACCAACTAAAATAAACATGAGTTGTTGCGTTACTCAGTATTTTCTATTAAGAGGCTCGACCAATTAATTTGCTAAGTGCCAATGAAAATGGGATTTCTTACATCATACGAAATATCTCATTACTGTGGAGTGCACATATGTAAATTTTCTCAATGAATGCCACATTCTTCTTGTTTTCTCGTAGTTTTTCATTTAAATTCAAAGCATGTTGCCATTAAGCATGTTAATAAATATCGTCGTATCACAGAGACGAAACATTGTCTAAACGATTTCAAATAAATGATTATTTAATCATTTAAGTTCATCAAAATGTTGACTTATATGGAGATGGGCCATAAAAACAATACAGTTAATTTAAAAGTAATGCAAACCGATGCTTTAACGAATTCTAAACGAAAATTTAACTGCTAGATATGCAAGTTTTGTTGCGAATTAAATTAAATACTAAGAACAAGCCAGACAACAAGAACAAGATTTATCCTATATTTTAAGTTGAAATGGAAGGATTTAAGGTTAAACATAAAACCTAATAGTTTCTATTACTTTTATGATAATACCTGAAAGTTTGTTAGTATATATTAGATTTTATATTAAAAATTGGTAACATGTTAAAATGTGAAACCATTTAAAAATATCTTTAGAACTCATCATATATACAGAGTGCCAATGTGGGTGTTCACATCCACCTTTAAAGCATTCTGATTTGATTCCAGCAGAACATGCGTAGAACATGCAAGCTGTTATGCAAACAAAACACGTAGAGTGAAGTCAAGTATGTATAAGTGTTTGTTGAAAAAAAAAAAAACACTAGTTCACAAAACAAAAAATTCCCTTTTTTTGTGTAGGGATCCCCATAGTTTGTCAATTGCATTAAAGGTATAAATTTTCCAACCGTTCTTTTTTTTTAACCGAACTTAAAATTAAAAAAATTTAACTAAAATTATTTAAGCTAAAAATAGTCTGGAATTTTTGCACAAACTTCTAGTATTTATCTAAAGATCGTACATCTCGAGACATACGAGTACATTATTCATTTTATATTCGCCAGTTCAATAAATAGGTTAATAGTTTTTGTGAACTCCTCCTTAATTAATCACAGTGGAGTGAATGAACTTTTAATGCGACTTTCGAACACTGCATGAATTTTCAAATTCTGCCCTTTTAGCCCTTGAAAGAACATTGACCGAGCTTCGTATAAACAAATCGTGTTGTGCAAATGTTTGTTTATTAAATTAAATTAATAAAGAAACTATTATTATTAAATGTTTTTAAACTAAAAATTTAATTTTTTATTTTAAAAAAATGTTTTAAAATAAAAAAAGTTTACAATCTTTTTACAAAATATAAAAGAGATGAAAGACCCAGGGCCGTAGTTAGGATTTTCATTGAGGGGTTTTAATGATGAAAATATATTAGTATTGAAATGAAATGTAAAACATCTATCTTGTAGATTTTCAACGCCACATTTAGAACTTTCACGGTTATTTTCAAATCTTATTTTGCGCATTGAATTTTAAACACGATAAAAAGGTATTGTCATGATAAATAAGTGTGATTTAGGCCAAAAGTAGTCTTACTGTGCGTTTAGACCGTTTAGACAATTTATTGCGATAAAAACGTCGTTCGGCGTACTGTTTACACCGCACGAACATCGATAGCGAACGAACATTATCCGCCATCTTGTATGTTCAGCCGGCCTAAACAGGAAATTGTGCATTCGGCTGAACATTAATAAATGTAGGGTTGATATCTCTTTATTTTTATATTTATAGTATATATTTTTATGAATAAATATACTTTCCGTGATTTCTTCTTTTAAGCAACTCCTTTTTGCTACTTTTCTGTTTTTAAAAACAGCGCAACACTGGATTCGCCCAAAAAGATCCAGGGAAGGCCGATCAGTCCAAACGAAAGAATCTTCGTTCGTTCGCGCTAATTTACTGTTTACACCGGGCGAACAGCGTTCGCGATAAATTCATAGCGAACGCTGTTCGTTCGGGCTAAGTGTTTATACCGAGCGAACAAACGAGGATTCTTTCGTTCGTTCAGGCGGTCTAAACGCACAGTTAGAGTTTGGAGTAATTTTATAATTTTTGTATATTTTGGGAATCCAATATTTCTTGGTATATTTTTATCTGTGGCGTCCGTGGCGTAGTTGGTTAAAGTGCGTGGCCGCTATGTCAATGAACCTGGCGACCCAGGTTCGAACCCCAGCAGCGACAGAAAATTATTTGAATTAAAATAATATTTCTGTACGGTCGCCACCTCTCTGCAGACAATGGCAAACCTCAGAGAGTATTCAAAATGCCATGTAAAGCTTCTTGAGAACAAGAACATTCCGTTCATCGCCGTTCGGAGTCGGCGTTAAACATGTAGGTCCGGTTCTCGGTCAATTGTGTACAAACTTAATAACACGCACAACACAATTGATCATAAGAAGCTAGGTCAAAGTCCTTTCAAGGGCTGAAATGGCCAGTTATTTATTTTTTTTTTTTATTTTTTATCTGAAAATAATCAATATGAATGTTAGTGTATATTTTACCCCTAAACTTGATTTTAAAAGTTTTGAAGGCACATCATATTTTTAAAAGTAAAACAAGAGTTATATTTCGATTGATGTATTTTTAAACATTACAATTTTACAAAATGTCTATAACTCTCCACTTTTCTGTCGTACTTAAAAAAAGTTTGTAAAGAATGTATTACCTTCGGCTTGGCCGAACTTAAAATACCCCCCACACGCTTGTGTAATATATAATATCTGAGGTTATCAAGGTTTTATTATTTTAATGATATCAAATTGTTTGAGGGATAGACCTGCTTTTTTTATTTTGTCTCATTTTAAACTTAAAGAACTTGATATGATATCAAAGCTTTGGTGCAAAACTTGAAGTGATTAAGTGATAAATTATGGCGAAATTTTAAGAGATTTTACCATTTTGATCCCGTCACTTTGCATGTGAGGTAGGCGTGGGTTTTATCCAATTTTACCAAATTTCCTATATAGAGTGTGAATTGGAAATCAAAGTACATGTGCAAAATTTCAAGTATTATTTGAAATTCCCCAAAAATTTATTTTTGAGATTATACTATTTTAATGACGTCACTTTGTAAATTCCACAAATTTCATTTGTAAAGTGTATGGAAAACAAAACTGAAATATTAAATTTCATTACGATAGCTTCAAAATTACGATTGTAATCATACCATACCATACCATACCATACCATACCATACCATACCATTCCATACCATACCATGTCATACCATACTATACCATACCATACCATCATTTCATTATCATCATACCACCATACCATACCATCATACCATAGTTGCATCCTATGCCGTCATATGTATCATAAAACTATGTGATATGTAGAATTTTATACCCAAAATATAAAGATATAAGGAAAATAAATGATATACAGACCTTAAGGAGAATATTCGACTGGAATGCGAACAGTTATCACCAGAAAACTTGCGCAAAGTCATGGAAAATGCGATAAAACGGGCACAAATGTGTATCAATTTTGGCTCATCGACTTGACGGATATAATCTATTCCACATAAGAGAAAAAATTGTAAAGGTCCAAATAAAGATTTCCATCACTCAATATCATTGTTTTTTATTTAGTAAAAAAGTTATTAAAAAACAGAATTGGGCGATTAACTTTGCGCCTCCTTGTATTTACTCATTCTAACAGTTATAAAAACAAGTTCTCCAACGCCAGATACAGCCATAAACCCCCCCCCCCCCCCCAACCACTACTGCTGTAAGTACAGAGTTAATTCCAGAGAGAGCAAAAGAAACACCGGTATAACGGTTATATTAGCAAAAAGAAATTATTCAGCAAGACCTGTATGTAGACTTTTTGACTTATTTTTTCATCAGAATCAAGACGCGCATAATTTTAAAACCTTAGTTTTTATGCCCTGCCCTCCCCCTACTGTTCAGTATTCTTGAAGGAATAAGAAGAAATGTTAACACAAAAAGTTGTAAGCACCAATTGTATAGCGGTAAACACATGCCCTTGAGTGCCTTTGACCTCATGTATGTACACGAAATTGTTATAGCTTTAAGATGGTACCCATACCATACCATTACATACCATACCAACAAAAACGTCATTAAAATAACTAAATGATGTTTTAAAGTTCAAGTTTAAATTTGTTTAAAAAAAAAATAAACAAACTCAATGTTAACTCAAGCTATGGCCAGTTAACGACCTACATCAAGGTTACCCACAAATTATCACTAGTTATTAACTCTTAATTTTCGACAAGATATTCTCTCTGCTAGCATAACAATAAAATCGTGCTTTATAAATGCTCACTTTTTTACACTTTCAAAAGATTTTTGTGTTAAAATGCAAATTTAAGTATTGTAATTAGCGTTGATTAAGTGAAAATTAAATATGGCTCATTTGAGTGCTACTACCTAAAATTTAAATTTGTATCAAGATCATTTATTGAAAGTTTCCAACGATAATCGGAGTGTCTATATAAAGTTTGATTGATTAAGAGAATAAATGAAAAGAAGAAAAGAGAATTACTGTCGAAATAATAGATGGAAAACTGGAAATCATCTTAATCGCTGCATTAAGGCTTGAAGGGATTTGAAGTTTGTCCCATTCCACAAATTGTTCCCAAGCAAATTGCTCATGAATGGATGAACGGGCTCATCTTACAGAAAAAAATTAAAAACAAGGCAATTCCAAAATATGATAGGAAAGAGACCCTAAAAACTTTCGCAAAAAAAAATGTTTCACAAACACCTAGACTAAGCGATTAATACTTCCATGCAACAATTAGGGTATTCACAAGGTGTGCTATCATGTCATATAATCATAATGTTATAAAATTTTACACTAGTTTAAATATGTAGTTGTTGCCTTCCATATAAAAATAGTACTAAAATATTACAACCCTAAAAGCTATGTTTATTGAGTGTCGTATTCAATTATAACGTCCAAAATATGCTTTTTGCACAAATCGGCTATTATTTTATCTTTTTCGCTTTCTTTTGCATTGTGATAACAAATATTTATTTTAATTTGTTTTGCATCAGCTGACTGAGAGTTGAAATAGCACAATAAGTTATAAGAGGTTGTTCACACTAGTTGTAAATCTTTATGTTTTCAACTTAAGTCATTTGACTTTATGAGATATTGCATTTTCGTTCCATAAGCTGCCATCTACGCTTATCGTTGCTAACAACATAAAAATTTATTTTTTTATTTTTGTTGTAAGGATAGTAAGTGTAAATGCTTCATTTTCTCTTTTATAACATTAGCCATGGTGCATTTACTCACAGAGTAATAATTCCACGCCATTGCATGGTTGTTGCATTGTCGTTCTTTGAGCGGCTCTCTCCGCGGCCTCATAATAGGTCTGTTTCCGTACTTTACACTGTGTAAGATTTGTGTAAAATGTGTGTAAGAGAGTAAAAACGAAATGTGAGAATAGTTGCAAAAGTACGGAAACAGCTTCTAGTAAGTTTCAAGCACAAAACAGCTGATTTTGACTGCAGACGGCAGCACAAAATTTAAAACACTTTCACTCAAATTATTAAAAGCCATTTTTAATGCAAAACTGAACAATTACTTAATTTTTATTTATTATTATTTATTTATTGTACTTAAATTTTTTTTTAGGCACACAATTTGTGCATTTATTTATCGCAAAACATAAACAATTATGAAATGGAATTTGACATTTGCTTCTTCTTATTGATACTTATTCTTCTTGATTCTTGTTCTTACTTTACTCGAAGTCTCGAGTTCTAGCACTCTCTGTGCACTTTGTGTGCTCGAGAGAGCGATTTTATGTTTGTTCTTCTTCTCCCATTTTAAGCACAGAAAGTACGGAAACAGAAAATAGTGTCCCACAAGTTACACAGACCTAATGTAATGACCTATTTGTGTATTTTTGTCGTAAGCGCCAATAACCCGCCTTTACTGTAGCACCCATTATCAACGAACTATAATTTCATGTAACAAATTTGCTATTTTGTTGCTAAAGCATCTCCGCATCTCGATGATGTCATTATTTTTTTTTTTTTTTTTTTTTTTATTTAAGCCATAAGGTCAAAAAGCTATCCTTTTTTGTCATGCCCTAACTTTTTTCATAGCACTTATACTCAGTAAGAACAATTTCCATGCAACACCGTTGCATTTTGGTAAAACGCTATTTCCAACTTTTTTTTAAACCTTCGCGATAAAATGTTACGATGTCAGTCAAAATTTTACTCACCATAAAAAAAAAATCTAATGAAAAATAGCAGGTAATAGCGGATGTTCACGTTCCTCAGGTTGAGAGCCTCTATGGAAGAGAATTTTTTCAAAATATCAACTCAAATATCAATTGCTTAATAATCTTAACTCAAATATGAAACTGAGCATCGCCAAACATCAAAGAGAAGACCTGATTCCAATAATGTGTATTTTTTATATTATTTTGACACTCTAGGTATTCACAAAATTGTGTGAAAAATCGTGACATAAAATGTATGCGCAATAAATAAGCGTGGCTAATGCCTAAACGGCCTATTCGATTAGCAAACTGGCAATAAACAGATGAATCAATGAAACATCTTTAATGTGTACTTCAAACGATGACAAGAGAAAAAATCCATCGTAATTTTCTGTAACAAAAAGTTTTATTACGTATATTTATGTTACTACGTTTTAGGTTGTAAGTGAATCCGAATATTTTAGTCTGAAATTTCTGGACATCAGTTTGTCGCGTGAGCTACGATCAACTCGTTCAGATGTACGCGTGTCTGGAATAAATTGTGTGCTCTTTAGAGTCATAACTCAGACAGGGTTAAAACCACAAAACTATAAAAAAGTACCTCATATTAAACTTAAGATCAGCTTTTAAAAGTTCTTATAGAATGTTTGGAAAAAAAAAAACAGTGGGACAAAACAAATGAAGTCATTAAAATATTTACCATTTAATTTTGGTGATTCGCGACACTAACTGACCGGGAGTTATGTGTGTAGTGAAAAGAGTCATCAAATGGTCAAATGATTAAGTAAACGTGCCGATGTGCGTGGCTTCTCCTGTCGTTGGATTCTAAAAAGTACATTAATGACAAGACTTTTTTATCGCTCATGTGTCATCATTCACTTAACTGGGATTTATCTGAGCTGGAATAAATTTCTAGCCTGTTGTAGCTGTATTTGTGGGTAGAGGTTGGCTCAGTATGTTTCTATAAATACCAATCCGCATTGTTTGCTGATCAACAAACGTCGCAAAGAATTCACTAAGTGCTAATTCACTCTGAACAAGAACACAAAGTTATTTAGAATGAAATTAAAACTCTTCGTTGTACTGAGTATACTGACGCTGTTTGAAGCTTGTTCAGCGTTCTTCTTTCCATTCTCCAAATCCTATGCAGGATATGGTGCCTATGGCAGTTATTATGGCGGCCGACGTCCTTATGGTCGTTCCTCTGGTGGTAGCGGTCGAAATGGTAGAAGTTTTACAGATATCGCACGTGTTATAAATCCTAATCAGTATTCTGTGGGAAGAAGACCATTTCCGGGTCAACCATTTCACCCGTAGTATCATACGCAAAGTTATAAAATTATTATTTAGTGGTATAGTGTAAGCAGATTGTAAAGTTATTTACATCAGATGTTTGTGTTTCTTAAATGTTTAAGTTTAATTTAAATATGTAGAATTAAAAATTACTCCAGGTCAGAAGTGATCATAAAAATAAAAATCTAAAATTTTAATAAAAAATATAATTAGGGGTTTTACAAGTTGTCGTATTTAGTGGTATTGTCGTATCGTGCTATTTTTTTACAACAGTTGTAAAATTTTTGTTGTTTTGCCTTCCATATAAAACTAATTTACGACAATACAATCGCGTTTGATATGTTTATTTTTTTGTAGTATTTTTCTAATGCTGATTTTTTTTTTTTTTTTTTTGTCTGTTATCAACGCGTGCATTTCATAAGTAACATCACTACTATAATAGAATTTGTTTTAATTTTTAATTCAAAATGTTCGATGAAGAAAATTAAATTCTTGATAGTTTTGACGCGAAACTGTCATTCTTTTTTTTACTTTTTAACTAATAATTGTAGTTTTAACAAAATTTTTTATTCAGTGACCTGTCAGTTTCTTCAGCCAGCTGAATACATAAAACATACAACAAAAATACCCTTAGGGTGTATTCACAACTGTTACATTTTTTTTATGAAAACTCAATATACAATACGTGAGCTTGTGAAAACCCTAAATGTGTGTAAATTGTCATAATATATGCCAAATTGAATTGTTAATGCTTCTTAATTAAATAATAAGAACATGTTAAAAATGAATAAAATTCAAAGTAAATTAAAACATGGAACACAGTTCGATTCAGTTAAAAAGCTTGAGAAAACCTTCGCTTTTCGTCCTAGTCCTAGAGAGATGAAGCTTTATGAAGTTGAAAGATTACGATAATACGAAAAAATGTACTAGATTGAAAATTGGGGCGTAGTACCTTCCATCCAACTCGAAATGTAGCAGCATCCTACATTTAAACAAAACTTGCTAACCATTTTCGTATAGTTCGTATTTTACTAGAAATGAATTGCCTTCTAGCCCTCTTAATACAAAAATTAATAAAAAATATATATTCTTAAAAAAAAAATGCACGTCGATCAAAAAAATAGCAAAACATTGTAGAAAAGAAAAAAGTCGGCTGTATCGTGGGCACACCCGAAGGTTTTGACATTACAGCTTGTCTTTATCCCTGTCCTTATTTCAAACTTTGTCACGTGACGTTAATTTAAAATTGATGTAGAAAAAAAAATAAAAAATGTTCGCCATATTTTTATTAATTTCTTAAAATGTTTTTCATACTTTTTTATATAAAATTTTTTTACAATTTAAATTGTAGCGGCTCTCTCCGCACCCTTATGACGTCATGCATTTTTAAGGGTATGAGCTAGCCCTTATTTAAATGTTATATTTTTTACCGTTGCACCTATACATAGCGCGTTTTTTTATGTAACAGATTTACAGTTTCTTTGCTTAGGCTACTCTCTCCGCGTTCGGTGATGTCTTTTATTTTTTATTTATTTGTAACAAAAAATCAAAGAATTAACCTTTACTACCGTGTTATTAATTTTATCATAACATCTATACTAATTTAATACCAATTCCATGCAACGCCGATGAATTTTAGAAAAATGCCTTTTTCAACTTTTTTTCAACGTGGTAAAACGTAACGTTATCACATCAAAAATAACAACGAAAGCACACGTCAAATAACTTCTCATATAAACATTTCATATTTACACCTATCAACTAATGCGAGCATACCTACTTTGCCAACTACTATATAGATAATAGAAGATATTTTGCTATTTCTATATGGCTAATATGTTTAAATAACTTTCATCAAATAGGCATAGCAATTATTTTGTCGTAGCCGTGGTATCATCACACATAAAAAAGAGGCACAAAAATGGATCTTGATAAATGCAACGCTTTATCAAAACTACTAGCCCTGTTATGTGAGCTTAGCAACACTACTAATAAAAGCTTTTTATCAACTGCTTGACACAGAGATGGCAGCACATCTGCTAGTGCTGTGGCAGCACTGCCCTGCTTATGATGTGTTTTGGCCAACTCACACGGGATTGCTTGATTGGCAATCAGAGCCCGAACAGAACCAAAGCGGCTGTCGGTTGGCGGACCTCTCTCGGAGAAATCCGCTGAGAACACGTCCAGAATAGGAGCGGTTGTCGGTTGTCGGATCAGCGTTGCTTTTCGTTGTGTAAATGGTTCAAATTCAACACACACGCACACAAAACGAAATGTCAGCTCATGGAATGCAACACACACTAACAAAACAAAACGTCAGCTCATGGTTAAAACTAAGAAAATAGCACTGAACACATCCAATTCTTAGCTAAAATATGGCAACACTTACGCCACTCAAAGAGAGATCCGCCAGCCGTCGGAGAAAAAATAGAATTGATTCTTTTCTGGCGTTTTTCCGTCTCGGATTTCTACGGCCATTTAAATTTTGGCGGCTGTATATATTTTCATGTATTTTGTTGCACAGCGCATCCGACAACCGACAGCCGCTTTGGTTCTGTTCGGGCTCTCAATGAACTTTTCTTACTCTCTTTCACATGCTGATTGTTGGTAGCTCACACGACACGCCAATCATAATTTTGTATTTCTTTGAACATTTTATTTCGTAACCTAGCAACACTATTCAGATTGCTGATTGCCGACATGTACAGCAATCTCAAAATGAACAAATTTAGATTGCTGCAATCTGTGTTCATCCGCTCCGGCTCTCAGAGGTTTTGATAGTTTCACATTGAAAGCAACAACAAAACGATTAGATTGTTTGATTGCCAATCACCGTGTGAGTTGGGGATTTCTTGCCATTTAATGCATTTATATTTATATTCGAATTTATATTCGTTGACATATTTATTTATTTTTAGCATTTTACTGTAGGGAATTTCATCAAAAAGGAAATAGAATATGTCTATTTTAAAATTTACATTGTTGTTGCTTCTTTAGCTCATTTTTCCGATCATACCTAAAAGCAAAGCGTAATCAAAAATAGCTTTTACAGCAACGCAATGGAAAAGAAAGAAAAAGCTTTATGCTGCTTATTGCACCCATGATACAATGGCTGCATTCTGGCAGAAACAGCGCTCAGGTAGCGAAGTAGCATAAAGTGATACATTCTGCTGAATGGGTTTTTTTGAGAAACGTCAAACTGCAAACAGCTGTTCGTGATTCGATTCAAAAAAAATTAATTAAAAGCAATATAATAAAATTAAATTCGCAAGGAAATCATTGAAAAGATATTCAATTAAGTATTTTTATATTAAAATACTAATCTTATAATTTTACAGCACAACTTCACAGCAAAACACTTCTTTCATCTGTCAACATCAAGTGAGCGCAAACCGCTCAATCGAGGTAGCATAAAATATTTTCGCTACCTAAAATGGCGACCGCTCAGGCAACATGTTGTGTGAGCGCTTTATGCTACATACCATTCAGCCGGAAAGTTGAGCAACAGTTGCGTAAAAAGTATCGGCCAGAATGCGACCAATGAGAAGGTAGGGTAAGGAGCTTTGACAAAACCTACTGCTTATGTCGAAAAACATTTTAGCAATCCCACTTTTCTGTATTTTTCTTAAATGTGGGACAAAAACTTAGAACAGGAAAGGAATCAATATATCTATAATTGAAACAATTAAAATTTAAAAGTAATTTTAAAGCTTTATTTTCAATAATTTACTGCTGCCCCTAATTTTTTGCTTAACTTTTTGAATTCTTGATTTCTTATTTAAAAATTTTAATTGAATGTGCATATGACATCTAATAACTTACTTTATTGCATAACCTTATTGCATAAAAGCCAAAAAATAAGTACTTCCCCGTTTATCATAATTTTCAGCATTGCATTTCATATAAAACGCTTACCTACTGAAATCATGAAACATGGATTTGTCATAGGATTTTTTCGTTAGATATGGTAGCACTGTATTTTATGGTTTTGACATAAGCAGTAGGTCTTGTCAAAGCTCCTTACCCTACCTTCTTATTGTATCATGATTGCACCGTGCACGAATAATTTTTTTAGATATTTTTTAACGCTCTATAGCCACAGGGGTGCAAATCTGGCAGGTCAAAAATATAAAATCTCTCTCGCATTGTCTATATTGCACAACAATTATGTCTAGGTATTATTGTAATCGTCAACCAGTAGCGTTATAAAACGTTGATGTGTTCAAAAACTATGTTTTGGCGCTGTCTCAAGCAAAATGGAATAAATGTTATGACAAATGGTTCGAAAATATGCAAAAATGTATTAATCATTTAGGAGATTAATTAAGTAAAAAATCGGTCTTATATTTATTCCCAAAATATAAGTAGTAATCCTCTTAAAGGAACGATACAAAGCAAAGTTTATTGCTGAAGCTGTCATTTTGGAATATTCGAATATAAAATAATTTTAATCGCACTTTTAGGAGCAATTTTCAAATCAAGTTCAAAAGCAAAAATTGATTCCGTTGCTATACTTTTTCATTAATATACAGATTTGCGAAAGAAAAGTGTGAATTGAGGTGGGTTAAGAATTCAATTCGCTTCCAGCACGATACAATAACTAGGTAGGACCATTTTAAAATAGCAAATCAAATGTGATAGTTTACAACAACAAAGCTGTAAGTTTGCACTTACACTTCTTTGTTGATTGCAGTTTGGAAGAAATGCCCTTCGCAACTAAAGGATTTACCTCCATCAATGACACCTGTTTTTCCAACTGTGATTTGTTGCTCACCACCTCTAGACTTGCATGAGATTCCCCAAAACAGTTCAAAATTAGTTTTTGGAAGTCAAAAAACAAAACCAAATACTTACATTTTTAACAATAGGGGTTTTCACGATTCAGTGCATTTGGCTGTGCATTTGAGCATTAGCAAAAAATCCATGTTTTTTTTCTCATTGCATGTACATTTTGTTAGTGTAAACAGAAAAAAAACACGGATTTTTTGCTCATGCTCAAATGCATAGCCAAATGCACTGAATCGTGAAAACCCCTAATTATTTCACAGCACAAACCGCATCGAAAGCAAAATTCTGTTCGACTGAGTATTCGATGAGCAACGGTTGCACTGCTCATAATAAGAATTTTACTTTCGATATTTGCTATTCGATAACCAGCGAAGGTCGAATGTCGAAAGCAACTTATAATAATGCTCTTTGTGTTTCTAACAAAATGTCATGTGGAGAATTGAGGAGAAATATCTGAATTGTGGAGAAAGAACTCTTGGTTTGTTCACCATCACAACGCACCGCCTTACACATCTCATCTTGTACGCGACTTTTAGACCAAAACCAAAGTTCATGCCTTCCGCAAGCTCCGTATTCACCCAACATGTCTCCTTGCGACTTTTTCCTATTCCCAGGACTCAAAGCACCACTTTGCGAAAGGCGTTTTCTGACGATTGAGGCGATAAAGGAGAATTTACAGAAGAAGCTGAGAGCGATTCCAATATTAGCCTATGAAAAGTGTTTTCAAGACTGAAAGAAGCGTTGGAAGATGTGTATTGCTGGCAATGGAGATTAAATAAAACAAAAAGCGATGAATAATTGTACCGTTTCCGTTTTATTGAATAATTCCGAGTATTTTTTGATCAGAAGTTACCTGAAAGCCCCTGACCTGTTAAATTGATTGTATTTTAATATACATATATATATATTTTGATATGTTATATCTTACCGATCGGTTTCCAGCATGTGGGAGCTATGTCGTGAAATCCGACTGATATCCGTTATAGGAAGTCGGGGAAGCAAGCGCCATTCAATTTCCCTTCAATTTTATTTAACTACAGGGCATGCTTCTATTTAGTTTAGATACAAACCTGTGTAGCCTTCACGTAAAAGAAAAATAATAGCCTTATTTTTTCCAACATCCAAAGTAAAAGATAACAAGATCAAACAGCTGTTTTTGGCATACACGGTTAATATTTTAAATAGAAATAAATCTAATTTGATTATAATAATTTTGTGATTTGCAGAGATGGGTAAATCCAGAGCAGAGTATATACGAGATTACCGGCAGAAAAAAAGTGAGGAAAAATTTAAAGTGGGAAAGGTAAAGCCAAAAAAAGTTGAGAATAATTCAACTCAGCGTAACAGGGACTTGCGGAATGTTTTTAAAACTTTTCAGATGATTTTAATCGCTATAAATGTTTTTTAACCAGGGTAATTACCTTGGCAAGCCTCAGAGAGTAAAAAGCGCCATGAAAAAAAAATTGAGAACATAATTTCTTTTTTAATTTTGATCTGTTAAAATACGGAAAAAGACTGATGGTTTATAATTAACGTAGCTTCAATAACAATAAGAAGAGTTATACAACACTTTGATTATTTAAAAACAACAGAGAATGAAATCAAAGGGTGAAAGAAGAATGAATAGCGCATGCGTATCGATTTGTTTGCATACATAATTATCTACAAATTTATAAAAATTCTCATGGTTAGTGAAGACGAAATAAGTTTTAGTTCAACTATTAGCCTTGTGTGAAAAGTTTGCCAATCGTGACCCAGTGTTTTGTATCGTCATCTGTTAGATATGTGATGTGGTCTGAAATGCCTCTTTAACTTTGAAAACGCTTAGTATTCATTTAATATGAAAACTTTTTGGCGTATATATTTCAACATACAATTTCTAATTTAAGTGAGAACTTTGATGAAAACAAACGAGAAACTGGTTGATCTTGTCAAACAGACATTTAGTGGTTGGATAAGCTTTGCTTAAGATCTTTAACGGCATGACCAAACGCTTAAATATTCATAAAGAATTTAAACATATAAATAATTTAACTCTATGTTTATTTTTTATCGATTTTATAAATATTAGTGATTGTTTATAATTTTTGATATAGCCAAAACCGGTTATTTGCATTGGATACAAAGCGTTTATGTATTTTATATATATTTATTTTGGAGAAGACTTTGCATACTTAAACATTAATATTCAAATATTTATGAGATCTTATCCAAAAATGAGTTGTTTGATAACTTCAATAAATATTTCTCAGCAGTCTTGATGAAGTTTTGGTGCGAATAAGAAGCTTAGAATAAGTGAAATACAGAAATAAAATATCTAAATATAAGCTATGCTTTTCTCACAATTCAAGACATTAGTAGTTATTTTTATTATTACTATCCTTAAATTGGAAGAACATAGTGCATCACAGTTCCCGCAAGGTAATAAACCCGCAAGTCAAGGGCCAAAACTACTTCTAACCGCTTCCTTCGCTGGTTTCGTAGAAGATAATGATGGAGCAACTGTAGCCGCTGTACCGCATACGTACTACAATGCACCACATGGCTCTGATAACTTGGTACCCATGCGAGCAGGTCTATATTCCAACAGAGGACAAATTGAACAAAAACGATTTTCGCAAATGTCATCAAATGAACATAGCAGTCCAGAGCAGCATGTGATTGATTTACCTGTACAAAACATTAACCCTTTTCTACCTAAACAACCAAATGGTCAATACCAACCGGTACGCAAAATATTCCTAGCTGTACAAAACAATAACCCGTTTCTAACTTCACAGCAAAATGGTCACTACCAACCGGTGCGAAAAACATACCAACCCGTGCAAAACCTTAACCCGTTTCTATCTTCACAACAAAATGGTCAATACCAACCGGTACGCAAAAATCAGCCACAACCACAGCATAAGCCGACTATACCAGCACAGCAAACTAAACCAAATCGTCAGTCAGCAATACAAACACACATAAACTCATCTGGTATGTCACCGATATACCAACAAACTTTGACACCTTATCCACAAAAAAATCGTCCACAAACTTTTGCACCAGTTCCACAAAGAGTGCGTCCACAATCTGCGTCAAGACCATCAGGTCCACAAACTTTTGCACCTATTAAAAAAGTAAAGGTTCCGCAAACCTATGGATCTGTTCCGAAACCGTCGGGTGCACAAACGTTTGCACCTGTTCCACAACCATCGAGACCTCAAACGTTTGCACCTGTGCCAAGACCAGCTATTTCACAAACGTTCGCACCGGTTCCTCAACGATCGGGTCCTCAAACGTTTGCTCCCGTACCATCGAAATCACAAACATTTGCACCTGTTCCGCAACCCCACGGATCTCACATGCTTCCAAATGTTCCACCAATAAAAGGACAACAAACATTTGCGCCTGTTCCCCCAAAAGCAGGACAACAAACATTTGCACCTGTTCCGCCAAGAGCAGGACAACAAACGTTTGCACCTGTTCCACAACCATCGAGACCTCAAACGTTTGCACCTGTGCCAAGACCAGCTATTTCACAAACGTTTGCACCGGTTCCTCAACAATCGGGTCCTCAAAAGTTTGCTCCCGTTCCAGTACCATCGCATCCACAAACATTTGCACCTGTTCCGCAACTCCACGGATCTCACATGCTGCCAAATGTTCCACTAATAAAAGGACAACAAACATTTGCGCCTGTTCCTCCAAAAACAGGACAACAAACATTTGCACCTGTTCCGCCAACAGCAGGACAACAAACGTTTGCACCTGTTCCACAACCATCGAGACCTCAAACTTTTGCACCTGTGCCAAAGCCATCGATTTCACAAACGTTTGCACCGGTTCCTCAAACGTTTGCTCCCGTTCCAGTACCATCGAATTCACAAACATTTGCACCTGTTCCCCAACCGTACGGAGCTCACATTTTTGCAACTGTTCCGCCAATTACAGGGCAGCAAACATTTCTGCCAACAACAGTCCCACAAACATTCGCCCCAGTTCCGCTTCCAACAGGATCACAATCTTTCGGTTATGTTCCGCAACCATCGGGTCCTCAAACGCTTGTTCCTGGTCTAGAATCCTCGGATCAACAACCGTTCGCAACGGTTCCACCAATAACAGGACCACAAACGTTTGCACCTGTTCCACAACCATCGGGACCTCAAACTTTTGCACCCGTTCCACAACCATCGGGACCCCAAACTTTTGCACCCGTTCCACAGCCATCGGGAGCTCAAACGTTTGCACCTGTTCCGCCAATCGGCGGACCTACAACCATTTCTTCCACACCTCAACCCAATACGCAACAAATTCTTGATCCAGCAATAGACGCAACAAAACAAACAATGCTTGAAACACGACCAACTCATACTGAGGTAATATATCCGGACTCATCACTCTACTCAGAGAGTAATTCAAACGAAGACCCCACCACCCAAACGTTTGCGCCTGTTCCGCCAATCGGCGGACCTACAACCATTTCTTCTACATCTCAGCCCAATACGCAACAAATTCTTGATCCAGCAATACACTTAACAAAACAAACAATCTTTGAAACACTACCCACTCATACTGAGGTAATATATCCGGACTCATCACTCTACTCCGAAAGTAATTCAAACGAAGACCCCACCCTGCTGATAGATATAAGAAGATGATTTTTCTCGTTATCATTAGCCTACGGATGAGGCAGATTTAGTGATAAGAGTGTTTTAACCATTGAAAAAATATAATAATTCTCGACAGCGTTTCATGTGCATTGTAGATCGATGCTGACCAATTGTGAAATTGTCTCTATAGATATGAAGCCCACCAACTTTAACTTTCCGAAAATAAAGATGTGATGTTCAAAAATCACGAACAAAAACAAAAATATAATTACAAGATTATCATCAAGCATAGAAAAATTGTAGTCTTATTTCTGTGAACATTTGACAGAACTATCTCTTTCGGAATTACTTCGGACTTTTTGGGAGTTAATATTTCAAAAGAATATGTGAAACGGACTTATGGAAAAAAATCAGCAACTACACATTGCTTTGTTAATATAATTTTTCATCAATGCTATTAAGTTGCGATTATGATTATATTATAGTAATCAGATTATATTTGAAAAAAGAATTTTAATGATAATATAGTCCTTGAGGGAGAAGTTTATAATTAGTAATTAGCGATTACGATTAGTAATCAGATTCTATTTGAAAAAAGAATTGTAGTGATAATATAATCCTTGAGGGAGAAGTTAATGATTAGTAATTAATTACGATTATAAATAATCAAATAATAATAATAACGATTACTTGAAATTACACAAAATAATCAAAAAGAATCAAAAGTATTCAAAAAATAATCCGACTCCTTTTGGAGATTTATTTTTGATTCTTTTTGATTATTTTAAGAATTTCAGTCTAAATTTAATCATTATTTAACAGTTATGTTTTCATTTTAGATGTAAAACTATCAAAAACAAAATTTTTATTTAAGTCCAGCTGATATACCCCGTGATAATCGGGGGAAACAATTTAAAATTTGTATGTTCAATCTTCGTTTTAATGTTTTTAAATATCCAAATAATGAAAAATAAACTGCACTAAAATGTTTATTAAATTACTTTGGATTCATGTTTTTTATCGGTTCTAAATAAAGAGATTAAAGATCAAGATCAAGAGAATCAACAATTCAAAATAAATTTTTAACCAAACATCCTCCATTTTCTGCTATTTGACCTAATAGTGGATCAATCAGAAATTAATATTTTTAAAAATATTAAAACAAAAGTTTTGTGTTTAAAGAAAATTTTTTCTCACTAATTTATTTATTAATTATTAATTTTTATTAAAAAACAACATTTTCTTTTTAATAACAATAAACTGGCCATTTCAGCCCTTGAAAGGACTTTGACCGAGCTTCTTAAGATCAAATTGTTTTGTGCGTGTTATTAAATGTTTGTACACAATTTATCGAGAATTGGACCTACTAATTTTTATGCCGACTTCGAACGGCGAATGTTCTCCAGAAGCTTTACATTGCATTATTTACTCTCTGAGGTTTGCCATTGTCTGCAGAGAGGTGACGACCAAACAGAAAAATTAATTCAATTGAAAAAATTTTCTGTGTCGGATGGAATTGTACCAGAGTTCGCTGGCGTATGAGTCACGCACTCTACTTACTGCGCCACGGCCGCCAATTCATTTTTTTTTTAATAATTTTTAATATTTTGTAGTGCCCCCCTTCGCCTTAAAGACACTGACACATTGATACTGTTGGGCATAGAATCAAATAATACTCACAAATATTCTGCCGTATTATCTTCATACCAAACTTTTTCAATGGTTTTCTTTAGCTCTACCAGGTTGTTGGGCTTCAATTTGTTAATTTTGGCTCCCATTACACCCCAAACATTTCAATTCGATTGAATTCTGGGGTGTTTCCTGGCCAGTACAATAAAATAATGCCCAGATCATCCTTAAATTTTGCACTTTGAAAATAAAAAAAGACCAATTAACCCAAAAACGTGGTGAGGATATTAGGAATTCAAGTTTTTACTTACCGAATGAGCTCTATGGCAAGGAACGGAATCGTTTTTAAAAATGGGACTTGCCTCCATTTCCGTTATCGACTCTAAGCTTGGGATAAGCCCATTGAAAATTATTTCTTCGTATTTTTTGGCATTCACTGTACCCTCTTGCATTAAAATTGCATCCACTTTGTATTTGAAAATGCATCCTCATAACATGACATAGGGTGAAAGCTTGACGGTGGGTAGGATGCAATTTTCCTGAAAGCATTCATCTAACCTACGCACAGTACTTTGAGCCCATACAAAAGTGAGGAAAAAATACAAGGAGTGGTTCGATTGTTATGAAATTCTGCATGTTCATGAAGTTTTGCTTGCTGATTTCAAATATTGAATCAGATTTTACGTATATCAAGTATTTGCGCCAAAAATTAGGTTTTAATAAAAAAAAACGAAATTTTCCTGTATTAAATGTAATATTAAAGTTATTAGAACTGGTAAAAAAAAACAAAAAAAAAAATAATTTTGAACGATTAAGGCTTTTACTTTTTTTTTTTAAATATAGGCATATAGTTTCCTATGCACTTTTACGACAAAAATGCTTCTATACATATAAAATAATGTTTTGCAAAACAAAAAAAAAATATTCGTATTGGTATTTTTTTAATCAAGTTAATATGAGTAATTAAAACTAAATTAAAAAAAAAATATTTTAAGGGGACATATAGGTTACAAATTTTAAAAAAAAAATTTTTTCGGGAATTTGTTGTTTTTGTTGCAAATATTGTTTTCAAATTTTGCACATATATTTATTAACATTTAAAAAATACAAAAAAATTTGTTCAGAATATTTGAAGCGGTTTGTGACGTTATTTGATTTTTTTAAAAAATGCCAAAAAATTGACGGTGTGCAGGAACCAGTCTGGAACATCTGAGGAAAAAATAAAAAAAAAACGAATTAATCCTTGTTTAAGTGGCCACCGCCTGAAAAAAAACAAAATGGCGGCCATTTGAAAAAAAAATCTATTTTCGGTGTTACAAAATCGGTCCATTTCATTTGGTGTTAATTTTTCCCTTATCATGTGCTAAAAAGAGTATTTTAAGAAAACATAACCTTTATTTTAATTTTTTTTTTTTTTTTTTTTTTTATGTCTAAAATAACATCAGAATTTTATTTTGACGTGACGAAGTTACGTTGTACTGCTCTAGTTTCCAAAAAAGTTGAAAAATGAATTTTTGAAATATTCATCTGCGTTTCATTGAATTGTTACTCGCTGGGTATAAGAGCTATGATTAAAAAAATAGTATGACCATAAAGCTTAATTCTTTGACTATATATAAAAAAAAAAAAAAAAATTAATACGGCATAGGGACGTAGTGGGAGCTGCGTAAGCAACGCAACTGAAAATTTGTTACATGGAATTATTACTCGCTGAGTATTAGTGCTAGGATTAAAAATACGATACGCCAATAAAGGTCTACTGGAAGTCCTCACAACAAAATTAGACAAAAAATTTCAGGGATGCAATCACATAATGCAGTAAAAATGCTACAGCCATGAAAAAAAGTTGCATGGATTTTTAACTCTGTGACTACTGGTGCAACGGTAAATTTTAAGGAACGAAAACAAATGTGAGGTCTTCGGGCACATGACAAAAATAAAAAAAAAATTTGACGGCGTGTCAAAAATCCTCAGGGAACCGCCTAATGTGACGCATATCCATCACTTTTGCTGGATTAATTGAAATTAGAGCACAACCAATGGGAAAGCAAAAAAAAAAGCTAATCGAAAAGCACCAACTCCAAATCCAACAACAACTCCAACACCAATACCAACACCAACACCAACACCAACACCAACACCAACACCAACACCAACACCAACACCAACACCAACACTAACACCAACACCAACACCAACACCAACACCAACACTAACACCAACACCAACACCAACACCAACATCAACACCAACACCAACACCAACACCAACACCAACACCAACACCAACACCAACACCAACACCAACACCAACACCAACACCAACACCAACACCAACATCAACACCAATACCAACACCAACACCAACACTAACACCAACACCAACACCAACACCAACACTAACACCAACACCAACACCAACACCAACATCAACACCAACACCAACACCAACACCAACACCAACACCAACACCAACACCAACACCAACACCAACACCAACACCAACACCAACACCAACACCAACACCAACACCAACATCAACACCAATACCAACACCAACACCAACATCAACACCAATACCAACACCAACACCAACACCAACATCAACATCAACATCAACATCAACATCAACATCAACATCAACACCAACACCAACATCAACACCAACACCAACACCAACACCAACATCAACACCAATACCAACACCAACACCAACACCAACATCAACATCAACATCAACATCAACATCAACATCAACATCAAAATCAACATCAACATCAACATCAAAATCAACATCAACATCAACATCAACATCATCATCAACATCAACATCAAAATCAACATCAACATCAACATCAACATCAACATCTACATCAAAATCAACATCAACATCAACATCAACATCATCAACATCAACATCAACATCAACATCAAAATCAACATCAACATCAACATCAACATCAACATCTACATCAAAATCAACATCAACATCAACATCAACATCAACATCAACATCAACATCAACATCAACATCAACACCAACACCAACACCAACATCAACACCAATACCAACACCAACACCAACACCAACACCAACACCAACACTAACACCAACACCAACACCAACACCAACACCAACATCAACATCAACATCAACATCAACATCAACATCAACATCAACACCAACATCAACACCAATACCAACACCAACACCAACACCAACACCAACACCAACACTAACACCAACACCAACACCAACACCAACACCAACATCAACATGAACATCAACATCAACATCAACACCAACACCAACATCAACACCAATACCAACACCAACACCAACACCAACACCAACATCAACACCAACACCAACATCAACACCAACACCAACATCAACACCAATACCAACACCAACACCAACACCAACATCAACATCAACATCAACATCAAAATCAACATCAACATCAACATCAACATCAACATCAACATCAACATCAGCATCAACATCAACATCAACATCAACATCAACATCAACATCAACATCAACATCAACATCAACATCAACACCAACACCAACACCAACATCAACACCAACACCAACACCAACACCAACATCAACATCAACATCAACATCAACATCATCATCAACATCAACATCAAAATCAACATCAACATCATCATCAACATCTACATCAAAATTAACAAGATCAACATCAACAACAACATCAACATCAACATCAACAACAACAGGAAGAAACTTCGTCACGTCAAAACCTACGGGTGTGTCCACGGCACAGCCAACTCTTTTTATTTGTTAAGAAACATTTTTTTTCAAAAAAATTCTTTAAAAATTATAAACAAACTCCGGTAAAGTGTAAGCAATATGGTAACAAAATAAAGAATAATTTTTGAGAAAACATAAATTTTAGACTATTTTTCGAAACGCGACTACTCAAAGAATCGGAAAAAGTCGGATTAAGTGAAAACAGTTTCTGAAAGACTAAAAACCAAAAAAAAAAAAAATAAAATATAAAAATGAAACTGCAGGTATGTGGAGCTCTTTCTTTCTTGTCTGCTAAAAATAGAACATTTTTCAAAATATTTTTTAAATTTTTTTATAAATTTAAGTAATTTTTCCAAAATAATTTCCAACAACATATTTTCCAAATAATTTTAACAAAATATAAAAACCAAAATTCGTTCATAGATTTTTTGAAAATTAAAAAAAAACACTCGAATTGTTTAAAAAATGTGCTCACAACATTTTTTTTCTTTGAATGATGCGCAAAATAGAAATTCCCATTAATTAGAGGAAAATATGATTTTTAGACCATTTTCAAAATGCGATAACTCCAAAAAACGGTTGAAAACGGTTATCAAATTTTGGAATCTGAAAGATAAATACATGTATAACAATATTTTAGAAAGTGGAAGAGATGTTTTTTATGTTTTTTTTTAATTTGCTCTCAAAAATTGCAAAGTTTTGGAAAATATTTAAAAGAATTTTTGTTTTTTTGGAAATTTTTCAATTTATTTTCTTAAGCTAAATTGAAAACATATTAAAAGTTATTTATTTATACAATATTTTTCTTGAAATAAAATTAAAACTCAAATGAATTCGGCTAAAATTGCGCTTACAGTAATTTTTTCTTTGCAAGATGTGCAAAATCAAATATTCCACAACAATAAAAATACTTAAAAATAGTTGACTTCAAAGAGGTATAGTGGCTACAAAAATTGTTCAATTGCAATAAAAGTTTGGATTTTTCTTAGTGAAAGTATTATCTAAAAAACGGTACCAAATTTGTTAGGTTCTGTTACAACAAAAATCTTGATTTATTTCTATGGGACAAAGTACTGTGCTACGGTGCGAAAACCATCTAATGCTATGAGGTTGAATTTAGATTCATCTGACAATATGACTATTGACATGTCAGATTCAGTCCAATAATTTTTGTTTTTAGCCCAGTTAAGTAAATTTTCCTTCATTATTTTGATTCATAGTGGTTTTTTGCAGGTTTTCTAGCCAACATACCCATAGCCTTCAGCCGATATTGGGCTGTTCGTGTAGATATATTAATTTGATGTGATTTCCATACCTCTGCTCTAATATCACCTGCATTTTTTAAGCGATCTGAAATACATCTTTTGGATTGGTGCACTTCTTCCGTCCAGAGACTTTTTTTCTCTCCAATCCACCAGTTTCGCGATATTTTTTCAAAAAGCGGAGCACTGAGCTTTCATTAAACTGTATTTGAACCGCTTTCCTAGAATAGGACCATTTTCATTGGCTGAACCAATAATTACGCCCTTCTGAATTTGTGACAACTGTGCTCTTCTAACCATGATGTTAATTGTACCACTTTCCAAAATTCAATAAAACACTCTATTAAAACAAAGTACACACAAAATTTCGTAAAAGTAATAAAGAACAACCGAGGAAATGATCTAAAAAAAAAATCAGCGCGCTTAGTTTACATTCGGAGAAATCCCAACGTAAACTTTGAATTTCTAGTATTATGTGCGTGCGGCTTTTTTTTCGTTTTGTGTATATCAATTTATAACGACAACTTTTGATCGAAAAGAGATATTGGTATAATTTTTTACATAAATTATTCTTTAGGTTTAAATTATTCTAAACAAAAAAAAAAAAAAACATTTGAAAAAAATAAATTTCATCAAAAATCATTTTTTGAGTTAAAAGTTAATATTTTGAACCTTTTTTAGATAAAGACGTACTAAGAATTTGTACTTTTTGAAATATATGTGACCTTTTTTTGTTTTCAAAATAATAGAATTATTTTTTAAATTAATTAGACTAACATTTTCGCTAAAAAAAGTACGTTGGTAGGTAGATTTGCGTTACTTGTTAAGGGGCGGAACAGGCGTGGTGAAATATGTGTGCCGAATTTTAACGAAATCCGTTCTGTCGCTTAGAATTGTATTTGGGTCAAACAAACAGAAAATTATTTTTATTAATATAGATATAGATATAGATATAGATATAGATATAGATATAGATATAGATATAGATATAGATATAGATATAGATATAGATATAGATATAGATATAGATATAGATGTAGATATAGATATAGATATAGATATAGATATAGATATAGATATAGATATAGATATAGATATAGATATAGATATAGATATAGATATAGATATAGATATAGATATAGATATAGATATAGATATAGATATAGATATAGATATAGATATAGATATAGATATAGATATAGATATAGATATAGATATAGATATAGATATAGATATAGATATAGATACAGATATAGATATAGATATAGATATAGATATAGATATAGATATAGATATAGATATACATATGTATAGATATAGATATAGATATAGATATAGATATAGATATAGATATAGATAAAGATATAGATATAGATATAGATATAGATATAGATATAGATATACAGTGCTGGACAAAGAATTAGCACAATATGGAATCGGTTACTCTGCCACAATATTAATATCACTAGATTCAATGCAGCAAAATTGTGTTGTTATTTTTTAAAACTACGTGTTCTTACTCTTGCATTTCATGGAAAAAAACCGTTACAAGTCACGTGATTATTTTTTTCTTAACAAAAGATCGGAGCAATCATTCAAGTTAGCTGGTCATTGAATTAGCACATGTTGCTTAATATAGTCTTATAACTTGATTTTAAGCAAATTCAATAAAGTTTTTATCGAAACACGGTTTGTTGATGTTTTATTTCTTTATTTAAAATAAAAAATTAATGAAAAAAATTAATTAGATGGGTCGAAAGTCGTCATGCACTGCAGAGCTAAGAAAAATTATAATAAATATGAAAAATAATGGAAAAACTATAAATGAAATCGCAAACAATATAGGACGCTCTAGAAAAATTGTTTACAATGCAATCCAACATTATCGGAAACATAAAACCACCACATCTATTAAAAGAAAGGCTCTTCCAAGAAAAACAAGTGCTGCTGAAGACAGATTAATATCGATGGAAGCGAAGAAAAATCCCTTTATTACATCCGCAGATATCCAGAAAAAAGTCAATCAGCATCACAAAATTGCAGTTAGCAGCAGGACCATCCGTAGAAGACTTAATGAGGCTCAATTGATAGGATACGTAGCGCAGCATAAACCATTAGTTTCAAAAAAAAATATTAAAGCTAGGTTAAATTTCGCCAAAACGTTTGGAAACAAGCCATTATCATTTTGGAAAAATATATTGTGGAGTGATGAGTCCAAATTCAACCGATTTGGGTCTGATGGAAAGCGGCATGTGTGGCGTCCACAAAAACAGCAGCTTAATCCGAGGTATACAATGAAAACAATTAAACACGGTGGAGGGAATGTTATGGTCTGGGCTGCGTTTTCATGGCATGGCGTAGGACCAATTGTACAGATAGATTCTAAAATGGATCAGCATTTATATAAACAGATTTTAGAGCGGCACATGGAACCGTTTGCAGAGGAAAATTTACCATTAAGATGGTCATTCATGCATGACAACGATCCTAAGCACACTTCACGGCTTGTGAAGCAGTTTCTTAGTGATCAGCAAATCAATGTTTTGCCGTGGCCTGCACAAAGTCCTAATCTCAATCCTATTGAGTATCTTTGGAACGATGTGGAGAAAGCTGTACAACCGAAAAAACCACGAAATTTGGGTGAACTTTGGAATGCCATACAAGAAAGTTGGAATTCCATTCCCCTGGGCCGTTGCCAAATTTTGGTTGAAAGTTTGCCTCGCAGGTTAGAAGCAGTTATACGCCAAAAGGGATTCCCTACTAAATATTAATATAAAAATATATTAAAACTCAGGTGAAAGCTTTTGTTTCAAAATATGCTAATTCTATGGCCACAAAAAAATTTAGCCTTATATATACATATATAGAAAAACATTTAAAAATAACTTCCGAACTTAAATTAACTGTATATTTTTAAGAACATTAAATTTTTTTATTTTTCTGTAATAATGAACTTAAAATAAAACAATTAATAAATAAACATTAACAAGTCTTTTTAAAATACATGCTGCGTGTGCTAATTCTTTGGCCAACACTGTAGATATAGATATAGATATAGATATAGATATAGATATATATATAGATATAGATATAGATATAGATATAGATATAGATATAGATATAGATATAGATATAGATATAGATATAGATATAGATATAGATATAGATATAGATATAGATATAGATATAGATATAGATATAGATATAGATATCGATATAGATATAGATATAGATATAGATATGGATATAGATATGGATAGAAAAAAATAAATTTTCTTTTTGAGATAAAAAACCCAGAAAATTTTCTTATCTCTAGTCACGTTATCTTATCAAATTTTATGTCTTATGTCCACAGATTTAAAACCTATATTTAACTAAGATCAAAAATTAATGTTGGTGAGTTTTATCTCCAAAACGACAAAATCTTAAGTATTAGGGAACATAAATTAACATTTTGCTGACAATCCCACAACAAACTGCTTGTTAAAAATGTAAATTATTTAAGTAAATGTCTTTTTCAAAAATATAATTAAGTTAAAAATCCTAATACTTCGTTTTGCTGATTAAAAAACGAATTTTAATAAAAATACAACAAAAAATTAAAAAAATAAACAATATTTCTTTGTGTGATTACCTCGATTTTGATTTGATTTGGTTTGGTGTAGTTTTGAAATCACAAAAAATGTCTGATTAGTTTTATCAAACTTAGTTAATTTATACGGTAATTAGATAATATTAATGTTTTATCCATATAAATTTAAATTTGCTTAAAGAAAAATCAAATAAATACAACCTTCTTCAAAAAATTGTGCACTCCCAAGGACTGTTCAATAAATAAATTGTTACCTTAATAGTCCCAAAAATTTCGGATATCATGAAATATCGCATATAACAAATAATTGGAAATTGGTTTTGAAGTATGTATTTATTACCTTCTTCCTCTTTTTTTCTAGCCATATCACATTTTAAACCGATTTTTCATAACATCTAGATTGGTGTTACCGCTTTATTCAATAATATTTAAAATAACCAACGTCATAAAAAAACGACCATACAATATAAGAAAATAATCGATGAAGTATAAAAAATATCAGGATAACTCAATCAACAACTAGTTTTTGGCAGCTTCATTGTTTTCCCTGACTAGCTAAAAAGTTCAAGTATCACAAGTTATACGTACATCTGTGATATTTCAGATGCATGTATTTCATTCAAGGCAATTGTCTAAGATTTTTTACCTCAAATAATACAATTAACTGGAATCAGTGCCATAAGAAAACACCCTTGAAGCAGGTATAAAAGTCGCACCTGGACAACTAGCCAACTATATACTATATATTTACGAACTATGCATTTACATTGGCTAAGGTCTTAAAATTGAAAACAGCACACAAATTGTTTGATCTTTTTTTTAAAGACAATTGCTTTGCCACGCAGCGGGTTCTTCCGGCATCACAATTGTTGAGCCTCTCCAAGACACACACAACTATTATGCTCAAACAAATTCTAAACAGATATTGCATAAAATGTTCTATGTATATCACAAGATAAAACTTTTATTTCCGATATCAACACGTGACGAGTTGAAATTAAGAAATCCATTATAATTATGTTGCATTATGTTATACTTTATTTGTAATCAAATCAATTATGATGATAATGACGATGGTAATGATGGAACTTCAATGAATTGAGCTTACATTTTAGTTTTTTATTTTTTTTAAAGCGTAACAAAAGGAAAGATCACCCGAGCTGATGACATTCCAAAGCCAGTTTCAAGCAATAAATTTTAAAGCGTGGCTTTAACAAATTATATGCTTTATTAAATGAAATGTGAAGATGGAATTTGAAAAAATATATGAATAAAACTATATATAATAGCCTTAATAGCCTTAATTATCTTAATGAAATTTTGGCGAAGTCCTGACAATAACCAAACTATAACATAACCAAACAACTCACTTTACAGACCAAAAAAAAGCGTTTTATATAGATCAACAAATAAACAAGAATATATAATCTACTAAATAAAAATACTAGGAAAGATATGAAAAACAATTATTTGTAAATGTACTGGTCCGTAAATGCGTTGAGATGGCCAATATTAATTAAGTGTTTGTTGTTATTCGGATACTTCTACTACTTTACTAAAAAAAAAAATGTTGCTACTAAATAACTGCATTCATTCATTGGTTTGTTTTTTTGTTGTTTTCGTCATCTAATTGTATGCTAGTGCTGTATAGCTCTGTATGCTCAAAAAGTGTTTCCGTACTCATCAACGGTACTTTGGCAGCTTCCTGAAATATCTTGTGCGAATATTTACTTTTAATAGTCTTTATTGTTCCCTTTGGCTTTCGATGTAGTCCTGCATTCAGCAGAGGTACAATATCGGCAAATTCTGCCAGTTTGTAACCGGTGTAATACTCCAGAGTGGTTGTCCAAGCATTCTTATCGCCGTGCATGCGCAAAGCCATAAAGAGCGTAGCCGCGGCTAGCTTCGAATCGCTTAAACTAATGGTAGAATAGTCCATCAACGAAAGTTCAAGTATGTAGCGAGCGAGTGTAAGAGTGGGCATTGGTACTTTGGCACATCTAGCATAACGTCTTAAAAATCTATACGATAGTGGTATACCCAGATCGTAGTCGATAGTCTTGAGTGTAGTCATTTCCATTTTGATGAGTTCGTCGTGTTTGTAGGCACCATCGCAAATGTAGAGGAAATCCTCGATAAAAGGCGGTGTACGCTCATCGAATTTGCAAGCAATGAAGAGGGCGGCAGCGCCCAACAGCTGCAATTTGTCCTTATTTATAACAACCTTGCATAGGAAGAGGTCGACAATTTTGACGGCCAAGTAGAGTGTTTCATGATTTAATTCGAATGTTTCTTGTACCTCGACCATCCAATCGACCAGTAACGAACGCATCCATTTCGAAAGATGTATTTGTTTTGGCATATAGTCTCCGATGGGAAATTCAGACTCACGTTCTTTAAGATAATTGAATATGTCCATGGCATAGTTCGCTACTTGGAAAGGATCATTCCAGTTAGCTTTATCAAAATCTTCGACATCTGGAGGAATTTTTACACAACTTAAGCCTTGTGTGGACATATCGCTCAATTCGGCTGTGGGCGAGGACGAGGCCTCAGTCTTAAGTCTTTCCTTCTCGAGTTGTAGTAACGCGGACCTTCGTCGCGCTTCTTGGAAATTACCGGATAAGCGCAGTGATTCCGAGCTGGATATATCTTCCAGCGCAGACATGTACAGGCTTTCCTCAGTCTTGTTGAATTCATTAGATATCCGCCGCACAGGCGGCTTTTGTGGTTTCTGTTGTAGCACAACTGTCACTTCTTCCTTTTTATTAACTATTGTTTTTTGTTGTGGCTGTGATTGGCCTGCGGCTGCTGTAACCGCGGCAATAAACCTATGATCGTCCACTATTTTGGAGCTTATAAGATTTCGCGTGGTAGCTCGTGTCGTTATTTTGTTCTGACGAGTTGTTGTTGTTATTGTGGCTCCAACTCCATTTTGTTGTTCTTTGTTTTCCTTAGGTAATAGCGTATTTGCTGTAGTTGTATTGTTAGTTCCAAATATATTATCTTTCTTTCTGGCATTGGTAATTTTTTCCTTAGCCAATTGTTTGCTGCCATCATCGTCCAGATGCAGAGTGTTCACGTTGTTTGTGAGATTTCCCAAGGCGGATCGTTTAATTTTGTCATTTTTGAGTGGACTATTCTCAGCTTTTCGTTTACCACGCGTTACCAACAGATCCACATTTTGATCCTGGATGTTGTGCGAGCGCTTCCCAAGTGCCTTTCGTGGTGGTGGAAGTAAGGTTGTGGATTGCTTGGTCACCGCACGGGAACTCTTTGTTGGCGCCATTTTAAATTTTTTCCAATTGCGGCTGTCTGGTTTTAAAGTCAACTGATCGTATTGTTTTTGTCTGCTTGTCTTAAATAATAATACAATTTAACCTACATTATGGAAAGAGAATACGTTTTATTTTCTAGTCGTAATGATATTAGCTAATATTTTAACTTACCAAACAAAAAAAGCAATGCAAACACCTGGACGTAAATCTGCCGCTTTTCGTTTCGAGTTAACGGCGGTAGCAGCAGTTACAAAGACGATCCAAACAAGCATCTGTGATTTTGACCTGAAGTTGGTGCTAGTTAAATTTAGGGTTGCCATGTACCACAGACAAAACATATAATTTAACAGGGCTACCAACTTTATTTTAAACCTATATATTTCGAAGCTATTTTGTCGCAAATAAAAATAACTATCAGACAACCCATATATGTAATACTTCTATATTGGCAGCAACCTACATTTTCAATGAATTTCAACTACGAAATCAAAGAGAGATAGCCTACATAAGATTTTGTTGTTAGTATTAGTATATTTGAATATATGAAAATTACTACACTCAAGAAAATGTCAAATCGTAACAGGGGCGTTAGTTAAGAAAAATGTGTTCTCCAAACTTACAACAAACTAAAACATACATATTTGTTTTGCATAAATCATAGTTATGCATCGTTATAAACCAATTATAACATCAACGTGTGAAATATGATTAAATTTTAAAAAGAAAAATTCAAGCAAGCAAAATTTAAACCATAAAAATTCAAACAACAAAAATTTTAAATTAAATTTTTGACAATGAAAGCACCGCTCCTGAATTTTTTCATTATGAAATTAAATTTCGGGTACATTCGTTTATATATTTTCTCGCTCATATAACAATATATCTGCACTCTAATGTTGGCGAATGTACCTTGAGTGTACTGCCAATATAGAAGTATTACATATATGAGACAACCTATCGAAACCGTAAGAATAAACAATAGAACCTACAAGCAAAAATAAGTCTTATATATTTAAAACCATACATTTTGAACTAAAACTCGATATTTTTCTATGAAAGATATTATCTTCGATTGTCAAAGCCACTCCATATAATAGATTGAAAACACTAAAATCTTTGTAAAAGGGCTTACACATCTGCGAATCTGTTCGTCACACGGCGGCCATGTTCACACAAGTTCGCTAGTTAAGAAGCGATGTTCGACAGTTTGTTACACGGTTAGCCGTGTTTACAAAATTTTTTGATTTTCTCTGTCGAACAAGGGATGCTGCCGAAAATTATGACAAACAACAACAAAAATCAATGGCTTGTGTGACGAACAGGTTCGTTCAATTTGAACGCTAGATTTTTCACACACGTTCGCGCCGCCATATTGTTCGACGAACAGATTCGCAGATGTGTAAGCCCTTTAATGACAAGATTTCTTGATTGACGTTTATCAACAAGATTCTTTTTCAGTTAAAAAAAATTTTATATGAATATACAAGACTTTTTGGGTGTACAAAGTCGTAAGTATTGTCGTAGTATGTTCATGCTCATACTATACTAAATACTCAGGCTAAAAGCTGCTTTTTGCTGTTTGCCTTTTCGAACTGGGTATAATTTTAACATTTTTCTTTTAAAGACTGATCTTGAATACATGAAAAAGAGTGCAAGATAAAAAAAACCTAACTACAAATTTCGGAAGTATAGACGAAACACAGGGTCACACACACAAGTTGCATTTTTTTTTTCTGTTGGCATTTGTATGAAGAAATGTTGCTTTTTATGTTGCGTTTATATTATGTTCATGCTAATAAAAAACAGCTGTTTTTTCCTTTTTCGAACTTGCTTATAATATACAAAAAGCAAGTTCGAATAAGGAAAAAGCAACTTTTTTATGAGCATGAATATACTATTAGATGCTTTTTACAAAAAGCTGCTTTATTTTCCAGCATGAACGCCTTATTAGTGTCATATATGGTGTTTCTTTGATAATCAACAAGATTTTTAATAAAAACTACTTTTTTTCTATTTTCAACATTATTTTGTTAACAGTATAAAATAATTCAACTTCATTCAACAACTTTTTTGATCATTTTATGCTAAAAGGCAAATATTCCTTACGCAAAGTAACAATTCCTTTTCAAATATTTTCAAATAGTTGATAAACTCCTACAGCCTTAAGCCGCGTTTCCATGCAATCTTCTATGAGAAAACTTTTGCTATAATGAGCGAGATAGATATATGTAGATACTCTAGCTATAAAAGTTTGATGTTTTGAAATATTTGTAAACAAATCACAAATTCATTTGTTTTCCAAAAACTAAGGAAACCAAAAGCTCCATCATCAGATGGAACAAAGCTTATTCGGACCCAGAAGTGTCTGCAATAAAATAAAGTTATGCATCCATCACAGCAGCCCGAAGAAGAGCCACGCAAAATGGTAGGTTTTTATTGTTTTTTTTTTCAACTTTAAACAAATATCATGTCCATGGTATAATAATACAAGGTAGCATTGACAATTTCTTATTTTCTCTTCTACAAGAATACATCTCCTGTCAAAAACAACTGTTTGTGCAAATGCATTTGCAGCTGCTGAAGTTGTTGTTTTTTTTCACTTCTACGTTTTCAAAATTGTTTGTGTTTTCAATGGCCGATTGTGTGCACTCTCTTTTTGAGTATATTTTTTGACAGGAGATGTTTTCCCAAGCAACTGTCAATGCTACCTTGTACTATTATACCATGTATCACCTCAACGAGCAATAATGACCTGCAGAGCGCTGATCTAGTGTATTAGCACCCTAAGAATATTTAAAGAAAACAGCAAAAAATGTTATGCATTTTCAGCCCTTGTACAAATCAAAACAGCTGTTATGAGATGAAAAAAACTATTTTGTTTTTCACTAGTAAATAAACTAATCGGATTGGATTTGTCGATGTTAAAAAAAATCATCATAATTACTAAAGAAACACAATCTTAATATTTATATGCCAACAACATATTAAAGAAAAATGGGAAATCAATTGGTGGGCATTGCTCCATCGCAAATATACCCCGTGGAACACTATTTTGCAGGGACTTTCGGCACCGAAATAGTTTTCGATTCAAAGTAAGTAACACAGCAGTGAAATATATTATCTATAAAAATATATATATTGCGCAGCATGGGCAGCACACGATTCTTTAAAGTGGCTAAAGCAAAATCTGATGAAGGCCTCATAGTAGTAAAAGTGTTCGTTAAGCACGATCCCACATTGCCACTGGAAGATCACAAGGAACGCGTCGAATACATTAAAAAAACCCTAGCAAATGCCGTAAATTGTATGCCATTTCAGAAAGTTGAGGCAAGTTTTAATCATGAAAACTCATCTTATATGAACTTAGTTAACAATTGCTTTCTTCTACCGCTTCATTATTTTAACATTTTTCGCTCTACTAGCTAACGGACAAGGCAGCTTATATAATTCGCGAATATGTGAAACATAGTTTATATGACCGTGTGTCAACGCGACCCTTCCTTACAGTGCTTGAAAAGAAATGGGTGACTTTTCAGATACTTTGCGCTCTGAATCAATGCCACAAACAGAAGATTTGTCATGGCGACATAAAGGTTGAACTTTTGTTGCCATTTATACTATAGACAGTTATCTGATAATTTATTTAACAGCTAGAGAATATATTGATAACTTCCTGGAATTGGATTTTGCTCTCAGACTTTGCGTCTTTTAAACCAACCTTTTTGCCGGAAGATAATCCGGCGGACTACACATACTTCTTTGATACTAGCAGACGACGTACTTGCTACATTGCACCCGAGCGCTTTGTTAAAACAATGTCATCAGATGATTTGGAGCCTAATGTAGGAATATCTATGTTTCCAACAGATTCTATTATTCGACTGGGGCCATATTATTCCGGTAATACCCTCATTCCCGCTATGGATATATTTTCTGCTGGGTAAGTTTGAAATTAAAAACTGTTTTTCATGGTTGACATTTATTACTTAAAGCTGCGCTCTGCTCGAGTTATGGACGGAAGGTACAGCACCTTTTGAGCTCTCTCAATTGCTTGCTTATCGACGTGGTGAACGTGACCTGGTAGAAAAGCATTTGCACGGCATTGAAAATGAAAACTTAAGAAATTTACTCGCCTCCATGATCAATTTGGATTCATCGCATCGCAAGAGTGCCGAAGACTATTTGGATCAAGAACGTGGACGGCTGTTTCCAGAATACTTTTACTCATTTTTGCAATCTTATTTGCAAATGTTTTCCTCAACGCCAATAATGTCGCCAGACGACAAAATAATACGTCTACATTCCGATATTGCGCATTGCATTAAAGTGCTAACAAATACAACAGATCTCAACATAGGAGAACAATGTCTTCAAGGTAATGAAAAAACTGATGCTCCAAAGGACGATATTACCGAGTCTTGTTCGAATTGTGGCCCGGAGCAGGATGGTCTAATATTAATTATTACAGTTGTGACATCATGCATACGTGGCCTACAACACTCCAACACAAAAATATGTTGCTTGGATATATTGCAGAAACTCTCAAAGTACACGACTTCTGAGACAATTTTAGATCGTATTTTGCCATATATCGTGAGTATATATATCACAAACAAACAAGCTGACTAAAGCTTTAAAATTAAAATTTTAATAGCTCCATTTAGCACAAACTTCAGCTGCTAAGGTACAAGTGCAGGCTATTGAAACTTTAACATCTTGCCTTAGCTTAGTCAAAGAGATACCACGAAGTGATGCCAACGTATTTCCCGAGTATATTCTACCATTAATTTTAACACTTTCAACTGAGCAAAGCGCAGTAGTTGTGCGTGTTGCATTTGCCCGAAATATTGGTAATTATAATTCTTTCCTTTTGAATTATTTCTTTAAACAAAAAAATTACAAGAAAATTTTTACAATACAAAATTTGTGCTTTTCCTTACAGCGAAATTAGCCAAAATAGCCATATACTTCCTTGAAGAAACGCAACGCAATTCACCAAATGACATGCCAACGCAACGTTATGAGGCTGAAATAAATGCTTTACACGAAATAGTGCAAAAGACTGTTTTAAGTCTCTTGACAGACTCTAAAGCGGTTGTGAAGCAGACCCTAATGGAATCGGGTATTTGTGATTTATGCGCATTCTTTGGCAAAGAAAAAGGTGAATCAAACGTTATATTTAATATGCTACTGTCAAGTTTTATATACATATATTTATGTCGCCCAACAGCCAACGAAATTATACTCTCCCATATCATGACATTCCTAAATGATGATGACAAAAATTTGCGTGGAGCCTTTTACGACAATGTTTCTGGTGTCGCAGGCTATGTTGGTTGGCAGGCATCCGATATTCTGGTTCCACTTTTATTGCAAGGATTCACAGATCGTGAAGAATTTGTTATTGCCAAAGCAATACGTGCTGTCACAATACTCATTGAACTAGGTCATATTAAGAAACCCACTATTACCGAGATTATAAATGAGTCTGCTTGTTATCTTTGCCATCCGAATTTATGGGTGCGTCATGAAATTTGTGGCATGATATCAACAACTGCGCGCTCTTTAAGCGCCATTGATGTACAATGCAAGGTGTTGCCGGCGATAATGTCGTACTTGAAAACACCCTTAATACAAGTTGAAAAGCCTGACATATTGTTGGATTGTTTGACCACTCCAATACCACGTCAAATATACGATAGCGTTTTAAAGTAAGTAAAATAATCATTAGTTGTAAGTTATTAAAATATTATATAATTGCCAAATCCCCAAAATTAAAATATTATTTTATATACACAAAAATAAGAACTGCGTTGATAGATTCTGCGCAAGAAACTATACCAATTTCCTATTTAATTGAAAGAGGAATCTTATATTTTAATAAAAATATAAGAAATTGAAAGAAGTGGAAGTCAGGAAAATAATCCTTCGAAATCTACATAACCGAAACATCAGAACCAACGATCAAATATTATTTGAGGTGATAAATATATGATTTCAGGGGACATGGGGACATCCTACATGTTGTCTTGACCTATAAAAAAAACGTAGGAATCGTTTAACTAAAGTCGGAAAATAAAACAACGGTCGATTTTGCCACACTTTCCATCTGAATAAGAACATGAGCAACCCAGAAAAATGCTGTTTACAAACCAGCTCATGAGTAGCTTACTGTATTAGCGAAATGCGTTATATCAAGGAGATATCAGATCAGTGAGTTTTCGATTTGAAGCGTTGAATTATGTAGCAAATTGTTTTATACGATACAGTACGATGCGTTACTTTCATTATAACAACCATATTAAAGCAGTAACATCAACGTTGCGCTGCGTTAATTATTGAAAGAATTCCAACATCACATTGGCTTACATTTATATATTATACTTTTCTCTATAAATAAATAAAAAATAATGAGGCTTTTAAAGAAACAAAATGTTAAATAATATTTATTGTTAGTTCCTTTTTCATATGAGATCACTATCGTAATAATTAAAAATTTCAATCAAAATAAGATTTGCAGATATACCAACTTTTATTAATGCCCTACAAGCACGTGCTAAAGTACGTAAAAACATGCGTCAAGGAACACTTCCGCAATACGAAGAAATGGACCAAACACTGACCAATGTGAGTACACATTAAAAAATAAGTCTTTTTATTTCAATTTTTTTTATTGAAATATAAGCTTATTACTAGAAGTATTGTTTAATGCATTTATATGCCTTAGCTCTTCCGCCGTCTTAACTCTGAAGGGCTTAATGACACCATTGAATTGCAATTGCTTGCTTTAAAATCGTTTTTACTAAAACTCAAATGCAAAGTCCAACAAGATGCCGAAGTGTCACTGAGCACTTCTAGTGGAAATGGACGCATTGTTGTGAACCGCAAGACAGTACAATGTCATGAGTATCCTTTAGCAGATAAACATAACATAAAAGTGTCGTTGGAAACACGTAAGTTACGTAATGCCCATGGTATAACGTCCGATCCGATCGCGAACCAAGAATGGCAACATATATATGCAGGTAATAATGCCGACGGGAATACAACAGCTGCTATAGCTACACCAGCATCTGATGCTACCATTGCTCAAATTGGCAGCTTAGCTGGTAGTAGTGGAAGTCCAGCGTCTACAGGAGTGTCTGTTCCTCCAACATCGGGCACAGTGATTGCAGCCACTTCCTTGGGCGAATATACATTACCTGATCGTAATTTTTGGCAAGGTTAGTTAACAAAAATGAATTGTTACATTTCTGTTTTGGTTACCTTTATATATACCCTTAAATTTGCATATTAATAAAAATTTACTTTAGAGCGCTCCTCTGAATGTCGTCAGGATCTTGATAAGCTGCGCGCAAAAATTAAAACTCGATATAGCTTTTTGGCACTTTCACATCGTGACAATTTCGAGAAGCACAACACTCCATATCCATCTGGTTGGCGTATGAATGGTACTATGATTGCACATCTTCACGAACATTCCGAGTCTGTTATAAAGTTGACTGCCATAAAGCCAAACGGTGCATTATTTGCTAGTGGTAGCATTGATGGTACAGTGCGTCTTTGGGATTGCAACAAATTTAATGGCAGTCAAGGTATAAATAAATCGCGTCAGGTATACTCGGCCAATACCCCTGTATATTCGCTTGCCGCCTGTGATGGCGGGCAATCTTTAGCCGTGGGTGGTAAGGACGGTAGTTTACTAATAATGCGTATCGATAGGAATTCATCCAAGATGACCCTACAGCAGGCATTGCACTTGGAACAAAAGTAAGATGATGTTCTCTATTTTATTTATTATATAAGTGGAAATTTAATGTTTTTTAGTGAACATAATGATGGTCCTGTGGTTGACATGCAATCATATGATCAAACATCACAGAGTGTTATTATTTATGCTACCCTATATGGCTCGATTGTAGCTTGGGACACTCGCATGCAGGACAGTGCTTGGCGATTGCAAAACGAACTTCGACACGGTGTTATCACTGCTATTTGTGCAGATCCGACGGGATCATGGCTTGCTACGGGTACAAGTGGAGGCAAGCATATATGTTGGGATCTAAGATTTCGTCTACCAATAGCTGAAATAAAGCATCCAGCTGATTCGTGGATACGCAAAGTCACTTGCCACCCAACGGAACCATCGTGTTTAATATCAGCATCACAGTCGAACAATGAGGTGTCTGTATGGAATATAGAAACAGGTCATCGTCAGACGATATTGTGGGCAAGCTCTGCACCTGTTCTATCAAATACCAATCAGGTATTTATTTTTCATATATTTCATAATAAATCTCAGTCGGTTGGTCCTTAACACAGCTTTGAAACTCGAAAGACACTGCGCCGATTTGGATTAAACTGTTTTATTCTCTCATATTGAGCATCAATTATCACAGTCTTATATTAAAAATAATTGTATGAACTGACCATTTCAACCCTTGAAAGGACTTTGATCGATCTTCTTATGATCTTGCATGCTATATTTTGCATGTTATTAAATGTTTGTACGAACAATGTTTGTTTGACGAACCGATCAGAAGAATTTATTTCAATTGAAAGAAATTGTCTGTGTCTGGTAGAGGATTCAAACTTCGAACCTCTTTGTTCGAAAATTTGCACCGAGTTGTTCACGCACTTTAATGCACTCGTCCACGGTCGCCATAAGTTTCATGTTAAGGTTAACTCAATTAGTCTTAAATCTTTAAAAAGATTACTAAAATGAGTATTTAGATTAGAAATTGCTTGTAAAATTGTATATAAATGTATTGATTTGGAAATGTGGCAATATTAATACTGAGTTTGATAGCAGTGGATGGTCAACTTCCGGGAACTCAGCTCTCAGAAGTCTACCTGGATTGTTATACCATGATCTTCGGTTTGTTGAACTGCGCAAAAGCTGCTGGACGCACCATTTTTTATTTATATTTTTTTGTTGTTGTTTTTCGGCCCTTTTGTTGTATGTTGTTGTCTTATTCACCGTAATATCTGTTAAAAGTCTATAAAAATAACTTGCCATTAACAGTTATTTCAGAGTTTGATTATAGAATTGTTTATATCGCTCTTTTATAGTTTTTGTTTTTTATTTTTTTCTCACAAAAACAAACGCTACTCTCTGAGTTTATTATATCGCTCTATTCAGTTATTTTTCAGTTTTATTATTCCACTCACCGATACCCGTTATTATTTAAAAAAAAAAAATAAAAAAAATTTCAGTAGTTCCATAATACAGTTAATTATGAAAACTCTTCAGTTAAACAGCAAACGAGAACGATAAGTAGACATAAACACCTTTTTTATCTTTAAGAACGATCCTTCAACCACTTGCGGAATTCTACCAGGTGTTGTCGATAATTCGCCGTTTATTTTGACGGGCAGTTCTGATCAACGTATTCGTTTCTGGGATTTGACTGCACCAAAAAATTCAGCATTGGTCGTTCCATCTTCAAAAGACAATCTCGCCGATCTTTCCTTTAATTACAAGTTGGTATCTTAACGTTTAGTTAATTAATTGATTATCTACCATTCCATCTATTCCATTTTCAGCTCGCGTTTAATTGATGGCAGTCATGTAATTGAGGAACAAATCATTTCTTTGGGAAATGCACCTGATATGACGTCATTGCGTGGTTCTACAGAAGAAATTCCCAGATCTGGACCGGATATGCCCTCTGCAAGCCATCATGATGCAATAACGGACTTATTGCTGTGCAAAACTGATCGAGGTCAAAATTATATTGCTTCAGCAGCACGCGATGGAGTCATCAAGCTGTGGAAGTAAACATTTAGAATGTACGTTAGGTTTAACGGACGCTATAACTTAAGCCCTAAGGAAAAAATTGCAATTTATTTTAAACTTTAACGTATACATTGTGATAGAAACTTGTAAACGTGTTACATTTAATGCCAAGTGTAATGAATATAATAAACTTATGAATTATTTCAATACAAATATTAAACTAAAAATTAAACAAATATATCTCCCAACTTACAATATTATGTTCACACCATATTTTATAACAAAATATATTAATATCTTATAAGAAAAAAAGATGGGATTTCTTCTTGAAGTCGAAAAGTTTTTAAAGTAAAAAAATTTAAATGTAAAACCATGTAATATAAAGCAACAATTTCATAACTATTCAAGGAAAGAAAGATAAGACTGAAAAACAACAATTTTATTAAATCGTAAGTCAATGAACTCAGTTGTAATTATTGAAATATAGTTGAGCTGAAATTATTTATTAATTTGTTGCATCAGTGTGATAAGAAAGTGTTGAGATGCACAAACGTGTCAAATTTTTTCTAAAATTTACGCCTCATAAGAGCTTTATCAGTAACAATATTTCTATAAAAAGGTACAAATTTTAACTTTGGAGCATCATTTAAACAGTACGAATCAAATAGTGTACAACATGAAATTCTTCACAGTACTTTTAGTCGTAGCAGTTGCCGTTGGGTGTCAGGTATTTCATTTAAAAGAAAAATTTAAGTCAAAAACTCCACAAATTATTTTTTGTACGAACAGGCCTACAGAAGCACCTGGCAAGACCAATCATGGACCGAAGATGACAATTCTGCTGGAAAAAATAGTTGGCAAACAGATCAACAGGTTGATGAGCAGGTTTCCTCAATTTTAGCGGCTTCCCAGCAAGAAGTTGCCGCAATTACTTCAAATGAAAAATGGAACAATTTCGCCACAGCTAATCCTGAGGTTACTCCATATCAGCAGAAAATCGTTCAACGTTTGCAAAACTCCGCAAGCTTTGCAAATAAGCAAAATACTCAACAAAATATCTTGAATTTAGCTATGGAGAAATTAAATGTCTGCAAGAGTATGTCATCACAACAAATGACTATTGATAGGAGTTGTCTTGGTCGCTCCACAGGCCAAATGATGCAGTTGATTTCAGCTATTGAAAATGTCAGCCGTAATCATCCCCGCGGAGGATATTCTACTGAACAATACTAAAAATGTGCTCTCGAAAACATCGTCTTTGTTCTAAAAGTTTTACATTTCCATTTATTAAGTAAAGCAAACTCCATGGTAGATAATCTTTATTAAAAATATTTAAATGTCAAATGTATAAGCACAATACTTCGCATATTAAATAATAAAAAGCGTCTTATTAGAAAATATATATAATAAATTATCAATGGAACAATTATTAAATTCTTACATTATACACTGAGCAAAACAAGCATCGATAAGCTCAAAGTCAATTACTTGTGCTTTGGCAAACATTTTCCCTTTTTGCCTTTGTCGCAAGTTGCGCTGTTGTACCGTTCTCCAATCTTTGCGTCCAAAAGGTCTCGTCGAAATATATCCCGTTTGTTTTCGATCGAAACGGTTATATCTTGGCAGTCTTTAGAAGGAAACACAAAAGTCCATGAACCAAAAATTGTATCTATGCTACCGCATGTTCGACAGTACCCTAGAGCGAAACAGTAAAAAAGGAATGAATAAACTTGGTTATGACAAAGGTTGTTTCTCAGTTTTGTAGTAAATATAAGTTATATATTAAAATTAAAAAACAAAGTTTAATAATGCATTTTAGAAATCGTCAGTGTTGGGCTTAAGTCAAAAAATTAAGATATATTTATTTAAAGAAGGTTTTGTTTTAAATTATCCGTCGCGAAAAACGGCTATGGCCAAGTTGACTCACACAAGATTTTTTGTTAAGCGATTAACAAGACTACCTAATAAATTTTAAGTAAACGAGAGGAAAGTGCATTACCTCTTTTCTATCGTTTATTAGATTTGTAAGTTCTGTAGACTTTGGCAGCATAAAATTAAAAAACCAAGACCGATTTTTGTTGATTTCAACGGCTGACGAAAAAACTCTACCAAATAAATTAATATTTTGTGTTAGTTTTAATGGTCCCTAAAGATGGTCAATAATTTTAACCGAAATATTTTTCAATAACAACAAAAACAAAAATTTGGTTTTTTAATTTTACACGGCCAAAGCCTACAAAAATATTATTATTCACACATAAAGACCGACAACAAGAATAATTTATCGTTTATTAGTTCATATATAATAGCCTAGATCTTGAAAAAGAATTGGCAGTTGAAATTGGAAATGACCTAGTGAAGCTCGTGAAGAATTTTTTAATAAAAAAATACACTATGTGGGATTCGAACCACAGACAATTCTAGCGTTCATCCGCCGTAACGCCTAAATAGGGTTGACATAATAATAAAACACCAAGTATAACTGACATTCAAACTCATGGTTGAACCCTTCATAGTCAGTGGCCATTTACGCAAAAGTATACAAGTACTGTTTATATAAATTCTGATCTATAGAAAATTTAAATGATTTTAAGTTAATTTTTTTAAAATTAACTTAAATATCACTTTAAAGTTTTATTTTTCTAAATGAAAAATTTTGTTTCGACTCATAGTGAGACAGGATTTTCAGCCGCGAGTTACCTCGTTTATTCTACCATGAACATTATTAACAATATCGTTATTTTTCAATTCTGTCGAACATCCTATATTCAAAGCTTACACCGATTTTAGACATGCCGATTTCTCTCACCGATTTGCTGTCCGTGGGAATGAAAGAAGATGGAAAGATTTTCTCGCTTTCTTCTCCTTCTTTACAATATCAGCATGTCTAAAATTAGTTATAGCGAAGCATTCGTCGCGTTTTACCCGGATATATCAAAAACCATTCAATTAGAGAGAACGAAGAAGTTTTAAAGCAGTTCGTTTTCTAGATGTTGTCCAAAGTTCTAGGAAGGTTAATAAAAAGTTTGTTTTTGTGTGTTTCATTGATCTAGTAACACCAACTATTCCTGAGTCATGCTAGTTTTGACCTCAATACAAAAAAGTGTTTTATTAAAGAGTTTAACGAATACATAATCACTTCTAGATATAAGCTAACCCAAAAAATTCTTTGTGTTGTACTCGTAGATGCTATGGGGCAATGACTACTGGTTATCATTGAAATTTTTGTAAATATGTTTTGTATTTGTGGCGGCCATAATTTCCCATAAATATTGACCATCGCAAAATTCTAATTTCGAAAGTGTGCTATTTACGAGTTTTATGAAAGAACCTTTCATTTTTGCAGCATTTTAGAAATTTTTAGAACTTTTGATGAACTTGCATGAAATCTGCAGACCGAGAGAAATCTCATACATGAAAACTATGGTGTAATTAAAAAAGTCCATAAGTTACTTATTCACATGGTTGAATTAATAAGGTAGTCGCAAGGGTGAGAGCGAGTGCCCATAAATGTCAAATTGAAGTTGACAGCTCAAACAAAATCTGAAAGCGAAAATTGATAACATGTAAAGCCGATGAAGTTGTTGTTGTTGCTTTTCGTTGATTTTGCCAATTTTGGGTACTGAGAAGAGAGTACGATCAGCCCCGAAACAACCTTATTAATGCAACTAGATTCAGATTCAGCAAAAATATTAATACCTGCGACACATTGGCATAGGAAACCTTGATTATCTTTTGTAGTTTAAAATATAACCATTTGGGATGACACACTCAATATTTTTGTTTACTAGTTTATAAAAATAACGAGAAATATGGATAAGCGAACAACACTATAATCGTAAATTTCAGAGCGTTTGCTCTAGTGAGAGCGCTATAGTTCTCAACGAAAGTGTAGAAAGAGGAATGTCAAAATCACCTGCTATAACTCGTTTAACTGCGATAAACGAGTTTCGGGAACTAGTTTTGACTAAACGAATTTTAAACATAGTTTAGCAGATATTTAAACGAGAAAAAACACTTAAACGTGTTTAAATGGACCAATGTGTCACAGGTATAACGATCACTACCGGCCTGTTTATTACACCATGTTATAAATATAAAATACAAACCTGCAAAAGTAGCTAGCACGTTTTGTGTTCGAGTTTCTGATAGTATAAAAAACGGCCCACCGAGCTGTTTCATAGAACTTCCAGTAAATTTCCAACCTGTATCCATTATCTGATGTAGTTTTGGGGGAGTCGTTTCCTGCACATCTATGCTAAGGACTAAGTTCTCTGGTTCGGCACATTTCGTATCAAATCTTCGCTTGCCTCCGTTTCCTGAACTTGACTTTATTCCGAACCGAAGTCCCATAACATAAGAGTTCCAAGTGCCGAGTACTTCGCAAGGAGCACCTACGATATAGAAAGACCAGTTTTCATTAACTCTCTTGAAGTGATCTCTTCTATCGATATTATTAATGTTTCTTAAAGTTTCTTTCGACCTACTTACCCTCAACTTCACAAAATTTGTCCGACATGTTGTCCGGCTTTGATTCTTGAATTTGTTCAAGCTTACTTAAGACCTTTTCCAAAATATTGGATACAGAATTATATTCCAATGTTTGAACCGGGGCTGTGATCGCGCATTGGGTCTGAAGCGGGGGTGTTTGGCTATTTTGGGGCTGAGGGGTAATCTGATAATGTGGCAAATCTTGTGGCATACACAGAGATTCAGTTAAAGCAGCATCTGCTGCCGTATCTTTTGCTGTCCTTCCATTCGAATTCAAGTTAACTATTTATGGATTAAATAATCAAAGTCTAAGAAATAAATTCTGAGAAATAACTTTGTGAAAATAATTTTTATCATCATTTAATGTGGTTTTGGGAGAATATCATTATAACTCCACAGAGAATATTTAAAAGAATTCCTTGTATTTTTCAGATGTTTTCGAATTGTATGCGAGATGTGTTCAAAAAGTAACGGAAATGTTGAAATTTCGCGGGCTGTGTTGGTCCGATGGGCAAGATTTTTTGTTGTTGTTGTTGTTGTTATTGTTGTTGTTATTGTTGTTGTTGTTGTTGTTGTGTTGGCAAACATGTCTAGAAAGTATCTGGTTTATGATTATGATGTCGAAACTAACGCACAGTCTTCCTAGTTATATAATTATTTATAAAAAATTTAGAATTTAAATTGTCAACAATTGACAAAAAGTAAACAACCCACATGGCTGAAAATTTATTCATAGATACTTTCTTGACAAGCTTGCCAACACAGCAAGGCTGGCATTTTAAGAAAACAAATTAGTAACGTTCTTAAATGCACACATATGATAACTTCTTGATAGATCTGTTTCTGTACTTAGTTCAAGTAAAGTTCGAGTAATAGAGAGTAATTTAATGATTTGCCAAGCTGAGAAAATTAGTCAAAAAGCACGGAAACGACTTCAAGAACGTTTCAAGCACAAAATCTGTTTTTTGACAATTGAAACGGTTGGTTTATTTAAAAAAATTTTGATTTCAAAAAAGTTGCGAGTGAATTGTTCCCCAGGAACTTTTTTGCTTATTTAAATTTCTTTTTAGTAATTTTTCTACGCAATTTAAATTTTTTTCCAACACAACAATTTAATTTTGTTATTTTCACAGTTACTTTGACAATTAGCTGTTTGAAGAATCATGCTCAAGTAAAGTTCGATAGAGTTTTGCTTGTCCTTCTTCTCAAGTTACTTGAAGTGAGTGCGGAAACAGGCTTAAACTCTCTATGATACATTCCAGGACAGCCCGAGCATGGTATAATAATTACAAGGTAGCATTGACAGTTTCTTGGGAAAACATCTCCTGTCAAAAAATATACTCAAAAAGAGATCGCTCACAATCTGCCATTGAAACCACAAACAATGTTGAAAACGTTGAAGTGAAAAAAAAACAACCTCAGCAGCTGCAGATGTATTTTCACAAACAGGAGATTTTTGAAAGGAGATGCTTCCTTGTAGAAGAAAAAATGAGCAATTGTCAATGCTACTTTGTAATTATTATATCATGTACCCAAGCACATCACTTCACACATGGTAGAATAAAAAAGTAGATTCAGGGCTGCTTGTGCTATCTTTTTGTCAACCATAACTGTCAAAATAGCGAAAGAAAGCAAAAAAATAATTCAAACTAAAATAATTTCCATTTGGCAGTTCGGAGTCCACGCTCTCTCCCTTACATCTACATATCTTCTTTATTCTACCATGACTTCGCAGTTCACAAATTTCCGATTTGCGGCTGATAGCGCTCGTCGGACATATAGTTTTAAATTTTTTTATATAATTAACTAGCCTTTTCCCGGCGCGCGTTGCTGCACCCTGCATCTATATGGGAACATAATAGGTGTATTCAAAACTTTTCTTAGACTCGTAGTTTGACACCACTGTCATTTTCCACTGCCCGTTGCAGTTTCCCAGTAGTTTTAATGTTCACAGAAAATGATTTTTATTAATAGACAAGCATTTGAAAATCAGCTTGGTTTTTGTCTAAAAATATATTTATTGCGATAACTTTTGATCGGAAAGAGATATTGGTATAATTTTTTCACATAAATTATTCTTTGAGCTTAACTATTATATAAAAAGAATAAAAACAACTTTTGAAAAAAATTAATTTCTTTAAAAAATCACTGGGGGTCATGTTTTTTGATGAGAGAAACAGGTAATAAATTTTTTTTGTAAAATTGGAAGCAGTTTTGCTATTAAACGCTATATCATGTAAAAGGTAGTTGAAAATGCAATTTTGAGTTTTTATTACTTTAACAACATGATACAATTATACAGGTAGGTTTGACAACAAGCTATTTTCTCACGAGATCGTTCATGGATTGTCAAACTGGTTTTGTTTTTTTTTTTTTTTGCTTTGTTTTGTATGATTTTTGACAATTCATGTTCGATTGAAAACTGTCACACCTACCTGATTAATTATACTATGCCTTAAAAACAAAAACAACTTTTGTGTCATTTTCTGAGTAAAAAGTCAATATTTTGGACCCTTTTTGAAAGAAATATTAAAAATATATCCGCAAAGATAAAGGAACTCTTTAAATTGTTTTTATTAAGTGATTGAATTGAGTTTATCAACGAAAAAAAATTGAATGAAATATATTCACAAACAACGGAGCTATTTGCATCGCAAGTAAAATATACGAATTTCTGATAGTTTTTTTGTTATTCTAAGGAAACGATGGTTATTAGAAAAAGACGTTGTACCAGAAGTTTGTGCAATTTTAAAGATATGTGAATGTTTTTGATGTCAAAATAACCGGATTTCCTTAAAATTAATAAGTCGAGCATTTTCGCTTGAAAAAAATAAGCTAGTAGTTAGATTTGCGTTACATGTAAAGGGGCGGAAGAGGCGTGGCCAAAACTTAGTATGCCATAACCTTAGTAAGGATTCAAGTAATATGTGAGCCAATTTTTGAGTTAAATCCGTTCAGCCGTTAAGATTTGTTTTGTAGTCAAACAAACAAAAAATTAATTTTATTAATATAGATTAAAAATGGGGGAGCTTTATGAACAAAATTTTTATTTTATCTCTATGCACAAAATAGAATCAGCTTACCAGAGTTCTCTATATACTTTTGCAGCAATTTCGTCAACTTTGGATCATTTTTTATGTTAGCTGAACCATCCGTAGCTGTGGCTAGTTTCTTAGCAAGATCCAACGGGCTTGTTTTCAGTTTACTTGCTACTGAATTCAAAAGCGTTGAGGGTGCCACATGAGTATCTGGAGTCATATTGGGATTAAGCCCTTTGGTTAATACACTAGGATATGAAGGACTCAAATCAGTTGGTATTAACTCTGCAGACATTTCACCCAATCTAGCATCATGACCCCTCATATCAACGGTAGATTCTTCTGTTTGGCGTCGACATATATTTGAAACTTTATCTCTGAAATCTGGTTCATTATTTTGAGGTGTTATTAATTTGGCTACATTCAACTCTTTATCAGCATTTTCACTTTTGTAGATTTCAATTTTATTGTTAGCCAACTTATGGCCAGTTGATTCTTCAGAAGCATGTTCGTCTTTATCTTTATTTTCTGCAAGATATTCTCCATCAATAAGTTGCTGTGATTTCATACTATTATCCAGATGCAATGTTTTATCTTGAGTATCAATTTCAGCGTTTTTCTTTATAACAATATTTTCTGAAGCTACTGGCGGTAAGTTATCCTCTATTGGTGCATGTGAAACATCTTCGATTTTATTTTTTACAGCACTTGATCCGCTGCTCGGAACATTTTCTTTGTTTGTATTACGACCACTTCTATCAAATACCTTTTCACCATCCAATGAGAGTTCATTATTAATTTTATCCAAACGTTTTTTGTACTCCTCGTAGAGACATTCCCTAACTGTTGATCTCTTTTCATCCGCTATATGGGTTTTAACACGCTTCTCATCAAATAAGCCGTCTGTATTTAAGGACATTTCGCTGTTAAATTTTTCCAATCGTTTCTTGAACACTTCGTACAGGTCTCCCTTAGTACCAACCAAAGCGTTGTCCACCTCATTGTAATCTTTTTGTTTTTGTATTTGTTTTTGTTGGCAAGTTGATGTATGAAATAGGACAATCATTAAAAAGAACACCAGAAATATACGGGGTCGAGTTCCATTGCAATTCATTTCATCTTTCGAAAATTCACTATTTATCGGACATTTTATTTGGATTTAAAAAATTTCCGTTGACAATTTTTTGATGTTAAAATCAAGTTTAGTAAAAATATATTGGAGTCAATATTTAAAAGTTTTCTTTTGATTGACACTCGCATATCCCAGAAATCGAACCAGTCCAATAAATTATTCTCAACAACTTTTTTCTATCAGTTCTAATATTCTAATCATTGTTGGTGAGGTATTTTTTTTTAATAATATTCTAAATAGGTGATATATAGTGATTAAACAAGGCTCCTAAATAAGAAAATATTTTTGGCTATTGCATGGTTGAATAAATAAGGTTGTCGCATGGGTGAGAGCGAGTTCCTGACATGAAAAGCCGTTGAAGTTGTTGTTGTTGCTTTTCATTGATTTTGACAATTATGGGTACTGAAAAGAGAGTACGATCAGCCACGAGACAACCTTATTAATTCAACTATGGGCTATTGTATCATGGGTATAATGTCACTTTTGAAAATTGAAGCTTATTCGTTCAGCCATAAGGATGTATAATTTACTTTAAATAGTATAAATCTGGTTATTGGGTATTGAGTACCCAGATTTTATGTGAAATAATGCAAGAAAAGTAAGCAAAAACCCTAAAAATTTAACAATATGAGCCATTTTTCAAAATATAATACAGAATAAATTGTATGTTGGCTTTCAACGAAGCAAATAAAAGTTAATATTTTATATAATTTTCATTCGACTACTTAGTTCGATAGTTCAGTAACCAATTTATTTGTATCGCTTTGTATTGTATTTTGACATTATACCTACGCCTTTGTTATTGTTTTGTTGTTGATTTGTAGTCATAGAGAGCGTGTATTTGCTGGGCCTACCTTATAATTGTATCATGATTGGAGTCAATATTTAAAAGTTTTCTTTTGATTGACACTCGCATATCCCAGAAATCGAACCAGTCCAATAAATTATTCTCAACAACTTTTTTCTATCAGTATTTTTTTTTAATTATATTCTAAATAGGTGATATATAGTGATTAAACAAGGCTACTAAATAAGAAAATATTTTTGGCTTCACTGGAATTAGAACTTAATTCGAAGAAATGTATTTAGTTTAATTTATGTATACATTTTTACTTTCAGTAATATCTATCAGTAAATATCAAATGGCTCATTTTTGAGCTCAAAATGCCGCCCAAAACAGCTGTGACGTGTGTTTGAGCCCTTTTACTACACTGGAGTCAATTCCCGTTCTGAGAAGTGATATAGTAAAAGATCATTATCATAGTTGAATAAATAAGGTTGTCTCGTGGCTGATCATACTCTCTTTTCAGTACCCATAATTGTCAAAATCAATGAAAAGCAACAACAACAACTTCAACGGCTTTTCATGTTATTAATTTTCGTTTTCAGATTTTGTGTGAGCCGTCAACTTCGATTTGACATTTATGGGAACTCGCTCTCACCCATGCGACAACCTTATTTATTCAACCATGATCATTATAAACTTTTTAATGTTATTGCTGTGTTTTTGATACACAATCATTACAACTACCCTTTCATTTTAAACCCTTAACGATGTGACATGTTTGCTGATTTTTTCAGAGAAGAATAAAATATAATGAATTATTATAATTGTTCATAATTTTTCCTTGTTGCCTTTCATAAAGGCATTTAAATATTTCTTGACTCTTAATTCTAATGAAATTAAAATAAAAATCACAACACATTTTGTTAATAAACTATTTTTATTTTTCTATTATCTACATTATCGTATAGAGTAAGATTTTATAGTCGCTCAGCGGTCGCAGATCAATTTGTGATTGTATCCATGTAGGGATAGTTGATTTCTCTCATAGGCACAAAGGTTTCTTTAATGGCTTGAGGTGTTGTCCAACGTAGAACGTATTGTGGGCCACCGGCCTTATCATTTGTACCAGACATGCGCCCACCGCCAAAGGGCTGTTGACCAACAACAGCACCAGTAGATTTATCATTAATATAAAAATTTCCAGCAGCGTTTTTAAATTTAGCCAAGGCCAACTTCAGAAAATCTTCATCCTGTGCAAACACAGCACCAGTTAAGGCATATTTTGTGGTAGATGCCACCAAATCCATTGTTTCTTCCAACTCCGTATCTTTGTATACATATACCGCTAAGACGGGCCCAAATATTTCTTCGGTCATTAAACGATCCTTGATATCATTTACAACAATAATTGTTGGATAAACAAAATAGCCTTTCATATTGTTGTAGCGACCACCCAATATCAGTTGGTTCTTTTTGTGTATTTTGGCATAGCCAATATAACCGGCAATACGCTGAAAAGCTGTCTCATCAATAACGGCAGAAGTAAATACCTCAAAGTTACTAACATCGCCAACAACAATTTCACTCGCTTTTTCAACAAGCAATGACTTTAGGCAACTGTCCCATAGATTTTCTGGGACAAATAACCTCGAACAGGCTGAACACTTTTGCCCACTGTATTCGAATGCCGAACGTATAGTGCAAGCAACAACGGTTTCGATATCTGCAGATGCATGAACAAAATGAAAATTCTTGCCACCACATTCGCCAACCAAGCGTGGGAAATTCCGAAAATATCCAATTTTTGCTCCAACTAGTGACCATATCTTTTGAAAAGTAGCCATAGAACCGGTAAAGTTTACCCCAGCCAAATGTTCCGATGAAGATATGACATTGCCAAAGGTGGGACCATCGCATGGAACAAAATTAACAACACCATCAGGCACGCCGGCCTCACGCATGATGTTAAATACCAGCCAATTGGAAAGTATGGCTGTATCAGAAGGTTTCCACACTACAGCATTCCCCATAAGCGCCGGAGTATAAGCTATATTACCACCAATGGCCGTAAAATTGAAAGGACTGATGGCAGCAATAAAACCCTCTAGACCACGGTAACGTATATGGTTTTCAGTAACATCTACGTCTTGACTAATAGGTTGATAGTTGATGGCTTGTTTAAAAAATTCCGGGTTCAAGCGTGTAAAGTCAATGAGCTCAGCAGCTGCATCAATTTCTGCCTGATACACCGTCTTGGCCTGGCCAAGCATGGTTGCAGCGACTAACTGAGCACGATATTTGGTCGCCATAAGTTCAGCAGCTTTTGACCAGATTTTAAAACGCTCTTCCAATGGTGTGCTGTCCCATTTCTGTTGTGCTTGCTCAGCTGCTCTGATAGCTTTAAAAATACATTTCCTGTCAGCATGGTAGAATTTGGCAATTTGGTGTGTATGTCTATGTGGCATAACTTGAAATCGTTCATTTTCTGTCATAACTTCCTTCCCGCCATACACTATGGGTATTTCCACAACTGTTGTGGATATGTTATGGAGCGCATCTATCAAATTTGTACGTTCTTCTGAGCCCACCTTATATTCAAGTATCGGTTCATTTATTAAGTTGATTTCATCAAAAATTTCATGTTTAAAAACCGTGCTAAAGTTTCTATTGCAAATGCATTGACGAAGGTAGGACAGGTTTTTATTGGCATTTAAAACTCTTAATAATGGCTGCATTATACTGAAATAAAAATGAAAGGTAAAATTATTGGAGAAAAATAAATTTGGATGCATAAAATTAGGAATGGTAAAGAAAAAAGAATTTGTTTTACAGAAATTACATTTTTTAATTTAATTTGTTTGGAGGTGAATTTTTAATCTCCCTAAAAGTATTTTCAGATGTTTAAAAGAATTTCTCTATACAACAAAGCAAATAATAGAAATTTTAATTTGTTTATTGAGTCATTATTTTATTTCCAAATTAGAAGCCTCAAATACGTGTACAATTTTGCGGTGAATTCATTGACAACTTCCACATTTTTACTAATGTTTGTAAACTTAATTGCATGTTTTCTGTTTAATTTATATTGAATTATATGGCATCTTGCAATTATTTGATTTCGTTGTATTTCTAGAGCTTTTCGCTTTTAAAATTCCAAGTTAATTTCCTCAGTATATTATGGCTTAATGGTTTATCGAATAGAAATATCAAATTGTTTATTTTCAAAGAAATAGTATAGACTAGTACCATACTAAATATATATAGTATATGCAAAACAGATGATATAAGAAAATTTCTAATCTTCAAATTAAGGCAGAAATACAAACAAAATGCCATGCATTCATTTATATACCTCAATAAATTAATCGATTGAATTTTCAATTCCATCGATTATATGTGGCAATTCATTTGAACAGAAATATAAAGCTTCCACTTCCACAAAATTCCACTTAATCTAGATCATGGAAAAAATTATTCCATAAAATTATTTGAGATTTTGGTCCACACAAATATATAATTTTGTTGTACTGTGACATTTAAAATCGCTTAATAAAATTAAAATATCTAACACATTAAATAAATAACACTGTCATTATCATAAACGGATTTTCAATAAAAGGTGTCAATTTCAATTTCCCACCATTTTTTCAGGTGGCAACATACAACTATCATTTGATAACGTTTGACAACAAAAAACTAGAGACGATGTTAGAGCCCGAACAGAACCAAAGCGGCTGTCGGTTGGCGGTCCTCTCTCGGGAAATCGCTGAGAACACGTCCAGAATAGGAGTGGTTGTCGGATCAGCGTTGCTTTTCGGTGTGTGAATGGTACAAATGCAAAACACGCACACACACAAAACTAAACGTCACAAAACAAAACGTCAGCTCATAGTAAAAACTAAGAAAATAGCACTGAATAAGCCAATTCTCCGATAAAATATGGCAACACTTACGAAAAAAAATAGAATTGATTCTATTCTGGCGTTTTTCCGTCGCGGATTTCTAAGGCCATTTAATTTTTGGCGGTTGCATAGATTTTCATGTATTTTGTTGCACAGTGCACCCGACAACGGATAGCCGCTTTGGTTCTGTTCGGGCTCTTATGCGGACCATGGTATAATAATTACAAGGTAGCATTGAAAGTTTCTTGAGAAAACATCTCCTGTCAAAAAATATACTAAAAAAGAGAGCGCTTACAATCGGCTATTGAAAACACAAACAATTATGAAAAAGTTGATGTGAAAAAAACAACAACCTCAGCAGCTGCAGTTGCATTTTCACAAACAGCAGTTTTTGACAGGAGATGTTTTCTTTTAGAAGAGAAAATAAGCAGTTGTCAGTGCTACCATGGATGAATAAATAAGGTTGTCTCAGGGTGGATCGTACTCTCTTCTCAGTACCCATAATTGTCAAAATCAATGAAAAGCAACAACAACAACTTCATCAGCTTTTCATGCTATCAATTTTCGCTTTCAGATTTTATATGAGCTGTCAACTTCGATTTGACATTTATGGGAACTCGCTCTCACCCATGTGACAACCTTATTTATTGAACCATGCTCTTGTTGAAAGACACCGTGCATATGCTATGTACAAAAATAAGGTACGGCAAGTAGCGATGACAAGTCCGACCAGTGTATACTAGCAATGTCAGTTTTCTATATTTTTCTTTTACTTGGAACAAACAGTCAAAAAGGAAATTTTTTGTTATATAAAATAGATAAAATAAGGCTAAATTCATGTTTACTGTAATAAATTAAATTGAAATTATCAACCACGAAACAACCAAAAACTTATATATCCCGAATTTATTATTTTGTTAAACATTTATTTCGTATAATTTTCTTTTACAATCTTGTAGTACTTTTGTTTTGAAATTTCGACTACGTCGATCGGTGTTGTTTAAGCTACTTACCCTACCTTTTTATTATATCATGTACTGTGTTTACATGCAGAGTTAACTCGGAGTTAGAGTTTTCGTTGAGTTAAAAATATGGCGACGCTAACTCGGTGCTGTTTGCATGCAACACGCCGGGTTGAGTTAGACTTATCAAATTTATTTCAGATTTGATTTATTTCCATCCATGAGATTTAATATTTTCTTTTCCATAAATATTTCAATTAAAGGGAGAGTGTCGACAGCACTCAAAAAAACTCTTACCGAGCGTTTCCACCGCCCGAACGAACGAAGAAATCATCGCGAACAAATCGTCGCGATGAATTCTTCGTTCGGTCCAACTGTTTCCACCGCACGAACACAAGTTGCGAACATTGGTAAGTCGCCATCTTGTTCGTTCGTGCAGTGGAAACACTTAAATTCAATGCTTGCGAGCATCAGCGTTGATCAATATTTGTTTATGCAAACGTACTAAATTTGATTAATTTTTACTACTTTTATGCCTTTTAATTTAGGTTTTATGTAAGTATTTATGTAAAGAATTTATTATATAAAGAATATTATATAAATTATTTGCTTAAATAAAGTGCTAATAAAATAACAAAGTAAAACATAGCTCTTTTGCGTTAAATTTTCAATATATTTTCTTTCTTTTTTGTTTTTCCTACGTTATTAACTACAATTTCAACAAATCTACTACCTATGCGCAAATAAGCACTGGATTCGCCCACAAAGATCGAGCGTCGGCCGATCAGAGCGAACGAAGAAATCTTCGTTCGTTCGTGCTGGAAAAGTGTTTACACTGCGCGAATAGCGCTCGCGAGCATTTTGTAAAAAACCAATGTTCCGAACCTTGGTTCGGACCAAACTGTTTACACTGCCTGAACGAACGAAGAAATCTTCGTTCGTTCGGGCAGTGGAAACGCTCGGTTACACACGCCATTTTTTAATGATAAATGCCATAATGCACTTTGACATACAGAACTCAGCTATACCTAACAAGTTTCATGGAGTTTTCTTGGGTTTAACGAAACTCAACTCAACTCTCGTTTACATGCAGAGTTAACTTCGAGTTAACCCCGAGTTAACTCTGCATGTAAACACAGTAATACCTGTGACACATTGGTCCATTTAAACTCGTTTAAGTGTTTTTTCTCGTTTAAATATCTGCTAAACTATGTTTAAAATTCGTTTAGTCAAAACTAGTTTCCGAAACTCGTTTATCGCAGTTGAAACGAGTTATAGCAGCTGATTTTGACATTCCTCTTTCTACACTTTCGTTGAGAACTATAGCGCTCTCACTCGAGCAAACGCTTTGAAATTTACGATTATAGTGTTGTTCGCTTATCCATATTTCTCGTTATTTTTATAAACTAGTAAACAAAAATATTGAGTGTGTCATCCCCAATGGTTATATTTTAAACTACAAAAGATAATCAAGGTTTTCTAAACTCGTTTAAGTGATTTTTCTCGTTTTAACATCTGCTATACAATGTTTAAAATTCGTTAAGTCAAAACTAGTTCCCGAAACTCGTTTATCGCAGTTAAACGAGTTATAGCAGCTGATTTTGACATTCCTCTTTCTACACTTTCGTTGAGAACTATAGCACTCTCACTCGAGCAAACGCTCTGAAATTTACGATTATAGTGTTCTTCGCTTATCCATATTTCTCGTTATTTTTGTAAACTAGTAAACAAAAATAATGAGTGTGTCATCCCCAATGGTTATATTCTAAACTACAAAAGATAATCAAGGTTTCCTATGCCAATGTGTTGCAGGTATAATGGTCTACGAATAATAATTGCAACTCTGCCACTTAATTATGCAACCCAGGCCTTAATCAAACAAACAGCTGATTTTTGTTTACAAATATTATAGATAAAAAGTTTCGGGATAAGTTTCGTATCAGTTTATAAAGCAAGAGATATGATACTTACAAGGATTCTTTTCAAACCAAAAGCCTCACAAGTACTAACAGCGTATCTCAAGCAGTGTAACGAGCCACCCTGGACGTCGTATTTTATAAAGGTGTTGAAGCAAATTAAAAAAAATTTAAGCTAATATTCTCAAAAAGAATTAAATTGTGCTCATAAATTATAGTTTAAAGATGTCGAAAACGATCAGTTCGGTATGTCGCACTTCAATTGGACTTTAGAGTCTGGCACAAACTATCACATACTACGCACTGGGTGCTATCCTTACATGAAGTACCACTGCACCAAACGCGAAATCCAAAATCTTAAACTTGAGGATATATTCTTTCGGTTCTTAAAAATAATAAATTTAGGTAAGTAATCAAGATGATATATTGCTTCGATTAAAATATGGAACTTACTTAGTATCTACTTTCTGCTAGGGCTTCCTATGCTCTTCTATGGACTGGCTGCAATTCACTTAATTAGTCACACAGAAATTGTAAATTTACCCGACCAAACGAAAGTGCCAATCTATTTTTTATATGCAGAAGACAAAGGTTCCAGATATTGACGACATATATATTTAATATTGTTTATAGTTAAAATTTATTGAAATATAAATATATATATATTTATAATTCTGATTGAACAAGCAAAGGAAAATCAAACATGGAAAATTCTTTTCGATAGTAGATAAAAGTATGGCAGAAGAAGCATAAACCAATAATAAATAAGGGTTTTCAGATTCGGATACATATAACCGGATACTTTAACTATGTGTATCCAACTGGCATTTAGAAAAATAGATATATTCAATAGCGTTCGATATATGAGTAAATAATTTAAGTTAATCACAATTTTCTACAAATGGATTTTGTGCGTTACATCATTACATAAATTATCATGTTTAAAATTGCAGTGCAAAACACCAAGCATTATTATCAAATAATCGATATTTTTCACGATTCATATTCGGAATTCGGATAGTAAATTTTTTCAAATTCTACGTGACTAATGTACGGTCAGGTCAAACTTCCATAGGAACACCGAGCAAAGGAAAACAATCAAATTCTTTATTTCATCCGTTTATTAAACTTTTTTAGATCAAAACAATAATAAATAACAATAACATTGGAACGAAAAAATAACTTATGTCTTGCACTCATTTGGTGGGTTTTCACACGTTTCATCATAGCTGTCGCCTAACAGCAATGAACCTAAAGAAGCTGTAAACTGTGTGAGCGAACATGGCGAATCACAATTAGGTATATCAATTTCTTTGGGGAACTTATCGTCGCTATTGTAGTAATAAACAATCTGAAAAAAATTATTTACATTATCTTAAGAAAAAGTGGATAAGAACACAATTCAACCAACCTTCACTTCGAAATCATCTTTAAACAATGAGCTGTGATGCAGCTCAAAAGCTAAAGCTGAAGCATAGTCCGGCAAATTTGCTGTTTGGTCTAGAATATTTAATGAATTCATTACATTCACCAAAGTAACATCATGTCCAGAATATAGAAAAATCTTGCGATCCGGATTTAAATTTTTCTTGCGTTTATTAATCATATTCTTGTGTATTTCGGTGAGGAAGGCACCACCTTTAACTTTTTTCATCAGATTTGTTTCCGTAAACAGTGTATAGCTGCGCATAGCTAGCGCCTCCATTCGATCAGGAAATATATTCTCAGTCCAATCGGGCAACACAAGACCGGCTTCTGACTCGATCTTGAGTAGATTGTAAAGCAATTCTATATCTAGTACAGAGGAAATATTCTTCATAGAAAAGATTAAGAAAGTATAAATAAAAATATATAAATATGAATATGAAATAATAAAAACTTCAACAATAAATTTTACGCTTTCCCCTTACCTTTCCGGTGTGCTTGGTCAACAACTTATATAGTTCAACGTTTTCTTCGTTCATTTTACGCACATCCGCTGGCGGATTTTTATACAACTTCTGCAGAATGTTATCATATTTAAGACATGGTTTTTTCTGGGCTAAAAGCTATCAATATAAATTAAATATATTTGTTTTATTACATTTTATTCAATACCGTATCATCCATGCGTGGTATTGAATTGACTGCCGTGGGTTGCCATGTAAATGGCAACACATTGTTATGGTCCAGCGGTGGCATGAAGCCAGCCAAGACACTTTGTGCACTCATCAAACAGCGCTCTGCAGCTGAGCTGAGAACATGCACCTCCTGTTGTGTGTAAATACCATTTTTGGGCAATAAACGATAGTAACGCATGCGTAAATTCTTGCCCAAATTATAAGACTGAAGATTTCCCTTCTGCAAATATAAATTCAGGAAATATATTTGAAGGCAACAACATTTTTTTTTTTTTTGTTTTAAGCATTTATAAACTTTATAAAAATGAAATTCAACAAAGTAGAAAGTAGTTTAAAAAAACTTTAAAATCTAATTTTTCAAAGCCCCTCCAAACATTTTAATATGTCTAACATTTGAATTTAAACTTTAAACTGGGTAATCACAACACCATGTTTTTCAAAATATTGTGTAACAACTCGGAGCTTTTCTAACACAGTACCACCGCTATTTTGGTTTTTTTTTTTGTTCAAAGATTGTTAAGACTACGGTATTCAAATAAGAGTAAAATCAATTAAATTAAATCAAATCAAATTAAACATATACGATAAGGTCATTCTAAAGCTGTCCTTGGTATATAAATTTCTGCTTAGCTACATTTCTTTCGGTTAATAACGAAACATAATGGCAATTTAAAATTTATTAATAACCCTTATTGTTGAATTGAAATTATTATTTGAGAGTAGCTCAACTGATAATTGTCCTTCCCATTTCGAGATTTAGAGATTGATTTAAAGATATACCTATACCTTGTATAACCCTTCTAATGGGAAAAAATATTGTTATAGTAATGTTGCATATACATTCTCGAAATCAAATTAACATATTTAAAAAATCTACTAGTTTTTCTTTTATTATTCTATATTTATTGTATAAGTTGACCTAGAAATGTTTTCACCTATTGCATGGTACAATAAAAACAAGGTAGAAGCATTTCAGAGAGGAAGACTGCCGCAACTGTCAAAACGAAATTGACTGCCCATAGATAATCTGAAAACGATTATTTTTTTTTTTTATTTTAATTTTTTTTTCATTTTCAAATTACTATTGAAAGACAATTTTGGCTGTAAGGAAGAGAGCGTCTACCTCTGTTATTCTACCATGACCTATTGCTGAAGCTTTCATTTTCGAATATTCGAATACAAAATAAAGCCCGCTTTTAGGAAGAATTTCAAACATTTTAACATAATTTCGATATTTCGTCATTAAGAAAATTTCGTCATTGGCAGAAACGAAATCGTACTGACTAAAGTGTGTTGGGTTATGGTTCAATTATAAATGCTTCTCAACACAAATATATTTTATTTCTATTTTCCTGAAATATTGAAGTTTTTCTTGTAGTAATTTTAAGCTATCATACACACGTTTATTCCGAAGATGTCAAAAGCCTCTTGTTAATTTGGTAATTGTTACTTAAAAAAAAAACAAAACCCCTAAACAGTTTCAAATTTGGGCAAAATATATTCGCAACATATTACCATGAATCAGGATTACAAAAAATTACATTCTATGGTACAATATACTTATCAAATTATAACAATTTTTGAACCCGTTCACAATTTTAGATACTTTATAAAAATCTACGTAATTTTTGTACTTTGTTTCAAGCTGTGGAGTTTAAAAAAAGTCTCAAAAAGAATTTTTCAATATTTTCAATTTATACTATATAATTTTGCATGTCCCTAGACATATTTAAGAAGCCCTCAGAACTCTTGGATTGAAGTATTAGCAGTGAACTTCTCATTGATTGACATCTTTTTGAAATTATTTACGCAGAACTTACTTGGGTTAGCGCACCAGGACCACCAGGCCATTCATGAGCTGCATGGGGATCGTTAGGATAGAATCCACTTGGATTTTTATCGCCATGTCGAAAAAGCTACAAGTTAAACATTAGTATACAAGTTGTTTAACCAATCAAATATATTTGTTTGCAATTATACAATAATCTCATTTGCTGCAAGAGTGTTAGATTCAAAATTTGAGTTATTTTACATTATAAGGATAGCCGTTACATGTTTCAAGTTCGTTATTGTCAATAAAACAAACATTAAACAACAGCTTGTTCCATTATTACTCAAGAAAGTATTGTGATATGATTTGGGGTCAATTCTATTTATTGTGTTAGAGCTTGTGATTGTGAAGAGAAAATACTTATCTTCAATTCACCGCACTTTTTTGATTCTAGTTCAACGTTAATATGACAACAGCTATTGTGTTCTTATTGTGTTCAAGTGAAAATATGAGTCAGATTGAAAAAAAATTGGCGATACATTTATTTCACGATACAAAAGCCCATCTCTACTGATTTTAAAAATTTAAAGTCATGTCCTTCTTGCAGCAAGTGAGCCCTTAAGCATTTAAACAATTTTTGACGAATTGGGCTAGCTAAAAACTATTTCAATTTTACTTATGAAATTTTATTTTACTGTTTATTTAACTGTTGATATCCATTCATTCAGCCCAAACATTTCCAAAATAAACATCTTTATCTAAATCTTACAATTGAAATCATGCGCAAATTTCTCAGGCCACGCTCGTCGTTATTGTCACCAAAAACAAAGTAGGCCATCAATACTGTGCAGAGCGCACCGCCCAAAATGATAACCGATATTTTGGTACCTCGTCGTGACTTACAATCGATGTTCACCATGTTTTCACTTTTTGTTTATAATGATTAATTAAATTTATTTTGCCACGATTGATAATTGGATCACCTTTGTTGGAAATTACGCAAATTTACAAGTCGATGTAAAAATCTAAAAATAGTTGAAAAAAAAAAATAAAATTTACTTTCTATATTTGAATGTTATTTACACCTTCAAGATGGAATCAGAACTGAAATGAGTTACCCCAACAAACAGCAGTGTAAACAAATAAAGAGTGTGTGGATACCAATTTTAGCATCTTTCAGGTGCTCTATTGGCGCATTATCATCGTGCATTCGACGTGAGTGAGTACGTAAACAAATTGTAAAACTTTTAATAATTTAATTAGCAATGAATATATTGCTTAGACAAAAAGATATAAGCGATAATTTTTTAACACAGCACATTTAAATCTCTCTCAGTTTTACTCGTAAATTGTAGACGAAATTATTAATAGGAAGATATCACGTAGGAAAAAACACCATAGTTGACCGTGGCAAGGCAAACATGAACGAAAGCTCCAAAGAGCTGGCGATAGACTAAAACAAGCAAAACTTGAAATTCCTCACAATGTGGGGGAACGCTATGATTAAACTATGTTGGAGCAGAAAAGAGAATATAAGCTCTTAATATACATAAACAATACTCTTCTTATTAAGGTGCACTGCAAAAAAAGTTTGTAAGATTTAGCCAAATTCTTGCAACTTCTTACAATTTTACTTATTTTTATTTTACAGACTCTAAAAAAGGGGCAAACTCAATATGTAAAAGATTTCCGGAAAGACATTTTCAAAAATTATGTTGCGACCATCGTAAACTAACAAGTTAGGCAAAATAATGGTATTAACACGTAAACATTTTTGGGTGATGATTTTTTAAGGAAATAATCAAAATATACAGCGAGTGTGTCACCACAGGTGACGAATATTGAATTTTTTGGCGCTGATGAGCCCGAAATAAAGCAGCAATCCACCATATGGGTCTTTCAAAGTGAGCAAAACCCGACAAAAATTATTCGCGGACGGAGCACATGCAAGCAAATGGTTGCCAGTTTTTAAAAAAAAACGGCCATATCACAATTGTATAACTGTATAACAGTATCAATGATACGCAACCATTTGTTTGCCGGAAATCTTCGAAGAATTTTAGAAAACAAACCACCGAAGAACGGCCGTGGCCGTGCGGCGGGCTTCCGGGTGCGTTAAAGTGCGTGAACAACTCGGTGAAAAATTTCGAGCCACGAGGTCCGAGTTTCGAATCCTCCTCCAGACACAGAAAATTTTTTCAATTGATAATAATTTTTCTGATCGGTCGTAACCTCTCTGCAGACAAGGGCAAACCGCAGAGAATAAATAATGCCATGTAAAGTTTCTTGAGAACATGTACATTAGCCGTTGGGAGTCGGCATAAAACTAGTAGGTCCAGGTCTCGAACAATTGTGTACAAGCATTTAATATCACGCACAACACAATTTTATCATAAGAAGTTCGGTCAAAGTCTTTTTAAGGGCTGAAATGGCCAGTTTATTTATTTATTTTTTAAACACCGAAGAAAGAACCTTCTTCATCACGACAATGCGAATTCCCACACACCAGCTTAAACAAAAGTTTTTGAGCACTCAAAACGTGGCATTGATAGGTCATAAGTTTTTATTTTTTCGATACTTGGCACCCCATGACTTCTACCTGTTCCCTCACATTAAAAAAAGATACGTGGCGATCTTTTTTGTACGCCCGAACAGTTGAGGCCTTCAAAAACCTGCTTTGAATTTGATTTGTAGAAAATTGTATTTGATATATAAAAGGTTGAATTTGAAGTTAAAAACCTCTACTATCTGTACTTTTAATTTTCGAATGTAATACCATTTTATTTCACGTAAATTTATCATTCAATTCATTCTGGAGTTGCGTATGAGTTAATTAGCAACATTATATATTTTATCGTTTCGATTTACTTACAAAACTTTTTACGATATAAGACTGTTAATAAGATTGTTAAATGATCTAAAAATGATGAGACCGTTATTGAACCACTAAAAAATGTTACTTCTCTACTGAAACAAAATTTCTTTATATTTGAGTTTGAATCAGCATTTTATCAACGATTAAATTTTTTTCTGGCTTAAATATGTATTTGTGACCCGGTGTCTGTGTCTTTTTGACGTGACGAAGTTACGTTTTACTGCGCAGGTTTCCAAAAAAGTTTAAAAATGCATTTTTTGAAAATTCATCGGCGTTGTATTGAATTGTTACTCGCTGAGTATAAGAGCTATGACTAAAAACATGGTACGACCGTAAAGGTTAATTCTTTAACTTTATTATAAAAATAAAACAAAAATTCACAACGTCGACGGGACGCGGTGGGAGTTGCTTAAGCAACGCAACTGAAAATTTGTTACATGGAATTATTACTCGCTGTGTATTAGCGCCAGGATTAAAAATATGATACGCCTATAATGGCCTGTTCTAAGCCCTCACAACAAAATTAGACAAAAAATTTCTGACGTCATGGGGACACAAAGAAAGCCGCTCAAAGATCGACAATTCAACATTCATGCAGCGGCGTTGCATCTAATTTTTACTCAGTGAGTATATAAGATACGAAAAATGTTTGAAAAGGAAAATGAAGGATTTTTACTTGGCCTTACGACAAAAATACAAACAAAACTTTTGGCGTCACCAGGCCGTGAATACAGCAGCTTATGTAACAGAAATGTAATATCGTTGCATAGAATTATTACTCACTCAGGAGACGTTCTGCGGTCAAAATTTTGTTTTACGACAGCATAGATGTGTTATTAAGCCTCACAAATAAAATATATACAAAAAAATTCTTATCGTCATGATTTCAAGGTGGCAACCACATAATGCAGTAAAAATGCTACAACCATGAAAAAACGTTGCATGGAATTTTTACTCTGTGAATACTGACGTAACGGTAAATTTTAAGGAAAGAAAATGAAGGTGAGAACTTCAGGCACATGATAAAAATAACAAAAAAAATTAACGGTGTCATGAGGCCCCTCAGGGAACCAACATTAACATCAACATCAACATCAACATCAACATCAACATCAACATCAACATCAACATCAACATCAACATCATTATCAACAACAACAACAACAACAACAACAACAACAACAAATATAGTTTGTTATGATTTCAACAGTTTTTTGTGGCAATCAACACTGCTCACAAACAACAAAATAACGCAGTGAAACCGGACTATGAAAGTGGAAAAGGACTATGACATGAATTAGGATATGTATTAGGACAAAAATTAAGACACACCTTTCCAAACTAGGAAAGGGATGCAGTTTATTTGAAGTCAAGAATTTGGTCATGGATTAAAAGAAGAGTTTGGACATGAAAAAGGTACATAAAGAAACATCGTCACGTCAAAACCTACGGGTGTGTCCACGACACAGCCAAATCTTTTTTTTTTTCTTGTTTGCACTCGATAAATACAAAAACTACTAAAATAATTTTATCCATCTTATAGACAAAGCACTGTAATAAGAATGTTTAATCTTCATCGGGCCTTTATTTCGAGAAACGAAGTTCCTTGTGTGTAAATTTTACACACTTTTTCAAGAACCATATTTTTATCGATGAATGAAATGAATGCGATCTTGTCGTTAAAAATTATTTATTATTTATTAATTTATTTAAAAAAAAAAAAAATATTTTTAAAATACCGACCAAAATCCTAGCTCGATTTGATGAACTATATTAAAGAAATATCAGCTTGAAGTTGAAAAGTGTGTGTAAAATTTACACACGGGATCGATTAAGGTTAAATGAAAATCATACCAGAAATGCTCTGTTGTCGGAATAACCGGCACTAACTTTGCTTTACTTGGACCTCTTTGAAGTATTTATATTGTGAGTAACAGGTAAATGGATAAGATCTAAGTACATAAATCTTCAGCTTTATTTTGTTTTTTTATCTATAAAATTGTGTATTAGGAAATCTATCTCTTATTTTGTGTACACACATTCAAGATACTATCAAATATATTTAATACAAATTCATATACTTTTCTAAACATTTAAATTCGATTTATTTACTTCGAGGCTCATCAGAGTCGCTGGGTTCCTCAACTAGATATCCTTGTTCAGAACGATAAACATTGCTTTTTTCCCCTCCAGATTTTGGCACTTTTTTAATAATTGAATTCACTTCAGAAACCTTTCCAGAATCAATAATGACATTGTTCTCGTTTTCCTCGAAGCGTTCTCGCTTACGCGGACTTACACTTGCTTCATCGTCCATATCCTCCGAGCAATCATCCTTGTCATACTGGTAGTGATAGGTGATTTCGGTTTCAACTGTCAAATTGTTTGGTAGCTGCAGTTGATGTTCGAAATCGCTTAGATAATAAACAATGCCGTAGGCATCAACAACATAGGTAGCAGCATTACAATCTTGCCATTGAACAGGATACTCTTGCTGATGGTTACAACAGTACGGTGTTGGATGTCCTACGACCACTTGAGGTGTGCAATAACAACCAGGACTATAATATTCATAAGTATCGTACTCATCACATGCAGCATGAGCATCATTGAGTGCCGAGTTTTTTTGTCTTGATGGCCGTTTGCGCGACATCCTCGGTAGAGGCAGTTAAACTGTTCTGTAAAGGGCTACTTAGGATTCCAGGTGGTCGTGTTGCTCAATTGGCTCGAATTGATTGGCAATATTTATGCAAATACGCAGATAAAATATTTGAACTTGGAACTGACGCATCAAAAAGAAGTTTAAGTAGATCTCCAATATCATCAAGTGTGGTATAACAAAAGTTAAAAAGATATATTTATATAAATAGAAAATATATTTAAACTCCCAAATAAATATGACAAATTTTAAAAAATTTGTAAATTGCTTGCTTTAAATTTTGAATTTTAAAAATAAAGCTACTATAAATCAGAGAATCAATCGAACGGTTCCACTCATGATACAATAGGTCTGTTTCCGTACTTGCAACTTTGTGAAAATTTTCGAAAACTTTCGCTAATTTTTACTAATTTCTATTCCCGTTCACTAAAAATTTGTCAAGTAGAATTTTCAGCAGGCTATTTTCTCACGAGCGTCTTGCACTGGCTGTCAAAAACAGCTGTTCATTCAAAACAACGAAGAGTGAAAATAAACAAACGTATTAACTGTGAATTTTATACATTAAATTTTGTAAATTAAAGAAACAAATGTGAAAAACATCACAATTGTGTGTTATTTGTGGCTAATTTCAAATAAGCTTGAGCTGCAGCAATTTAATGATTATTTTCTTGGCTCATAAATATAGCTGCAGTTAGGGATGCAAACAATACATTAATGTTTTCATCATCGATGATGTTTCGTTCATAAACACCAATATTGTTATGAGCGATACATCGATACCAAAAGTAAAAACATCGATATCGACCACTGATTTATTCAATGAATTTTAATGTATTCCGAATTAAGAATTCAACAAACGATGACTATGCGAACCAAAGAGAGTATATTCTAGAGAGAATGCTTGAGAGCCACAAGTACTAAAAGTTCATTTTAAACGATACAGCGTGGTTGAATTACTAAGGTTGTCTAGGGGCTGATCGTACTCTCTTCTCAGTACCCACAATTGTCAAAATCTATTAAAAGCAACAACAACAACTTCATCGGCTTTACATGTTATCAATTTTCGCTTTCAGATTTTGTATGAGCTGTCAATTTCAATTTGACATTTATGGGCACTCGCTCTCACTCTTGCGACAACCTTATTAATTCAACCATGATACTGCCAAGAAGAACGACGACAAAGAGAATGACGTCATCCTCTATGGCTACTTTTCTAAAACTACAAATAATGTAGTTATGAATAAAAATTAATGGGAAATGTGTTTTCTTTTTTAATTGATTTTATTTTGGGAGGTGGTCTATAGGTATAAGACACCAGCCTGCTATTGCAATCAAGTAGTAGTGATGGTCAAACGCAAACGAAACCATGATCTAGTCTGCTCAGTTTGTTCTGCAAACAACTTTTGTTGTTGTACCAACCTGTTGCTTCATGAATTATTTGGCATAAAGCTCAAAATATAATTCTTAAAAAACATATTTTTAAATTATAAATTATAAACAGAATTATAAAATTAAGCAAACCACCGATGTTATTCAAACTTCGACCATCGATGCTCATTCCTACTACAAAGCCTAATTTTGAGGTCGGTAAATATGAAAAAAAAAAATTATTATATTTCCACTGTGTTCCACTTTCTCTCAACAGAGAAAAACATGAATTAAATACGGAATTCTCTAATTTGCATAGATTATTGACATTTTACATGAAATGTTTTTACTTATTTTCTGTGTGTGACACAAAACATTTTTTCTATCTACATTCTGTTATTGTACGCTATCTATTTTATTTTCTATTTTTTGACAGTTGTTGCAAGACGAAAAAACTGTTACTCCTACCTGGTATGATTATATCATGGTTCAACTTAAAATAATCCAAACGAAATTTTGGTCATAAAACCGCGATAAGGCCAATTTAAAATCAATCTTGCATCTTATTTATGTATTAATGTTATGGCTTCGACTAGTATTGTTCCATGTTTATCTTCAACTTTATCAATTTTTGAATCGATATTTTACCCTTTTTGCATTTTACCCTCGAATGTGACCACCAACAAGCATAAATCAATTTGAGAATATAATCTTTACATTTTCCCTATGATGCATCATGATCGGCTATGGGCAGAGAGCGCTCTGGGAGCGCTGAGATCAAGAAGTGAGAGCAAAGGCTTATGTAGAAACACAAAACGCAACAACAAATCAAAGACAAAAGGCAAACACAGAAACAACACAGAAGCTTCAAATGTAGTGGTGCCCATACCCGATCATGATACAATTAAAACTACGGTAGACTGACCGAACAGCTATTTAGATTGTCAGTTAAGACTCTTGTTTTTGAGCTAAAGCCATGTTTTTTTTAAATTGAAAATGCATGTCGTTTTTTACAAAATTGTTTTATACAAAGTTTTATCAATGAGATAAATATTTTCCATCTACATCTACTTCAAGCTACTTAGGTCCAATTTACATTGCCAATTATGCCAAGAAAGTTACCCGGAAGTTTTTTTGGCAGAGAGAACGCTTTTACATTAGTAACTGAGTTCTTACCTACTTTTGATACACCGTGTGTCAAGGTTAACCTTGTTCGTGACATACTTTTAGGCATAGTATCGAAGGCTATATACTATACATATCTATCGAAGGCCAATCATGCACATGAGTTAAGGCGTTTTACTGCTGGAAGCATGTTTAGGTTGTGTTAAAAAAAGGTCATGCAAGACTACTGATCAGTTGGTGTAGCGGCCAACGAAACAGTCTGTCTAGTCTGATGTATTATTTGCTCTATACAGAGCCGTTGTTGTTGTTGTTGGTTGTTGCCTTCATTTGGTATGTTCGCGTACTTTTGGCGTTCGTAAAAAACTTGCAAAATGAGAGAAATTGAGAGCGCAAAGTGACAGTTGACTTGGAGTTGCAAATACATGCTGGAAAAATTTTTACTGTCGTGAATTTGCAAGCTAGAAAACAGCTGATTTAAGACAGTTGTAAGTTTAACAATCAAACAAATTTAATAAAAACCATCTTGCAAGTTGCTGCTGAATATTTTTCACTGGACAAGTAAGCGAACAGACCAATTGTCTTCATGTAGTCTTGTTGCCAAATTTGTTTCATTAAAATTAATGAAAAAAGTCATATTAAATTGAATTCAAGATTCTGAATTTTTATTAAAATCGATTATTTTTTTGTTGAGAAGCCTTTGATGAAATACAAGATAATACCATATATTTACCATATATATTGTTTAATTTTTTTTTAATTGCAGATTATTCAGTCCAGAGTTATAATCTTGCTTAATCTTATAAGGCAAGACGCCTTTTTTAAACGGAGCTCCCATAAATCGGCTACAGCAGGTTCAAAAATAAACATTTTTGCAAATAAAAATATAAAACTAAAGTTAAAGGTTACCATAATATATATATATATCTTTATATTAATAAATTAAAATGTCTTCTTAGGAAAAATTCTGGAAAAATTTATTTATTTTTCTTTCCTCCTAAATGCATGTAATCCTTTAATAACTTAAGCTCTATTTTTTTAGTATAGTTTTATAATAGTCGGACTATGGCTAGTTAAAAAATAAGTTAATTTCCAACTATGTAGTTATTAGCAACTAACAACTGATATTTTTGGAATAGCCGAATGATAATTACAAAATTATCTAGAAAATTTTTAAGCAGTACTATTTTTATCTACAGCGTAGATTTTTTGAAAAATTATCATGATTTTAGGAAAAAATTCGTACAGCTTAAAAGTTAAAGTAATAAAGAATAAAATACCATTGAGTTTACTTATAAAAATAAATAAATAATTGTTATTATTTATTGTTTCTTTAGTAAAATACGATTAAAGGATTATAAAAAAAAACTCAATAAATTAATTGACAATCCCCTTTTTACTCTCATTACATTTTATTTTAAATGCTAATGAAATTGTATGGCTATTCAATGTTTTTTTTTTCTATATTAATAATATGTATGTATATAAATATTTATTAAATTTTAATCTCGGTATTTGTGACTTCAATCAGAACTGCTCAGCTTGAGAAATTGCGTCATAAGTTAACGACAGGATTTACTGAATAGTGTTAAAAACTGTTCTTAAAATACATATTTAACCCAATATTATCAGAGTGGCTAAACATTCTCTTAAGAATTAAGCTATGCCTATGAATAACTCGCAACGCGACCAATATTGCTAATAAGCGTAAAATTTACTAAAAATTAAAATGAAAAAACTTCAGTTCTTTTGTTTTGACTCCCATCAATAGCTCAACCTCCATTGATCGCTCAACATATGTTCAGCCGAGTATTGCTGCTTGTCAACTTCACTTTCGATATCGTTGGTGGTGAATTTCTTGAATAAAGCATATAATAACCAGACACTAAGGGGTAACAAAGCCAAGCCCAGCGGAATCAAAAACAGTAGCCCGAACTCACTGGGATCGGTTCGAAGCTCATCCGAATCATCATACTCCGACCAATACTCTTCATTCTGCGCGTACACTCTAAGGTAAGCCTCTCTTATTCTATGCCCACGATAGCTGATAGCAACACAGGCATAGAATCCTTCATCATGGAGCCGAACACCATTTAAAATTAATTTACTTAAATATGTCTCATCGCTAATGTATTTCTCACGTCCAGTGTCGATCAATTCATAGGTATATCCTTTGTACTTGACAATGTGGGTATAAAAGTTGTCAGTGCCCCAATTGTGCTCCTTGCCAGCACTGACATCGGGAATGCGGCGAAACCATCTTATCGTGGGATGCTCTTCGCTGTGTACACGACACTGCAGCACAACTTGATAACCTACAACAGTGGTTTTGTTCAATGGATATAAATCCATAAATTCTGGCAGTCCAATTGAAGTATCTAAAAAGATGGCCGTGGAATTTACCGTTATAATATAAAATCTCAAAAAGTCGGATTCCAATTTTGTGTAGTGATAAAATAAAATAGTTTAATAAGAATTTTAATTTATTTTATCACTGTGCTTCCAAAAGAACATGGGAATGTTTTTTAGGAACGTAAATTGAAAACACAGTGAAAACAAATAAAACTTTTTCATCACTCTTGAAAACGGGAATCGACAGTCTGCTTGCAAAATTTGTATACTTTTTACATCCAATTGATAAGTGCGCACCAGTTGTATGTCTAAAGTTCTCGCATCATCTATACGATATGGATATACGGTGCATTTGTACAATCCCGAATATTTATCGGTAACATTCCTCAGATGTAGCTCAGGCTTACAGAAGTTTTCCTCACATGGCAATTGCGTCCAATCGTCCTTTTGAAAGTTCTGACATGAGGCCACCTCATGTGTTGGATATTCTCTGCATTGCTTCATGATGAAAGATAATTTTCCCAATTAACATACATATATTGAAATAAAATCGTCTTTTTTGCGGCAAAGAGCCATCGGATGTTAAAACTTACCTTAAAAAACCAGCGTATTTTTATATTGCTTATCTTTTCATCGCTAACTAAACCCTTTAAGCTACATTGCAGTTTTATATCGTTTCCAGCTCGCTGTTGAATTACTTCAGTGTTGTCTGAAATTAGAAAAGAGAAACAAATTGTTAAATCTCTAATCAATTATATAATTCGCAATCTTTTTTTAATCTTATCTCATTGTTCAGGGAGTAAATAAATACATACTTATTAACTAATAGAATATAGAATGTATAGTTTTGGAATATGTTTTTGACATGGCAACGTAATATTTTACCGCACAAGTTACCAAAAAAAGTTGAAAAAAACATTTACTAGCTGAATATAGATGTTTAGAGAAAAGTTTAATTACGGTAGCAAAGAAAGGTTCATTCTTTTTATCTTGTACAACTTTGTTACATGGAATTATTACTCACTATGTATATGTGCTATGGTAAAAAATTGTTATCGCCAGTAAAAGCTGATTCGTAGCCCTTACAAAAAAAGAGAAAACATTTTATGACGCCATAAGACCGCAAACAGAGCCGTTTCAAGCTCGAAAATGTATCAACCATGCAACGGCGTTGCATAAAATTATTACTTGGTGAGTATATGCGGCGAGTATATTTATTAAACAAAAATTACGGATTACTCTTAGCCCTACGAAAAAAATAAAAATATCCATGAAGCCACAAACAGAACCGCTACAAGATCGAAAATGCAACAATAGTGCAACGGTGTTGCATGGAATTAATACTCCGTGAGTACATGAACTAAGGTAAATATTATCAACTTAAAGTGAAGAATTTGTACTTGCCCTAACGACAAAAATAAAAAAGAAATAATGACGTCGTTAGGTCGCGGAGGATCGCGTCAGGTTGTTGCATGGAATCATGAGTCTCTCAGTGTCAGTGGCGGATCTAGGATTCGCCAAAGGGGGGGACTGAAACTACACTTTTGTATGCCAAAGGGGGGGCTGAAACGATTTTTTGGACTTTTTTCATTTTTTTTTCCATACAAAAAATTCTCCAGGGGGGAGGTAAAGGCCTTTCAGCCCGTATGTAGATCCGCCACTGCTCAGTGCTTAATGCTACAGTAAATTTTATTTTATGACAGCAAAGACTGGGTCCTTGATCTTATTACGTAAATTAAAAAAAAAATTGCCAGCATGATACCATAGTGGCAACCACTTAATTCTGTAAAAAAAAAAACAAAAAAGGTAAATTTTTCGGTCTCATGATAAAAATAAAAATTAATGGAGTCATGATATCTCTCAGGGATGCCATTTAATATAACGTTAATGCAAAAAAGAATTAGGAAAAAGTTTATGAAATGGATTCGGACAAGGGCTATGACAAGATTTTTAAGATGGATTAAAACAAGAATTTGGTAAAGGATTAGGATTTGGTTAGATTAAACAAGAAGTTAGACTAGTTTTAGGTTAAACATACGAATAAAGATAAGGATAGGGACAAGTTAAAGTTCAAAGGAAAGGATGCGGATTCTAGTAAGAATAGGAACGAGAATAGAGATACGTTCTCACGTCAAAATCCACGATTGTGCCAAAACAGTTTTTAGTTATAGAAAGAAAAAATGTTGACATCTACGAGAGCTTAATTTACCCGTACAATGGGTACCGCTATGATAATTTCGAAAAAGTATGAATATGCCAAGAATGATATTAAAGAAGATAACGCCATTAAGTCCGTTAAACCGGGTTAACCCCCATAAAACAACTCTTTTGTCAAAAATTCTAATAACATACTATATTTGAAAATACGACCGTTGCCTTTTAAGTCTTGCTCCTAACAACCAGGTCGTAAAAACAGTAGTTAATCTGTGAAAATGCTTTTATTGTTTTTCAAAGTATTCTCCAAGATAATCAATACATTTTTGCATGCGTTCGAACTATTTGTCATAACATTTATCGGATTCCATAAACAAAAATGCTGGAACAAAAGTGCTGGAACAAAAAAAAGTCATTGGGTCAGGATTGTACGGCGGATGACTCATTAATTTGATGTTTGATTTGTGGGAGCTCGCATTGTCTTGATGAAGAATAATTTTTCGGCGCTTGTTTGTTTTCCTCATTTCAAAGAACACATCTGGCAAACAAATGGTTGTTTTTCATTCCGAATTGACCGTTCTACGTATCTCAAGAGTAAAGCTAGGTCTACACGATACAACGGCTGTACAATCGCTCATCGTACAGCAGTTGGCTAATTCTACCATTCGACCGTGCAATATTGCAACAAACTCGTCGCACGCTTGCATCCAAACGATACAATAATCGCACACAACCGTCAAATAGCAACCGATATTGGTACAACCGTTGTATCGTGTAGACCTAGCTTAACATAACCAGTTTTTTGAAAGAAACAGACGACCATTTGCTTCGCAGTTCTTCGAGTTTGAACTTGAAAAACCCATACAGTCGACTGTTGTTTACTTTTAGGTTCATAAGCATAGATCCATAATTCGTCACCAGCCACGATTTTATATACTTCTTTTAAAGCACCGTGATTGTATTTCTTAAGTGTTTCTTTGCTCTAATCGACCCGGGCCTTTTTTTTAACAATTACCAAATTATGTGAAATCCGACGTGCACAAATTTTTTTCATTATCAATTCGCACACAGCATCAATGTTTTTTGGCACAATAACAGATTTTGGACGCCCTTCACGAAATTCGTGAGTGAGCTTAGTACGGCCCCGCTTGAATTCTATGTACCATCGATAAACATAGGTTATTGATGGTACTTTATCACCTAAAGTCGAATTGAGTTCAGCGATGCACTCTTGTTGAGGCAATTCATGTCGAAAGCTGTAAAAAAAATAATCTGTCTTTTTCAGTTTTCTAAGGAACTCACAAGTAAAAAGGGGCAGTCGATAATAAAATCTAAACTTAGAAAAATAAGAAAAAAGGTCATATCTAGAAAGCGAAGCAAGATTGGCCAAAAATAACAGTGTTTTTAAATTTTCTAAAGAGGGACTCGAACTCAAGACGAACCGGTAGTGGGGTGGGTTGATATGATAACCTTAAAAAATTATGAAGATCGCCATTTCTTGAAAACGAAGCAAGTATTAGAGGTATATTTTTTTACCATACAAATTAAAAAAAAAACTTACAACATAAAACAAGTTAACAAATTTAACATGAAAAAATTTGCCATTTACAAAAGCGAAATTCTGAAAATAGGAAACCAGATTGACTATTATGGCCGTGTGCTATTCGGAAACTTTTCACTCGGATGATGAAATTTTGACAGTCTGAAAGAGAATATTTGGCACTTGTGAGGTGAATATGATTGTCAAAAATTCATGTAGCCCCAGGGGCTAGTATAATTTTTGACAATCGGAAAGAGAATTTTTGACACAAGCAAAAATGAAAAAAAAAACACTTGTGAGTTTGTGAGTCGTAAAGCAGTTAAAAATTTTGTGTTTCCGACAGCATAGCAACCAGAATCCCTAATTTTCAATATATATCAACAATTTCGCAAATTAAATTAAATTCTTGTGCTAATGCACTACCAAAATCTAAAACGTCAACATTTCTAGTTGTCAATATTTCATCGTCCTTTTGGCACAGCAAAAATTACAATTTTATTTCAACAGACAGAAATGTTATTCAACTCAGTAAATTCTCTCCTACCACGAGTGAAAAGTTTCCGAATAGCACACGGCCTATGCATACAAATAACAATCAAACTAGTATATGGATCAATTGCCTACAAAACGCTCTTTTTTTGTCCCCGCTCTATTAACTCTGTTTTTAGGTAAAAACAAAAAGAAAAAAACAAATAAAAAATTAAAAAGTGATCACTGAAGACTATTTATTGACAAAACATATTTTTCAGAATCCTAAAATTGTTTGCATATTTGTTTTAAAGATTATTATATTGCTCTCTCATACTCGCTTAATACAAAAACATATGTCCCCAGTTACACTTTTTGATGAAAAACGTGAAAAAAAGTTGAAAACAATGCAAAAATATAACAAATAATAATTGTTTTGTAATTATAGCATTTATTTCTTATGTTTTATTTTGTTGTTATTCTCAAAACATTCTCATCGCGAATTTAGCTTTCGATTAACATTTAATCCCCAAACATTGTATTGAACGTCACATTTTTTTTTTACACTTCGTTATTTTTAATTTAGGAGTGGTATAGATGACAAGTAAGTTATATTAGGGAAGTGCAGAGATTAGTTCTCATGACATTCTAAAAATTAAGACGATTAAATAATATTAAAGTAAATTTTTTTGTGTTTTCTCAGTTCATCATGATAGGTATGTGTAAAATTGTATTGAACGTCACGCGGAGTTTTAATTAAAGCAAAAATAATAAATCAAAAAAATGCAAGTTTAAAACCATTGTTTCATGGGTTTTGATTAATTTCCTTGTTTTAGTATATTTGCAAAATAAGGTTCCTAAGAAAAAAAAATTAAAAAGTGGCAAATGTATTGAACGTCACTTTTAAGATATTTCACACCACCGAAGTGGTGAAGTATGGCTGAAGTATTCATTTTGTATTTCGTTTTTGTATATTTAAGAGTAAAATAGCAAAATTAACGCCTGCTTAAAGAGCACGAAGATATCGGGATAAAATAAAGCTAGATAAGGAACGAAATGAAGAATATAAACGAAAGCAATAAGAATGGTACCTATGTTTGACTTTGACCTGATTTTTTTTTTTACTTACTGATGTCGCCCATTTCACATTAAAGATCAGCGCAACTGGATCATCTCCGATTTGGCTCAAATATTTTTCTTGTATTGGTTTATGGATTTGAAAACCAAATTCGAAGTTATAAGTATTTAGAATAATTTTTCGCGGCCAAAATAGGGTCTATTTTGAGACAACGTAGCTCAATCAACTTAAGACCGATTACCGGTAATGTAGTATCATTGAAAAAGTTATTTCATCTATTTTGAGGAAAAGTACAAAATTTTTAAAATTATTGCAATAAGTTTACTCATTCTTAATTTGTTTAAGTTTAATACCATGCCAGCAACACGTGCTATAATTTTTTTCTTTTTTATAATTTTCATTTTATTACGTTTTTACGTTAGGTTATACCTTTCCAATGATATAAAATGAAAATGTGGTTTTAAAGGGTTCAGAAGTTATATTGTAAAACGTGAAGTCTTAATAAACTTTCAAACAAATTCAGCTAGCTATTGAAATTTTTAATGTTTTGTAAAAAAATAAAGAAAAAAAAAATTGGATGAAAATTTTATGTATAGCTGAATTATATACTTTATATTAACTTTTTATTTTTTTTTCAAAAGAATAAACCTGGTTTTTGTTAAACTCCCAATTTTATTTACATTATTTGGTTAAGCGCAACAAAATGTATTGAACGTCACAAAATGTATTGAACGTCACCCTGATGTTTTTTCTGAAATTGCTTATTATTTAACACTTTTCTATTATTCATTGCTTCAAGTCTAATACTTTCAAAATAACCTCTACGTTGATGTCTTTTTGGTGAAAATTTTTAATTTTTTCCCGTTAAAATTGTAAAATATGTAGGTATTTTTGGTAAAAATATATTATTTCTGTAATTGAAATGGCGATTTTTTCAAAAGCTGATTTAACTGATGGAATAACGTTACAAACATCACAGTCATCTTAAATTTGCAACATTTTTAAATTTTTAGTGAATTTTCTAGCATATCTGCTATGTGACGTTCAATACAAACTCGTATAAAACCAAAGAAAAAATTATTTTTTGCAGGGCCTAAAAACAACTTCGAATTCTCCATTAATTTTCACTTAATTTGACCAATCTAACGGGAAAATTTAAAAAACTTTAAAAACAACACATGAAAACCTCTTTGTGTACGTTTTTTTGCAATTGACCTATATATCTATACATAGTATACACTCTGTCCCAATATTATAACCGCACCTGTAATTTGCTCCTATTACTCGCGGAATGAAAGAAAAAAAATTCTTACTACTACCGTTAGACATGTCTATTAGAAAATAAATAAATGCAGTGCATAACAATAACAACAACAACTTTGAAATGAGAAAGAGCACAATAATTTGAAAAAATGCTGTCTCATAATTATAACCGCAGCTTAAGTAATCACAGTTTTTCGGTTAAGCGATTAAACAGGTTTATTATTTTTTATTTTGTCGCAAAATGCCACGGGGAAAGCAACTTTCGGAATTGGAAAAAGGAAAAATTTTAGCTCTTTTCGCGGAAAATTGCACTTTGCGGGAAATTGGAAGGAAAGTAGGTCGAAGTGACCGAGTGGTACGCAATTTTGTAAATAATCAAGATAATTATGGAAATAATAATAAGAAACGAGGCAGAAAGAGACTTTTGAACAGTCATCAGGAACGGCGAATTCTACGGTCAGCACAAAACGCCGTTAAAAGCTTGCGAGATATTAAATCAGAGCTAAACCTTGAGGTGTCGCGTAACACCATTCACCGAGTTTTAAAGAGATCGGGCACTGCAAAGTTTTCCAAGATGAAACCAGAACCACGACTCACCCAAATCCACAAAAACAAAAGGATGGAATTTGCTCGAAATAATTTGGGCCGTAATTGGAACCAGGTACTTCATTTCGAAAATTCTTATTTTATCCATAAAATGTTTTTCTTTAATTTGGTCCTTTCAAGGTCATCTTTTCCGACGAAAATAAATTCAACCTGGATGGTCCAGATGGGTTCAAGGGATATTGGAGAGATTTGCGACTCGAACCAAGGTATTTCTCTAAACGGAATTTTGGCGGTGGGTCACTAATGGTATGGGGAGCAGTTAGTGCACAAGGGAAACTTAACCTGCACTTTCCTTCCACCCGTATGAACTCAGAAGAGTACATTGGTATTCTGCAAGATAAGCTCTTGCCATTTTTGGAAGAAAGGAGTAGTGAAAATCTTATTTTTCAACAAGATAACGCTGCATGTCATGCGTCTCGACAAACTCGCGAGTGGTTTGCACAACAAAACGTCATTGTTTTGGAATGGCCATCATTATCACCAGACCTCAACATTATGGAAAATGTCTGGGCAGCTTTGGTTCGTGCAGTTTATGGCGGCAACACACAATATTCCAATATAAATGAGTTGCGGCAGTCAATTTTACGCAATTGGGACGCATTCAGCCAACATCAAATTTTAAACTTGTACGACTCGATGGGAAATAGGCTTTTTGAACTTATTGAAAAACGAGGAAGCATAACGCATTACTAAAACTTTTAAAATAAATACTATTTTTACAAAAAAACTACATTTTTTATTAACGCGGTTATAATTATGAGACAGCATTTTTTAAATTATTATGCTCTTTCTCTTTTCAGAGTTGTTGTTGTTGTTGTTCTGCACTGCATTTATTTACTTTCTAATAGACATGACTAGCGGTAGTAGTAAGAACTTTTTTCTTTCATTCAACGAGAGATATTAGCAAATTACAGGTGCGGTTATAGTAAATTGTCCTTTAAATCAATTAAGCTGGAAATTTATAAGAAGTTCTGTATTACATTTTACTCACCGGCATAGTCAGTATACAGTGCATCCGTAGTGGTTATTATAAAAAGCATAACTATGCAATAGCTCCAAAATTTTAAAAATATTTTCCGCTCCAGCATTTTGATGACATGATCAATTAAAATATAATTTGTTCGTTGTTTTTCGTTTCATTTCAGTTGAATGAACTTGAATTAAATGCACTTTTGTTAGTTAATTCACTGTTAAAGAAATTAAATACATATTTATCTAAAAAACATGACTTTAATAAATAAATTTCAGTATTTTTGCTCATAAGTTCGCGTGCCGCGTTGTTTGAGCAACAATTAACAACTAATAACTACTTAAACTCTACATTTGATAATTTTTAAACACGATGAAACACATTCGTTTATTTAATACAAACCGCAATTAATTACAAAAGTTCATGAATTGTACGTATGTATGTAAATGTTTGCAAGATTTTTATAAAATTTTGTATTTTTGTTTTGTTCGAATAATTCTTAAAACCTTGATGTGTTTATTGCCCATTAGCATTTTGTTGTTTGCTGATATTATAATTCATGATGTAGTTATTGAATGTGTTGTTGTTGTTGTAATGATGCTATTTAGGAATACAATAAATCGCTTCAAAATTTTACTATATATTTAGGAATCTGTTTACTTCAATTGTTAATGATCTGTAAATAATTCAATCAATTAATTGAGCCGTTTATATGCATAATTTTAAGTGTGGAAAACATATTAACCCATTAATGACCATTTTTCGAAAATTTCTTAAAAATTCGGCGCCACTTTTAAGCTTTTACTTCAGACGTGTGAGAAAGCAAAAAGTATGTTTTTTCAAAAAAACCTGTAGAAAACAATGTAGACTCGCGGCTGAGAGAAATGGGTATGAATTGTCAAAAAAAAAAAATACTGAGCTACGGACAAAAGCAAAAATCCTGTTCCTGATCCTATGGCTACTGGAACACAAAGGTATAGAAGGAAACGAAATTACTGACGAACTGGCAACCTACCAGAGTTAAAGCACTCTTAACTTATGGGCATACGACCTAAAGAGATTCAAAGAATCCATGAAGCTAACAACGAATGGTCTAAGAATCACCACAGGACTGATAACAGAGTTTTGAAATGCAGAATTTTACACAGGGAGAATTTCGTAAAAAGGGGATTTTGTCAAGGGGAATTTTGTAAAGGAGAATTTTGTGAAGAAGAATTTTTGAATATCGTATAGGAGAATTTTAAAACAGGAGAATTTTGAGAAGGGTGAATTTTAGAAAAGTGAATTTTATAAAGACGAATTTCGATACTGGGAATTTTGGAAAGGGGAATTTCGACCCGCTCCCATGTGGTAACCCAAATATTTCTGTTATGTTTGAATAAATGCGGTACACTTTTCTAGGTCCTAGGATGTGCATCGCAAGTTCTTCGTCCTCCATGCAAAACATACATGTGTCATCACTAAGAATTCCCAGTTTTGTAAGGAAATATACTGTTCAACCTACAGTGACCTGTTTACAGTCCTGTGATGATTCTTAGATCATTCTTTCTTAGGTTCATGCATTCTTTGAATCTCTCTAGGCCGTATGTTCCTTAGAGTTTAGAGTGATTTAACCCTGGTAGGTTTCCCCAGTATTTTCCTGTTTGTTTTGACAGTGAAAGAGAGAGAGGATTCATTTGTCCATCCTACATAATGGTTCCGGTCAACAAGGGGAGTATGTACATGCTTCTTTCTTTGCCAGTTCGTCAGCAATTTCATTCCCTTCTATAAAAATAAAAAAAAAAATAATAACTGGCCATTTCAGCCATTGAAAGGACTTTGACCTAGCTTCTTATAATCAATTTCCCTTCTATACCTTCCCATAAATCCCGGTACCCATAGGATCCAGACCCGCTTTTGTAGCCCAAGCGCATTAAGTTTTTCAGGCATAACGCTTACTTCAGATACAAAATCATGTTTTCACTGTCGGTTGAACCTTACAAAACTGGGATTGATCACATGTCTAGGTATTATTATACTGAGTAGATGTAACACGGTAACTATTTTCAACTATCAGTTAAATTCCTTTTTCTACTGGAATAACTTTGTTTTTTTTAGCTTCCTGTTACGCGGATGTACTGGGAAACGGAGTGCGTTGTGTATAATCATGTCTAGAAATAAATTTCAAGTAAATTTTAAAATATACATCATTACCTCCATTTCAATGATAATTAACGAACGTATACGAATAATAAAACATTTTAAGTTCAGCCAATTCTGGATCATTTGAATGTGAAATTTAAAGAGCTGAGAAAACCCTTCGGAACTTAATTTTCTGTTAATGAATCTATTTTGTCGCATTTGTGTAAGCATTCCTTACAGTTCATACGAGAAAAGCCTATTCGCTATGGCTAAAAAATTTGGTGATTAACAACTTCTAGGATATTTGTTGAATTTTGACTTGTATACAGGAAGAAATTCGATTTGAACTAATTAACTCTTGGCTTTATCTGTCACAAACAACTTAAGTTGCGACATAGTTCCTGAAAGCGGCACTTTACTCGTATTTTTCGAAAACTATTTTAATAGTCTCAATTTACTAGAAGCCTCTGACAACAAAAATACTTCAGTAGAGGGAACTATTCACCCAGACCGTATCGAAGATGTTCATTTGGGTAATATGAGGGGAGAAAAAAATGTGATTGTATATTATTGTAGTTAGATAGAATGATTTTTACCACTGCTAAAAACTGCAAAAACAAAACTCTCCTAACTACGATCGGATTCTGTAAAAAGTATGATCGGCAACAAAAATGCAGAAAATATGTGAAACATACAACAAATATCAAAGAGTATAACTGTGAAATGTGATGGCGTCGATCTATTTAACCAATAGCGTGTAGCTTAACGAACTCGGAAAAGGTCAAAGAAGTGGTACCCGCTCATTTTTAGATTTTGTCTAAATGATGCCATCGTAATTTTATGGATATTGTTTAGAAAAGTTTATCTACTCTACTTTCTACACTGAGAAACTCTTCTCAATTTCATCCTACGTCGAACCAGAGCATTCTTTTAAAACCAATCCATTCTCATCGCGAAAGAAAAAAAGAGACAATTAAACTAGATATGATGGTGCCGAACATTATGTTAATTACTCCATAACTCAACGCCGATACATAACTTGTGATATTTGCACACAATTTTTATGTATGAAAGACCGAATCAATATAAAGACCGAATTGTTTTCGTTATTGTTTTTCGAAATATTCCCCTTTACGATTAATACAGTTTTGCATGCCTTCATAACATTTGTAACATTTATATTATAATATTTATGTCATAACATTTATCACATTCCGCTTGAGACACCTCCAAATACAGTTATTGAACGCATCAACGGCTTTTTCTGACGTCAAAAATCATTGTCCAGATGTCAAAAATCATCACGCAGTTTGTCCATGATGTGCGGTAATAAAAAGAAATCATTGGGTGCCAAATCAGGACTGTAAGGCTGATGACCCATTACTACGATGTTTTGATTGCCTCAAGCTCGTATTGTCTTGATGAAGAATAATTCTTTGGCGCTTGTTTTTTTCCCCTTATTTCACGTAATATTTCTTATTTTCTACACGTCTCAAATGGTACGTTGGCTAAAATTAAAAAAATTTTAGTCTTCAAAATGAACAAAAATTCGTTTTTACATTTAGTCTTTGTAGTATAAAGAAGTCTTATATACCCTCGCCTGTATAAAGTCTTTATATACCCTCGCATTAATACAAATTCATGCTGAAATTAACGAGTTTTGGTGGTGAGCATTAATGGGTTAAGAAACATGTGTGAAATAGTCTTGTTTTCTTTAGTCTTGATAAAGTTAAAGTAAAATAAAAAAAAAATGTTTTACACAATGTTTTGAATATGAAAATATTGAAATGTATTGGATCGCAATATTGGGGTATTGAAATTGTATTCATAAATGCGTTGATGATTTACATATTCTTTGATAACTCACTTAAATTCCTTTTTATCATTATTTAAAGTGCTATATAGCTGTTTTGTACAAGTATGGTCGCATCGTTCGAAACTATAATTTCTCAAATCTTTTGACACTAAATACTTCATGGCTCATTGTTTGCATTCAAATAAATGATACAGTTTTAAAATGCACTTCATGTTAGTAAAATCACTGCTTGTTGAGCATTAGATCATTGATAAAGTATGCGTTTCGATATTTTTGACAAATTACATTAAAAATTTTATTCGGTTATGTTCACTTCAAAGAAAAGTAAATGGATCATCTGCTATACTACTACAGTAGATACTATACGTAAAAATTATACTACGTTAAAATTATTTTCCTTGTAAGAATAAAAACTTTAAGCATGTTGTAGACCGCAATTTTTTTTTATTTTATTTTTTTTTTTTATGATTAAGTGATTTTAATCGTTTCAACACTCGATAAACAAATCGAACACGAAATATATTTGCACCGTTTTCAATATCAGTTCAAATTTTTAATATGTTCAAGTTCACAAAAGTGTTTCAAAGCGATTGAAGGTGCTTATATAGTGTAATTGCTAACTTCTCACCATGATTGTTGGCAGGGTAAAGAGATATAGCACTAATCAAAAACTTTATCACCTTTAAAATTTATAAGACATCGATCGTACAAGAATTTAAACAGCTGTAGTACAGGGCAAACAACAAGTGTTGCCACAATGTTGTGTATGGGACGTACAACTTTGAGGTTTTTACAAATACAATGTATATTCTTGATAGGCAAACATACAGTAGTCCATGTTGATAAATGTATGTATGTATAAAAAATAACAAAAAATATCAATATCAGTGGTTTACTGGTATTATAGTATTTATTTTGCTTATCTCTTTTATACTGGGTGTTGTTATTTGAAATTCAATGCTTGTTTTTTAAAGAAGGAATATTTATAAAACACATTAAGAAAAAAATGCGCGGCATGCGTTTTTCCACGCCCGAACAGGCCGTTGAGTCCTTCAAAAACCTTGTTTCGAAAGAATGTAAAAGTGTATTGATCATCTTGGAGAATACTTTGAAAAGCAATAAAAGTATTTTCAATGATTAACCACGTTTTTTCATTGTTAGGCGCAAGACACAAATGGCAACCCTCGTACCAATAAATAAGGTTGATTTCTTTGGATCAGATTCACCATACATTTGCCAAATTTTCCCAAATAAAAACAATATTTTGTCCAAACTAGAAATTTTTAAAACTTAGCGGTGCCATCTATGCGCCAGACCAAAGATGCTGTAATAGAATTTTGCATTTTATAAAACGCAACCGTTAACTTGAATTTTCGTTTATGGTCAATTTCATCACTTGCTCTTGAGCTGTCGTTATAATGGATTAGTTGGCATTGAAAAAGTAATAACTTTTTTGTTTCACTAATCTTATATATTAATACGCAAACATCGAATGTTGTCGTACACTTTTTCAATATTTATTTTAGAATAAGGACAATAAAACGTATATCATTCAAAAGGTACTGCACCATAGATGTGCCGAATTATGTTAGATTTTAAATTGATGACCTTTGACCCGAAATAGTAACGTTGAAAGTTTATATTAATTTTAGTTAGGGATCTCAGAACTGGGAAGAGGTAGAATGAAGAATGTGGTATCAGATGAAAGGTCTGGCTGATGAATATACGATTGGTGACGTTTCACCTCAAATATGACCGGAAAAATAGCATTTATTAAATAAAAGCTAAACTATAAGAGATGGAAAAACATGATATAAGAGAGAAATTTAGACATTCATAAGATGTGCAAAAAAAATTTAATATTTTTCACCATCGTTTACGGTTACCCTACAATAAGCACTTTTTCATGTAACAAGTGTCAATATATATTGTGATGGTAAAATTGCTTACAAATAGTAAATTTTGAAAAATTTCCGTTACTTTGACATAAAAATTATTGTGATATCTCGAAAACTATAGATGTTTTCAGTACAACGTTTTTTGTTTGGAAATTCGTTGGTTGAGAAAAATAACGGTATACGAAAACTTTTTTGCTAATATTTTCCACGAATAGTATGTTAAAAAAATTTCCCCTTATTATGACATCAATAGTATTGCGATATTTCGAAACCTGTAGATTTTTTCCATGCAATGCATTTCTTAAAGCAATGTCATTGCCTCAGAATGAGAAAAAAACAATTGATATTTCAAATTTTGATTTTGCATGCAAATATCTCAGCCATTTTTCAATCGATTTTCCCTAAATTTTCTTTGTCTGAAGCTTTAATTAAATAACTTTTGAGAAATAAGACAAGATTTACCGTTATCTCACTAACTCAATTTCTTGTGTTGTTTTCAAAAAAACTCCAAAATATTCAATTTTTGCTCAAAAATTAGACCAGACATTCTTTTTTTGTAATTTTATTTTTGTTTTTCCATTTTCTTCTCTCACACTCTTTCATATACCATACCATATATTTGCAAAAATTGCTTCATTTTGACACATAATTTAATTAAGTGTTTCTATCATCGAAAATCATGAGCTACCCCTATGATTTTTTTGATGAAAATTACATTTTTCAAAATGTTGTTTTTGTATTTTTTATAAAGTTCTACAGCTAAAAAAATAATTTCTGTGAAAAAGTTTTTCAAATATTTCAAACCACTCCAAAGTTATATACACAAATATATGTTTTAAGCAACATTTTCTCCCGTGTTTCTCAACCAATTTTGATACTTTTTTTTTAAATTAATAAGAGTAGGGAAAAGGAGTGCACCGAATATCTATGGTGGGCAATTCGACCTCAAATCAGACGTTCCATTCCCCTGGTTACATTTGATGAGCGTTGAAATAGATGCGAGGCACTTTTCATCAGCCCAAATTTTCGGTATAACTTTTGAACTATAAGTCACAAATCAATGAAACATGGTAAGAACTTTCTTCCTTGACAAAGGGGCGTAGAAACACTCATGCAACTCAAAGTTGTTATATCAAATAGCTTTGGAAGCATTTCTACTAGAAAGTAAAATGAGGGAAGTAGGGTACTAGGGATTTTTACTAGGGTAAAGTAAAAATCACAGAACATGGAAAATCAGAATTGAGTTACTGTTTTGTGATTTCCTGCTGGCTGGTGGTGCGTTTGGTGCTGTATAAGTTCGGTTACGTTTGCATATGAGTGAAGGAAGAAAAAAAATGTTTTCAATAAAAACACAAAAAAACAAAAATCAATTTTTAAATGGTCGAATCTCGACCAAAGGTGTTAAATGTTTAAATACAACGTTTAAATATAGGTTAAAGACAGCAACAACGAACCAACAGTTTCAAATGTTGCTAAAAGAAATAGAAACGGTACCGGAAGTAACAAATTGTACGCGAGTGCTTGGCGTTTGTAAATTTAATGATGACTGAAGAGAACAGCATGGCTGCCAATATGCCAAAATTTGGTGAATCTTAAATTTTTCAAAAATTTACAATAATGCTAATGCTAATTTGATTTTACATCTGAGTTCACCGTGATAACGTAACATAGATAACGCAATAACGTAATGATAAATAAAATGCAAATTTTAAATCCAAATGATGCGCCGCGTTAGCGTTGCGTTTAATCACGGTGATTTATAAAATGATGCCATTATTAAACAGCATAGTTAAAAAACCCTGTATTTTTAGAGTTTTATAAGGGGTTTTTCAAGTTATTGTTTATTTAGTCTTCTGGGTTTTTTTTTCTATCAACAATAAATGATATTGTTTGCGTGCTTATCGCTTTATTATCAGAAGCTCAACCAGCAGCAGCAGAAGTACACCAACGTTTGTTTTGTACTTTATCATCAATAAAGTGTAAAGCAACAACACCTACATTGATATATATATATATGCATATGTATATTAACAAATAGCTTAATCGTAAGCGTTTCTATAAGAGTCGAGTAATACGAACACAGTCCAACGTAAGGGAGGATCAATGCAAATGTTGTACATCTTTTTATTTATATAAGAATTTGAATTCCTTAAAGTATTGCTTTTAAGTCATATCGAAACTCAAAATTAATTAATAAAATATTTTTAATCCTGATCATAAGAGTTCAAGAAGTTTCTTCAATATTGAGAAAAAAAATTGTCTTATACCCTAAAATAATAAGAAACAATAAAAAATCTTCTCTCTTATTTTTAAAGAACCATCTCCTAAAGATCTTTCATCTATAATCTAACAGAAAGATGAATTAAATTTCTATTAGAAGTACATTTAAATACTTAAAATGTAACAAAAAATTGGCAACAAGCAAACACCTCATTTTCAATTAATTTGCGCAAACTGTTTATTTACAAATCAAAAATACCAACAAGTTTCACAATCTCATTATTGCTTGTGACTGATACTATCCAGTCAATCAGAGATAAGCCCGAAAACTTAAAAGAATGTTAACTACACGAATACATTATTATTTTTTAAACTTAACATTAACAATATTGATTTTAACTATTTTGAAATTAATAGATGTTTGAGGTCAGTATTTCACCAGAGCACAGTTAGAAAATTATGAATCGCGTTGAAATTGTTGTAAAAACTAATTATTTGTACATATTTTTCTGCTAATATTTTAATAAACTCTACACTTCAAATAAGATTACAAAATCTATAAAGTTTATTTTTTGTGTAATATTTGCAGTCAAAACACTTAATAACATCGATTCTCATTACACAAAACCGATCGCCCGAGTCGAAATACAAAAGCCAACTAATGATTAAGAAATTTGCAGTGCAGACACTTTACAATCAATGTTTTCTATTCGATATTTGTAGCGATTCCAATGATTACAGGTACGCACTCATTCAAAGCTGGGCCCAAGGGCCAAATTCACAAACAAATTGTTGCACTTGCTATGTCCTGTTTCTCTTTATAAATGATTTTAGCATTATATTCGGTCGACATGTCGCATAGTAGACTAAGCCCATACAATAGTCAATAAAAATACGCGTAGAAGGAGTGCTCTTATCATAATAACTCGGTCAGTCCCTAAGGGTACCTTATTTCAATGATTTTGTATGGGAGTTGCATACAAAAGTTGACCAATCATAACGAAACTTGGTCAAAATGCTAGATAAATATTACTCTATTTGTGAGTACTGTGAGATGTGGTGATGGGAGCCATGTGGGAGATGGTCAAAATCGGTAGGAAGGTTCATACTAAGGTTGGTCGATTATAACGCAACTCGGTCAGAACGCTAAAAAAATAGTGTAATATATGTGTACTAAAAACTGTCGAAATCGATTAAACCTACCTTTGACCTATGGGGCATTTCATGTGAAGCGGACAACGAAAAAAAAAGTAAGTTTCTGAAATTCGTTCATATTGGGCATATTTGAACTTCTAGGGGATATGATCGTGGTCACATAATATTTTTTGATTTGAGGTTTAGCTGTTAAGATATGGGATTCTATAGAATTCACCAGATTGACGGAAGGGTTTTTTGAAATTTTATTTTTATATTGAAGATAATTATTATAAAATAAAAAATGTAATTTTTTTATAGGAAATTTACCCACTGAACCATAAGCGAAGGTTTTACGTAAGGTGAGAGTTTTGCGAACGTTTTTGGGTAGAATTTTTTATTTAATTTTTGTTTTATTTTTCGCTTAAAAGTGCTTGCAATAGAAGATTAAATTTTTGAAAACTTTTCCCATAAATAAACACTGTACTTTTACGAAATTAAAAAAAAACTTATTTTGAGTTGAAAAAGAAACATTTTTTAATTATTTTAGTAGGTAAAAATTGTAGCGGCCGTGGCGCAGTGGGTAGAGTGTGTGACCCATGCGCCAGAGAATCCTGGTTCAATTTTATCTGACACAAAAAGTTTTTTCAATTGAATTGATTTTTTATTCGGTTGTCACGTCTCTGTAGACAATGCCAAACCTCAGTGATTAAATAATGCCATGTGAAGCTTCTTGAGAACATGCACATTATAGCATGTTTCCAGGGCACCCTGAACAACGTAATTCGGCTCTCATTCGTAATTCGAGGCTGAATTATCTTCCGAATTAACTAATTCGCCATACAACATTTGACAAATCCCTCAAATTTTCATTTGAGGTATTTTGAGGTATTGTGGTATTTTGTAGTAATTTGAGGTATTTTATGGTATTTTAAGGTATTTTTTCCCACGCGTGGTAAATATCTCACATGTGGTATTTTTTTCCCACGCGAGAGATTTTTACCACAAAATACCATGGGAATTCCCACATCCCACAATCGTTGAAAAATACCATAAGCACTATTTATCGTGCTTTTCTGGCAACATAGCTTTCAGCTCTACATAGTTTCAGCTGTCAAACTGAATTAAGATTTCTTCGTGGAAACAGGCTATTTCAAATTCTTAATTCGCAAGCCAAAATACTTGATTCAGAGTGCCGTGGAAACATGCTATTAGCTGTTCGGAGTCGACATAAAACTATTGTGACATAAAACTAACAGTTCTCGATCAATTGTGTTCAAACATTTAATAACACGCACAACACAATTTAATCATAAGAAGTTCGGTCAAACTCCTTTCAAGGGCTGAAATGGCCAGTTTATTTATTTATTTAGGTTAAAATTTCCCGTAAACGAACCATTCTTGCTCATAAATTAGTTCAGAAATGGGCATAAATCTTTATCATAATCATTTCTTTTGATACAAATTATCGATATGTAATAATTAATAATATTATGTAATAAAAAAATTTATATTTCAAAAAGGTTAATTTTTTAATTAATTTCTAAACAAAAAAGGTCCATTTTCGAAAAGCAATTCAGACCGGCGATTGATACAAAAAAGTTTCATTTCCGAGTGCCGAAGGATTTTTCTATGTTTCATTTTTTAACTCATTTCCGAAGGGTTCGTTTCTGAGAGGCATTTTCGTCCGGCGATTGATTCAAAAAGAGTTAATTTCTGAGTGCTGAAAAATAAATTTTATATGGTTATTTTTTTAACTCATTTGCGAACAAAAGAAAGTACAATTTATGGTTCTTTTTTTAACTCATTTCCGAACAAAATAAGGTTAATTTTTGAGAGGCATTTTAGTCGGACGAATGATACAAAAAAGGTTCATTTATGAGTGCCGAAAATGAATGTTTCTACTCGAAAAGGTTCCTAAATGAATTCGAAAACGGTAGTTTTGGTTCACTGGGTACTGCTCTTTTTGATTTTTTAATCAGTTTTTAAATTTTAAAATTTTTTTCCAGTTTTAAACCGGAAGTAAGTATTTCAAATATTTTTTTCAACAACTTCGACCATTTTAATTTAAATTTTTTTAAAGGCAAAATAAAGTTTAACATTTACCAATTTTACCATAAAAATTGCAGAGGGGGATCTAAATTAGTTTAAGAGATAAATCAATTAGAGTACGTACATGTCGCTCTGAGCGTGATACCTGACGATTCTTAAAGCCTATCGATGATATAAAAACTTATTAAAACGTTGGTCATATTTACATAATATTAATTATGTATTATTGTCTGCCTATTTGTGTCATTATAAGGTTATTTTTATACCCCCACGTTTAATAGAAACCTAAATAGAAAATTTAGTGGCGTCCGTGGCGTAGTTGGTTAAAGTGCGTGGCCGCTATGTCAACGAACTTTGGAAACCCAGGTTCGAACCCCAGCAGCGACAGAAAATTATTTGAATTAAAATAATTTTTCTGTACGGTCGCCACCTCTCTGCAGACAATGGCAAACCTCAGAGAGTAATCAAAATGCCATGTAAAGCTTCTTGAGAACGAGAACATTCATCGTTCATCGCCGTTCGGAGTAGGCGTTAAGCATGTAGGTCCGGTTCTCGGTCAATTGTGTATAAACTTAATAACACGCACAACACAATTAATCATAAGAAGCTAGGTCAAAGTCCTTTCAAGGGCTGAAATGGCCAGTTATTTATTTATTTTATTTAAATAGAAAATTAAATAAAACCCAAAATTTGTACAAAGAAATTGATTCGCCTTTTTTGTCTCTTATTTCATAATGAAATAACGCAAAAAATTGTTTGGGAAATGTTTGGGCTTTACTCCATATTTTATTTTTAGCGATCAATTTACAAGGTTTTTAAAATAGTTCAAAAGAAATAATCGTAATTCCCAGTACACAAGATGGTGCATTTTTTTTTTATATATAAAACCAATATTGAAATCATTAATAATTATTTAAGACTTTCGGGTTAATTTCAGCAAACAACTATAACTACACACAATGGCTACGTTCAGCAGGCACAACTGTTGTGCAACTGTTATGCTCAACATGTTGAGTAAATGTATCAGAAAAATAAAATGATACCAAAAACTGACAGTTTTCACAACATGTTCAGCTTTTCAGAAACTGAAACTTATACGTTCAGCAGGTATACACTCAACAGTTGCACAACAGTTGTACCTGCTGAACGTAGCCAATGAGTTGACTCCTTATAAGCGATGAACATCCGATAAACAGCGTTGTTGAATATTGATAGCGTTCGATACATTTACTAGTTGAACTAACTGCTAAACTCAGGAATTATCTCAAATTTATTGTAAAACTTTTACTTGATTCTTTTTTTAGATTTGAACCAAGTAATTTCAGGTGTTATACCTATTCTGAATCTGAGCCAAGACAAGTGTTATGCCTTTACCACAGTCAATTCTAGTTATAAGGCAATCCCACCCACAAACTTTTCTACCACCAACTATAATTTTCTAAGTCGTAAATATTGATGAATTCTCAATTTCAGTTGATTAGAATTGAGGAAAGAAATGCAGAAAAGTTAAAGCGTAGGACCATAGCCCAGTCAGAGTTTGAAACCAGGACCCATAGTGTGGCAGTCAAACGTGCTACCTAGTACTAGCTACTGAGGCCCCCTTTGGCAAGTATTTTTCGTAATTTTAACATTTTTAAATAAAAAATATTAACCTTTGCTTCATATTTGACTTTCTTTTGGGATGAATGTGACTTTTATTTGACTTCACCCATCTTTAGGTAAAATAATGTAACGGAGACAAATACTCTTGAACATAATCTTAAGTCAGTGGCGCTGTATGAGAAAATTAAGATTTTTATTATTTTGATGATATAGCTTTGGCATGGTTTTCGATGATTTTGATTGATTTAAATCTAACTTCTAAATTTTACGGATTACAAATTATATTTCCCCCTAAGGAAAAAATCAGTTTTTTGCTTCTCTTGAAAACCTCGATTTTTTTACCTACGAGGTTCAGACAGAGACCAGTCGATATTAAGTGTCTAAAAAAGTGAAAATAAACTCCAAAGTGTATTTTAAACTAACATTTTGGCTTCTAAAATATCTCAAGTCGGTATATCTTCCAAACCTCAGGTTGAAACTCGAAAAAATAAAAACAGTTCATCTACGCAGTGACGGATCTGTACACGGGCCCTTGGGCTACAAAGCTGTTAGCTCAGCCCCCTCCTCTGGCGACTCCTAGATCCGCCACTGTATCTACGCATAACAACAAAAACTTAGTGGATAAGTTTTCATTAATGGTTTTCTTCAATTTCAAGACATTAGGACTATTTTACTTATTTTCATTAGATTTGGATTGTTTTGTTTCTTAGTGATCCTTGCATGCATTGAACTTAAATCAATATTCTGAGAGTTGAAAATCGTTTTAAGGGCCTAGGGTTTAAGAGTTTTTCGAAAAAAATTACACTTTTTTTAATTTTTTTTTTTTAAGCTTTGCTTAATTTTAGACCAAATTTTTTTTACTTTATTAAAATATAACTATTCAAGATTTGTCCCTGACATTTTGGTCCAAAAATATTTGTCGATAAGATAGAAAAGTGCAATGCCGCGAAAGACCTTAAATTTGCGATCAAGATAGGTCAAGTTTCCGTACTCGTTTCAAGTAACTTGAAGTTACTTGAAAGCGTTACCGTACACATTTTTCCACCACAAGAGAGAAGAACAAGCAAAATGTCACTCTCTATTACTCGAACTTTACTTGAACTTTACTAGAAAAATTTCTTCAAGCACAAATCTCGATCTTCGAACAGCTGATTGTCAAAGTGTCAAAATTAAATTGGTGTGAAAAAATTTATGAAATTGGTTAGAAAATGAATAAAAAGAATGTTAAAATAAGCAAAATGAACGCAAATGGAAGCCAAAGGAACCTGGAGAACAATTCACTTGCAACTTCTTTGAATTTTCCATTCGTTTAAATAAACCAAGCAGAAAATTAAGTTTATATTTAATTTCAATCGTCAAAGAACAGCTGTTGTGCGTGAACTTTACTTGAAGTCATTTCCGTACTTTTTGGGAAATTTTCTCATTTTGACAGATAATCAAATTACTCTCTACTACTCAAACTTTACTTGAAGCGAGTACGGAAACAGACCTAATAAGAAGGTTGGCTCACATTGGAAAAAGGTTTGAATTTTTCTCATTGTTGTTGTTGCATTTATCATTTGACGTTTGTGGCACTTACAGCATTTGAGTAACCGTTTTAAAATGAGCCTACCTTGTTATTGTATCATGTGCACTAGGGCGTATCGAATTACAATTTTTTTTCGAATTTCACATTCTAAGAGGTCTCAAAAGTTGCATGGGGGAAAAAAAAGGATGTCTTCCTGTCCCGCAAGGACAAAGTTGTTTTTTGAGGAAAACAGTAAAAAATAACGACCTTAAAATGCTTTGACTTTTATAAAAAAAACTACGTATGTCTTAAAGCAAAAGTAGGTATAGGTTTAAACTAACAATTTATTGCTAAACACGATGCCACTCACGATTTTTATCCACAGTGTCCTTTGTGAAGGATATTCGAAGCTAAATCTGTAATCGAGATAGTACAGAACTTTTGATTATTACCCAATAGTCTAAATTTTGGTGGTATTAATTATAGTGTCAACGTATTCCTTAAATTTGGCGAATTAATAATTATCATCATTTTTGCATATGAATTTTTCTATTTTTGAGAAATGCATTCTTGAATGCAATTTTTTACATTTTCAAAAAAATGAATATAAGATTTTATATCTCGGGTACCAGAAACGGTACCGAAGAGATTTGCTCAATTTGGATTCTTCAAATATTTCTAAACAACATCCTGTCTAAAAGTTTTAATTTAAAATACCAGCTTTAAGCCACGATTTTATTTTCTATTTTTCTATAACGCAAACCTCACGAAATAAAGAGGTACGTAAAGAGGTAGGAGTAGAATGATATAGCACTTTTCAAATAAATAGAAATAAAAATAAGAAACCTATTTTCAAAACCACCTTTTCTTGTCAATATAACTGTAACACTACTTCAAAACAACCTTAAAACACAATGCTCAAATCCGAGTTTGTTTGAAAAATATCTCATCTTTCAGGAGTTTCTAGTTAGTCCCTGAACTTTTTATGTTTTCTGTAATTCATTCAATCAACTAACGATTCAATATTGAGTTTGTTAACCCTCTCATGTCCAATGATGCCTATAGGCAGCATTGTACTTATTGGCTTTATACGCTTGTAAGTACCGCTGTTTTTATTTTTTTGACCTGCGGGTTTTTGCATTATGTAGCCTTACGAGTTGTGCAAACTTACAGCTATTTTTTCTATTGTAAACTGTACGCGTGTTCAAAATCAAGATCAAGATCGTTTCGCAAAAAATGTGTTTTTACAAAAGTGTTAAAAAATATTAAAATTATTTTTTATTGCAAAACCAAGTAAGCAAAATTTATAAATAAAGACAAGAGAGTTATTTTTAAAAAACTAAAACATGAAAATATTGTTTAATTTGTCCAACCACTCCCCAATGTTGTATATCAGGGGTGCACACAGGTAGGGGTTTGGGGGTTGACCCCCCCCCCCCCAAATGAACGAATAAAAGTCAAATTTAATGTATAAAGTAAAACAATTATATTTTTTAAAGCATTATTTATTTAAGTTAGAATGTTTAAAGCTACTTTCATGGTGTTATTTATTGTTTTTATTAAATAAAGCTCTGTATACGAAAAAGAGCCCTGCATGAGTATGCTTTTTCGCCTGAAATATCATCATATATATGCATGTTTTGGCAATGTTTTAAAGAAAGAATTACCTAAGATCAAAAAACTTAAAATTAAAATTTAATAACTATTTTATCAACAATAAAACTAAATTTAGAATTCATTAAAAGGTAAAACAAAAAATGATTATGCTATTTTTTATGTTACTTATTTCATTAATATCCAATTTTTTATTTAAATTTAATTTAAAATCGCAATAATTTTGCTTTTAACATCAACTCATCAATCACCAACTCAAATTAAATACATATGGCTAACAGTTATTCAGTGCACCATAGTACATTGCTGAATATTAGCAAACTTTATCAAGTATTCGATTAAGAAACAAAAACAACACAACTCACAAATTCAGATCAGCGTAAGAAGTGCGTTGTGAGAGAACAGAGAACGAATTAGCAGTTATTCTTATACGCTGATTTTCTGTTTCTCCTACACTAAAAAAAAACATTAACTTAAACTGAAACAGAATGTGTTCATAATTTGCTTTTTTCATACGTTTTTTAAAAGTTTAAAACACATTTGCTCTTACTTTGACGAAATTTGCAAGTTATTTTTTAAACACAAAATTCGTCAAATTAATAGCAGTTGTCGTAAATTTTAAAAAAATTTTTTTCAGTGTACAACTGTGAAGCAGTGTATATTCGTTTAACGAATATATTCATGCAGGGCTCTAGTACGCATACATGGTCTACCACGCTGTTGTTCTCTGTAAAGTCGAGTACCGCTATCAATGTGATATGAAGTTAAAACTAGAACTCTCGATTTTCAAGCTTTTCGAGCACCTGGGCTTCCCGAGTATTTTCGAGTATTTCGAGCTACCCGAATTTTGAAATTTTGTTTTCTACAAAACTTAAGAATCTTAACGAAAAATTCAGATGCAGTTTAATTAGTAATGGTTATTTAGTAAAAAAAAAAACAAACAAAACTTTTCTTAATAAATCCCCATCAAACATCTCCACAGAATGCCAAAGCAATGTTTTTTTTTTATTTAAATGTAGCCACACAGAGCCAAAACAACCTAAATAGAAGAAAAATTAATAAAATTTCTCTATCGTTTTCATCCAAGAAGATTGCCTTATTAAAACCATTGAGTAAATCTTATTAAAACTTTGAGCATTTTTTATTGGGCAATTCACATAATTTTAAGAAGAATCTTATTATTTTTGATGAGAAAACATTTAAAAACTATAAGGAAATGTTAAAAATATGTTATATACTTATTGATTTCAAAAGTTACCTTCTTGACTTTTAGAAAGAAATCTTATAGATTTAAGTAATAAGATTTAAGATAAGATTTCTTTTAAAATTTTATTGAAGAAATATTTTTAAATCAATACGGAATCTTGCTAACCTTTAACCTAGAAATATACTTTTAACTACCTATAATATTATATACAAAGACATTAAACAAAGTTGTTATTTATGAATATTAAATACATATCGCTCGTTTTCTTCAATAACGTTACAATCCAAAAAACATAAAAATTGAGTTAATTACACAGCAACATTCATGTTACCATGATCTATGCTGTGTACAATTTTGGTAACGATATCTTCTTTCATTTTTGCAGGAGAGTAGAATTTGTGATTCATTCACCTCAATATATTTCCGATTAAATTGTATTATATATCGATAATATCCAGTTATTTTTTTGTCACTTTATATGGATTAAACCATGTACATTACAGTAGTATTTGTATATTTGATGTTTTGTCCATATTTTGAAAATGGTGAATTAATTTCCTTTGTCTGTTCAAAACTTAAAATGCTTCTCCTGAAAAATCTAGTTTTTTGAGTTGTAACGTTATTGAAGAAAACGAGCGATATGTTAAAATTAAACTAACTTTGACTTTGTCACCAAAATACCCGGCGCTGTCGAGGCCTTCAAAGAATTTGGCGACATCCTCAATATCCAACTTTTGTCAAGAACCTCTTTCGAGTTCAAACCGTACGGTTTTAATAAAGTCGAAATTGAGTCACTCAAGCCCCACGACTGAAATATGGCTGGAGTTTGGAGAATTTTATCCTCGTCGAAAACAAGTTCTGGAACACAAATATCATTCTCCATTATAACATTTTTCTTATTTTACTTTATTTAAATCGACGGATAACTTTTCGAATTCACTTCACAACTAGGACTGAAAGCTTAAGCAAAGAAAGCAAAAATAATAGCATTTTCACCATTATTATCTTCTTAAAAGGGTGTCAATAAGAAAATTTTATAAAAGCAGATCAATAAGATTTTTTTATTAATTTAAACTGGTCTCTTCTTAAACTTTGGAGAGTGACAGAAAAAATTTTCTTATTAAAGTTAAGTGTTAATGAATTTCCACATTATTTCATTCATTCAATAAGAATTCTTATAAAAACTGTTTGATGGTAGTTGTTGATTTTTCATAAGATTTTCTCCATGGAATTGAAAAGATTTCTTTATGGAAAATTCTTATTATTTGGTAGTATTAATAAGAAAACCTAATAAAATATCTTAGATTGGTAGTCTTATTGATTTTATGTGGTGGTTTTTGGCTCTGTGCAATCATATCGGTCTATTTCCATCTATATGTATGTATGTGATGACGATTACAGCAGAGCTTTTGGGGCCATCGTTATGAATTTCGATATATTATAAGCTTATATTTAAAATATAAAGATCATATTGCAAATTAACGATCTCGTATGAAAATTACGCTAACCTCACATAGAAAGTAATATGAAATTGGTAGAATCTCTTAAAAATTCATAAAAATGAAATGCCTTAATTAATTTAAATTTTATTATTGAGGACATATTAAATGCAATGGCACAAAATAAAAGAATAATTGACTTTGTACTCTAAATATTAGATATGAAATTTGAATAACTCTATAAATAAAAATATAAAACCCCCAAAATTTTATTCTGGGTGTGCCCCTGTTGTCTATAGATAACATCCTATAACAAACAAGCCAGGACACCAAGGACTTTGAAATTTTTGTCAGTTCATATTTGAGTCAAGACTAACACATATATGTAAATATATTTGTCCTCAAAAAATGTACAGCCCCTCCCATTTTAATTCGAGCACAAAAGGGTTAAAGAGTAATTAAAAAAATTAATTGAAAATTTGCGCCCTTGGCGTTCGGACATGGCTGTCACAGATTTGTTAAATACGTTTTTTATATTTATTCATGGTACAATTTACTGTGCGTCTATCAAAGTAGAAACCACAGGCCGATTACTACTTTTTGTTTCAAAGAGGCTCTTCTAGTGCAAATTTTTATCGGGTTTATTAGGATTACTTTGGTAACGAACCGAAACTTTCCAGCATTAAGAGGTAAAACTATTTATTAACAGCCAATGGAACTTTTAACAATATTTCACATTTTGAGCAGGTTTAATTCTTTTCTTTAACTGGTAACACATTTCGTTCCATAGCATTTTCAGCTAGCAAATCCAACAGAACTTCAACTTTAAGATTACACATGTTATTCTGCTCCTCCAAAGTCCTGATGCGGCGATTCATACGAATCACATCGTCAACATCACTTTTACGCGTGGTGTGTAGCCAGATGCCATCTGCAAAGCGTAGTTCCTTGTTCCCCAAATTAAGCGAAACATTCTTGTAATCATCCAGTTCCTCATTGACAGTCGGACAACCGATGTTGCAACGACCGGAGCGTGGTGGAATAGACTTCGATTCAAATTTCTTATTAAAAAGCGGCATAATCTGAAGACGTAAAGCAAGGATTTCAAGTTGATTTAATTCTTTTTTAAATGCAATTTATTGGATTGAAGTCCTGACGGAAAAAGTATCTCACGTTTCTGTAACAAAATCAACACATAAGAAATAAACAAAAACAACATTCTGTACCTAACAAAAGCTGCTGAGCTGGTTACCCTGACAATGGCGCGTGGCGCAAACACTTCTCGCAAAAGTTCGACACCGGCACGTGAGACAGAGGGTAGCTGTTTGGAAAATTATCGAAATTTTTTTAATTTTCAATAGTATGTCTCTATATTCAAACAATATTCATCAAATCTGTGAAGAATGTGTAAAAGCTTAAATTTCAAAACTCTTCCAAAACTGCAAGATGGCGCAGGTGCAACATCCGGGCACAGAACAGAGGTAAGTAGAGCCAACAAAGTCCTCCTTTAAAACTTATCAAAAACATATCAACAAATACACCTTTGCCTCAGCACTTTAAATTTGATCTCACAAAGCTGTGAAAAATTAATAACTCAAACTCAGACAGATCTCGAGCTTTTCAGGGTACGTCAGTTTAATCAAAAATATTTTAAACAAAATAACATCTTTCTATCCAACGTTTATAGCATGAACAAAATCAATTAAGAGAACAAATTTTAGGCATGTTAGAGGAAAATCACCGCCAAAATACAAAACTGGAAGTTCTAAAGAGTGCAGCCAATAATCCCTCCGATTCGCGAGATGATGCAACCAGGGAAAAGTTGACGAAGGAAGCCTTGAAAAATGTTCAGCAGCAAATTGATTACTTGCAAGCGGTAAGCGCATCGTCTTTACTCCTGGATATTTCATCTTTTGTCACGATTAGAAAATAACATAATTAATTTATCCAAAATACTCATTTTAGGAAAACAGAGAGCTGCGTCTGCTTAACAAAGCCTCACGCAAGACTATACAAAATCTTGAAAATGAAATACAAAATTATCGCACACAAATATTCCAACCGAGTTCAGTTGTTGAGGTACGACAACCTTTTAGTTTAAATAACAACGAATTTACATGTTAAAAGTTTTTATAATAATTCCAGGTTAAACAGAAATTTGGTACTACAATAAAACTTTTGGAATGTACCATCACTAGTCAAAAGTCAGAGTTGGCCAAGCAGAGTCAAGTCATCGAAAAACTGTTCCAACAAAAGAGAGAAATGCGCGAATCCATACAACAATTGCAGGCAGCTCTTAAAGGTAAGCGGAAACTAAAAGTAGGACATTTCGTTCTTGAATTGTTTTATTCAAAATAAACACATAAGTATGTCATCCATTTCGATGGCATACTTTGAAGTGAGTTTAAATTCAACAAGCTATTAAACATTGTATTTTTACAGCTTCCATTCAATAAGTGAAGTTTTTTGTATAAAGATAGTTTTATTTTTTTCCGAAAGATCTTTTTAGGAATAAAGCTTTTTGAAAAATGGACCTATATTGCTCTATAGTACACTTGTTTATGGAAAATCTTTTAAAACGAACAAATAAATACAAAAAGATTTAAAGTGAAAAGTTTTTTATTTTTTAAAATTATGGTTTAAAGTTATAATTATATTGACCCATGTTTTGAATATAAACGTTAAAAGCTTCATCCTTATCCCATATCGAGTGTTGATCAGAACTTATAAATATTAGCGCCTGTAAAAATTTTAGGATCACAGCTGCCGTAAACGACATGCTGTTGGTTATACGTCCCTCATTTAATTAAGTTCATGTCACCAAAATATTGCATTGTCATCGTAAGTACATGTGTGCAAAATTTCAACTCAGTCGAAAAATGTGAAGTGAATGTATTCTTACTCTTCACTTGATTTGGCTCTCACACGATGTCAACCTGAAGAAAATCTTTTGAAAATATCTTTACAATCTCTTCTCAAAGCTAAAAAGAAATAATTCAAAAATTTATTTCAAAAAGCATTTAATAATTAATTTTTGAAAAATTATATTTTATACCTTAGAGCTACTTTATAAATCCTATATGTTTAGTACCCGGGTATTGAAAAAAAAAACATGCAAAATTTTGACAAATGGACTGGAGTACTTTGATATGCGTCGATAATTCATTATTAATAATAAATAAAAAAATTACTCAAAGCTCGTTGATAAAGTAAAAATTAAATTCGAAGAAAATGAAAAGTTTTTGGGAAATTATATAGTAATTCAATTAAATGCGTTAGGGGTTGAGGTATCGAAATTAACATATTTATATATAAAATTGTGTATTGAGTAACTTAAAGCATATATGATAGAAAAATACCTCACTTCACTGTCGACTTGTGTCCTCAAACCTGATATTCTGTTTTTAGCAAAAGAACGTAAAGGCACTTCCGAATCGAACAATAATGAACAAGTTGAAAAGCTACAGGAACAACTTGCGGAAGCTACGCGTCAAAGAAAGGATTTGGAAAAATCTTTGAGACTTTCGAAACGTGTTATCGAAGAACGATTCGAGCGGGAAAAACATGCTTTGCAAAAAGTTCAAGAAGCCCTCTCCATCGCTGAAGCCGCGGTTGCAGACAAAGAAACCGCTCAGAAGCGTGAACAAGTAGTTAAAGAAGAATGCGATAATTTGGCATCGACCATTGGACTAATAATGGAGGAAGCAGCGCGTAAGGTTGAAAAGGATATGGAAACTTTAAAGAATAACTTCGCAGAGAAAGAGAAAGCTTTATTGGAAAAACAAGAAAAGGTACATCAATTAAATAAATTTTACTATCAACCATCTTAATAAGCAAATTGCAGCTCAATGAAGATTTATTGAATAATAAAAAATTAAATGATATTTTCGAAACCCGCTGCAACCGCATTGAGCAAAGGTATAAAGAAGTTATAAAGGAGAACGAAAAATTGTCGACCAATTTACAAATTGCAATGCAATCTCTTGTAAGTAACGATTATTGCATTTTCAATTCACGGAAAATTATTTCAACTATTCTTTGTAAACAGGGTGAAATGGAACTCAAATTGGCAAATAGCGAACACTTACTCCAGGCAGATAAACAGGCTGAAATGTGAGGCAAATAATCTTATCCATTGATTTGTTTTTGTCTACAATATATTTTAGATTGGCAAAAGAGAGGGATAAGGAAATACAACATTATATACAAATATATAAACAGTCAAAAGAAAAGTGCTCACAATTTAAATTTACCAGACTGATTCCAGTTATGTGGGCGAATTGGAATTCTGCTGATTTAGAAGGAACTTTTTCGTTGGGAAAAGTTTCAATTACCGCCCTCATAACTGGGACGCAGTCTTTATTTTTATATGAAATTATGTTGCTAAACTTTCGATTACAGGTATAAAGCTGCTATGGAGGATGTAACGCAGAAATTCGAAAAAGAAATTTATCGGCTGCAAACTGAAAATGCCAACTTAAAAGCAGATCAAAGAGTTTTTATGTTGAATCAAAACTCACCACAAGAAAACTAACGTATGTTTGTATTTAACATATGCATCTAGAATAAAAATTTATTTGTGTTCAATGTTTTTGTAAATATATCGCAATTTGTTTCGTGTATTTGTACATGCATATTTTATTAGAATATACATATTTATACCATTATTATGAAAGTTGCTTGTTCTTCTGTTTGTTTTTATTTAGTTTATGGAGAAAAAAACCATGACTCCACAGTATGATTTTTAAGTTGCGATTAAACATATGTAAGGCAGTTTGAGTTCAAAATAAATCGTATTACATTTCACACATTTTATTTAGTTTTAATGAAAAAACAATTAAAAAACTCAAGCTACTGCCACAACTCTCCCAGGAAACAAACTTGGAAACCAGTAGCTCGTTTCATCATCTTGTTCATCAATCCAACAAAGACCTTCGCCAACAGCTTTTTCGAATGATTGTTTAGCACGATATTCCGTCCATCTAGTTATTATAAAAGAAGTCTCTTCGAATATTTTCGGTTTAAACTATTTACTCAATGAATTACGAACCCCAATTGTTCCATGAGCATTTTCTGTGTAACACATCCTTGCTCTGTATTTGAAGCGGCTGTTAAAATTTTTGTTTCTTCTAAGCTTAGCTCGCCCGGTATTGATTGAACCATATATTTTTCCTTGGACAATTTGTAAACGATAAAACTGCAATTGAAAAATTAGCATTAGAATTGAAAGCAAAAATTAAGTACTTGCATTTGCCAAACCCGTTGCCAAATATGCTCAATTTCTTAGCAGCCATAAGAATATCTTCGATGGTTATCTCTTGATGCACTGCACTCTGACCACGAGATGCTATCAGACGTTTTCGTAACTCACTAAGCTCCATTAACCCGCCTGAAAGATTTGAATATTCATATTTAAAATGGCATTTAAGGGCTGTCTGATTTCCATTTTACAACAAGGTATTTAAGAAGTATTGAAATGTTAAGCAGCGACTAAGCTAAATTGTTATCCATACTAGTTGATTCTCATAATAAATAAAAAACTAATTGCCATTTCAGCCCTTGGAGGAACTTTGAAAGAGCTTCTAATAATCAAATTGTATTGTGCGTGTTATTAAATATTTGTTCCAAATTGATCGAGAAAAGGACCTACTTGTTTTATGCCATTCCGAACGGTTAATGTACATATTCGAATTTTAACTAAACTGTGTACCAATAAAATTTGACTAAAGATTGCCATTTTCGATTCCACAAATCTTAATCCTTACAAAAAGTTTATTAATCACTAAAAATATTTTGTCGCATACCTGTTTTGTGATTTGCTGCCAAGCATACTTCTACTACTTGCACACCCAACTCATAATAAAAATCTCCTATACCCAGTACACTCCAAAAGCCTTTTCCAGTAGCCAATGGATCCACACCAATAGCGGCGCACATTTCTTGGAATTGCTTCCGGAACTGAGAATTTTTTCGTATATCCTGCTTATGCTTAATGGCAAACTCTTCCAGTTTAGCACGAAATACTTCCATTTGTTTGGACATTTGTTCCAGCTGAGATTCTTGCAAATCGGTGCCTTTGTCCTTATATTTCTCTGCAGCCAGCTGCTGTTGTTGTATGGCACCTAGACCAGCTCGGCGTCGCATTTTGTCGCACTATTATTTTCAGTTGTTGAGGAAGTTTACTTAAAAATATAAATATAAGCGTTTTGATCAAAGTTAATAAATATTTATTATATCCATATTCATTAAATCAGCTGTTTTTGACATATCTCCGTGTTGCTGTTGCACTTATTTTCACTTTAAGTTTTAAATGTGTATGCCTGAATGTATACTTTATTTTCGACACTTAGTACAAATGAATGACATCATTATTTTGTATGTCTACACTGAAACAAATTATTACTTAACTCAATATTTAATCCAAGCTAACGGAGAGAGCTGAATTTGTTAAATTGAGTTTTATTTGACATTTTATAATTTTGTTTCTGCCATTTTAATTTTCTTGTGTAAGCTAATGCATATTTACTAATGTATTTTATATTATACAGCATTTCGCTTCTATTAATTAAACTTAACTGCTTCAATTAAATGTAAAACACATATATGTATATAGAGGAAGTCAAATATAACGAATATAATATACAAATATTCAGTATTTTCCTTAAAAGAAACATTATTTCATTAAATTTTTGGTGCGTATATATATCTGAACATTACAGCTGTATCACTGAATCTATCCACCTTATATTTAAGCCATGTCATCGTTACAAATATGAAGTTGCTAATCTGAAAATTTCAATTTTTCTTTTACTATTGTATCCTATTGCGTGGAGTCATGGTATAATAATACAAGGTAGCATTGACAGTTGCTTGGGAAATCATATACTGTCAAAAAATATACTCAAAAAGAGAGCGCTCACAATCCGCCATTGAAAACACAAGCAATGTTGAAAACGTTGAAGTGAAAAAAAACAACAACCACAGCAGCTGCTGATGTATTTCCACAAAAAGCTGTTTTTGACAGTTTATGTTTTCCTGTTGAAGAGAAAATAAGCAGTTGTCAATGCTACCATGTATTATTATACCATGGCGTGGAGTTATATGCTGTGTCAAACCTGGAACAACACGCATACAGTAATGTAATACTATTAAATATTGTAACAAGAACAATAATGATAGCCACGCCGAATTGCTGTTGAGTAAAAAAATATTTTTTTCGCTCTCATGAAAAGTAGTGATTAGGTCTGTTTCCGTACTCTACACTGTGTAAGATTTGTGTAAAATGTGTGCAAGAGAGTAAAAACGAAATGTGAGAATAGTTGCAAAAGTACGGAAACAGCTTCTAGTAAGTTTCAAGCACAAAACAACTGATTTTGACTGCAGACGGCAGCACAAAATTTAAAACACTTTCACTGAAATTATCACAAGCCATTTTTTAATGCAAAATTGAACAATTACTAATTTTTATTTATTATTATTTATTTATTGTACGTAAATTTCTTTTTAGGCACACAATTTGTGAATTTATTTATCGCAAAACATAAACGATTATGAAATGTAATTTGACATTTGCTTCTTCTTATTGATGCTAATTCTTCTTGATGATTGTTCTTACTTTACTCCATGGTGTAATAATAATAAGGTGTTAGTTAATTTGACACTTCTCTCTCAAAATGATAAATTTTTCGCCCCGCTCCTGTCAAAAACAGCAAAATAACATAATTTGACAACTATCAACGGCTCCTCTCTTAAGCTGTCAATTTTTTGACAGAAAGAAAGCTATTCTTGGTCTTGTCAAAAATTCACTAACACCTTATTATTATTACATGGTATAATAATACATGGTAGCATTGACATCTGCTTATTTTCTCTTCAACAGGAAAACATAAACTGTCAAACACAGCTGTTTGCGAAACGAAGCGAAAATTAAAGCAAGTGACAAAAACAAACATAAAAAACTAATAAGAATATTGTGCGTTTAAATAAACAAATCGCGATTTTATGCTTGTTCTTCTTCTCCCATTTTTAGCACAGAAATTACGGAAACAGAAAATAGTGTCCCACAAGTTACACAGTGTACGTACGGAAACAGACCTATTATCAGATTCGCAACTTCACATTTGTAACGACGATGTTATGTGGTGCTCCAAATGCTGGGGTCGCTTTTTCCGAAAATTCTTACTTATGGAACGATTTGACTCAAATACACACGATATATTTAAATAAAAAGAAAGTCTTGAATAAAATTTGGACATGATAAATGCCATTTACGAAAATGTACTTTTCCCTATATGAATACAAGAAAATATAATCCATAGAAGACAATGTAATCAATTACATTATAATGAAGTTCAGAAGAAGATTTTCCCGCTATCTTATTATTTTAACATACACTTTATTAAAAATAATGACTAATACAGTGGACCCCCAGTAATCCGGCCCGTCTAATCCGGCATGTCTATTATTATTGAATATTTTTTTGACAATCTTCGCTAATGTAGATAATGCATTATTGAACAGGTTACTTACTTGTACTTGTATTGATTGATTGATTCATTTTATGATTTTTATTCATAATTTTTGAACATTTTAGTATGTACATTTGTTTGTACACAATTATTTCCTAATGTAGTTATTATTTTTTGTAAGTTTTATAGCATTAATGACATTAATTTTATAATGAAACGTAAGCTCTCTATTGTGTTGTTTAATTTACTAAATTTGACATACATAATGAAGTATGATTTGAGTATAACTTATAGAATATTATCATTGTATCTGTAATTTATCGGATTACAAGGTACTCTTTTGTAAAAAAATCCGGACGATAGGGGGTCCAGTACTCTATAGCCCGGCCAAGTCGATAGTTCGACATTGCCCTGCAAATCGTTTGTCGGATTACCGGGAGTCCCCTGTAATAATTAATTATAAATAATTATACCTTATAATTATTAAACTCACACTTATTAGCGCTAGCAAATTGATCAAACTCGAATTTAACTGACTCAAATTTAACTTATGTGGAGATAACACACATAAATGGCGTGTTAAATTCTTAAACTTACTTTCAGTTACCGCCTTTTTGTTCGCCAAAATGTACTTTTTTATTTCCAGATGTAGGTTAAGCCAACCTTTTTTTTATACACGTCCAAAGTAAAAAAATAGTTTAAGTAAAAGTATTAACAAATTTAATTGAAATAATATTTGAGCTGCTGGAGTCGAAGTCAAAGTCCGAGTAATTCAGAATTTTTGGTAAAAGGCACCCATATCGGTGTCGGTGCGTTTCTTACGACCTAGCTCAACAAAACCTGCACAACTTTTCTTTTATTAAGTTATTTAATAATGGTTCTAATGATCATTTTAGCATTTACGTTTATAAATTTAAAACGTCTAAACATTGTGTAATTTTTTGATAGATGCACATTAAGAATTGAATTGAATGCGTTTTAATATTTGTTCCTTCTAAAGGGTAATAAGGCCAAATTGGCTTTATTTCCTTTGCAAATGGAAATTTGGCCAATTTCGCAAATTTCGCCTCATTCCTCTTTAAAAAGTTAATAAAGCCTATTTGGCCTTAAAGCACACCACCGTACAATCTATATTTTGATTAGTTTGACTACTATACAAATCTTAACGGCTGAACGGATTTAACTCAAATTCAGCTCACATATTACTTGAATCCTAACTTAGGTTATGGCATTCAAAGTTTTGACCACGCCTCTTCCGCCCCTTTACAAGTAACGCAAATCTAACTACTAGCGTATTTTTTTCAAGCGAAAATGCTCGACTTATTAATTTTAAGAAAATCCTGTTATTTTGACATCAAAAACATTCACATATCTTTAAAATTAGACAAACTTTTGGTACAACGTCTTTTTCTAATAACATCGTTTCCTTAGAATAACAAAAAAAACTATCAGAAATTCGTATATTTTAATTGCGATGCAAATAACTCCGTTGTTTTTGAATATATTTCATTCCAATTTTTTTTTTGTTGATAAACTCAATTCAAGTACTGTTATCTTAGCGGATATATTTTTAATATTTCTTTCAAAAAAGGTCCAAAATATTGACTTTTTACTCAAAATATGACACAAGTTGTTTTTGTTGTTAAAATAATAAAAACTCAAATTTGAATTTTCAACTACCTTTCACATGACATGGCGTTTAATAGCAAAAATGCTTCCAATTTTACAAAAAAATTGATTACCTGTTTCTGTCATCAAAAAACATGACCATACCCCCAGTGATTTTTTAAAGAAATTAATTTTTTTCAAAAGTTGTTTTTATTCTTTTTATATAATAGTTAAGCTCAAAGAATAATTTATGTGAAAAAATTATACCAATATCTCTTTCCGATCAAAAGTTATCGTAATAAATATATTTTTAGACACAAACCAAGCTGTTTTTCAAATGCTTATCTATATTAATAAAAATCATTTTTTGTGAACATTAAAACTACTGGAAAACTGTAACGGGCAGTGGAAAATGACAGTGGTGTCAAACTTTAGTCTAAGAAAAGTTTTGAATACACCAATAATGTTCCCATATATGTAGATGCAGGGTGCAGCAACGCGCGCCGGGAAAAGGCTAGTACCTTATAAAATTAAATAAAACCCAATGAAATATGAACCAATGAAATAAGGCGCTATAGAATAATACCCATTTAAAAATTAAATATGACCATTTCTATATAAAAGAACAAAATAAATTAGTGTTATTTTAAACATTATATACATTAATATAACGTAAATATGCAAGAAAAATAATTAAAAGATAAATAATTTTAATGACAAATTGTAAATAGTCCCAAATCTATCTATTTGGGAGATTTATTTCATAATAAATGGAATTTTCAACACAAAATCTTTAGTTTTTTTAAGGATCCCAAAACTATTTTAAGCATTATTTCACTTATTTTGGGATGCTGTTTCATCGCCTTTGGGGTCTATTTCATAATGAAATCAAGGACCATTTTAGGAAATTCTTAAAATTTGTCACTACCAACTTTTTGTCTACTTATAAAAATTTTTCTTGTATATTTGAGATAAAAAATTTAAGCTTGCTATCTAAGTTAAAAAAAAAAGAAATGCAGCTCGTGTATTTTATCTTATTACCTCTTAAGAGGCGATATCGTTTGAGGCAGACTTGCAAGTTGTATATACATATTTATGTAGACAAAACAAACCATGTTCCTCTTAATAAAACACTTCAAATTACAATATTTGCACGAAGAGTACATTTTGTTCATTACAAGAAATATTGATGTTGAAATGTTTGATTTTCTGCGATTCGTAATATATGGAAACGTTTAGTATAAATATAGAAACGTTACTACAGTGCAACTACAGACCATTACGGAATCAAAAAATATAAAATGAAAGCTGCAATTGGTGCGTTTTATGGCTGATACGAACTGTAATGTAATACATTTACTACATCTTTAATTATATTTTTGCTCTCCTTCAGTTATTATTTTGTTTGCTATGGTGCTGATAAATACCTCCAAAACCTCCAATATAGGTAATGGCCAACCAGACTGCAAGACCGAGGCAGAATTAAGTATACAGATTTTCCGCAACAATTGGGACCCAACAGCATATTGGAAATGTGAAAAACTTAACGAACCAGCTGTGTTAGTGCGTTGCCTTAGTGGACTTGCCTTTATGCCTTATGTGAAGAAATGCATTCCATGGCATGAGTGGCAATGGCAGGAGCCAACACTCTAATAAGCAAGAAATAATTATCTAAAAAAAATTACCAACAAATTGCTACCTACCCACTATTGTCTGAAAAATAATTAAATGAGTTATAACAGCATTCAAATTAAAGTCGTTCTTCTTTAATTTTATTTTGACTCAAATTATCCATTTGTTTATTATGATAATAGCAATATCGTTCAAATGTTGTTGGAGACTTAGCTTAACTTACAAATACAAATACAATCAATTTGTTTGAATAATTCAGCGTTATACAGAACTCGTTTAAGATTGAAACTGAAATTCTACCCTTACCGAAATCAAATTATATCATTTCCATTAATATTAAGAATTTTTCTTCATTCCACACCACAAACCATTAAAGTATTAGGAGTAGGAATTAATCATTACCATCCATCTTAAATTTTGTAGATGAAATTTTCTCAGATGAGAAAATTTTCATATTTTTTTAAATACATGGTGCAAACTAAGATTCCTTTTGTGATGGGGAGTGATTGACAAAGTTTTGAATTTATTGTTATTTTTTTTTTAATAAACAACATTTATGTTGTTTTCTAGTTAATATATATGTATATTAATATATATGTAATTATATATATATATATATATATATATAAAAGTTACATATTTAAATATTAAAAATGTAAATCTAAAATCAAAGGTGTATAATGGTAAAGGTTTTGAAAGGAAAGCAAGAGAGAAGTTGAAGCATTGTGTGTTTAATCGTCCATACTTTCGTTGTTCCTGTCTGGAGACGCATTGCCATTTTTCGGTGATGCGGAACGTGAACGCGACCGAGATTTGTTATCAGCTGAAGCGGAACGATCACTGTAAGATAATAAATAGAGATATTTATAGAAACGTTAAAACGTTTACAATTTTGAATTTTAAGACCAATTTAAATGCACAAATTAAATGCTTTGTTTTTTTTAATTTATTTTCAGGACAACAGCAAAATCCAAAAAAATTAACGTTGAGAAACAGAGGAAAGTGAAAGAAAATAACATAATAATTAAATAGTGCATATTCTTCGATTCTAGTCATTTGTATAATATAACTTACCGTGAGCGAGAATCTCTGCGAGACTTGGAACGAGAACGCGAACGCGATTCACGTTTTGAAACTGAACGTGAACGTGAACGAGAATCGTGTTTGACTGATCGGGAGCGAGAACGGGAGCGTGATTTAGACTTGGACTTGGACACCTCACGTGATTTGCTGGAATAAAAAATAAAGAGATTTATATAAAATTATACATTAATTTAGCCAGACACCTTCGTGTGATTAATAACGGAATTCCTTAAAATTTCTTAATTTGTAAAATATGTGAAGTTAGCTGAAGTTAGTTGTTTTATATTAACAATAAATTTCTCTGCTGCTATTACTTTTATTTGCAGCATCTGCAAATTTTTTATAATAAAACAATTACTTTAGTTTGTAAAGAAATTGTTTTAAATATTAAAGGTTACATTCCTATTATTATTCACACAGATGTTTTATTAATGTTTGTCTTAACATACACAGAACGTGAGCGAGAGCGTGATTTAACTGGCGACTTTGACTTTGATCTCGCGCCACGAGACTTTGAACGGCTGCGTGACTTGGAACGTGAACGCGAAGAACGACGGGACCTGGAGCGTGAACGCCTGCGAGAACGAGATCGAGAACGTGAACTTGAAGAACGAGATCTGCCACGACCGCTTCCACCACCGCCACTGCGTCCTCCACGACGATCTTCAACCAAACGCACACGGCGTCCATTCAATTCAGTATCATCCAACTTCTCAATAGCGGTCTTCATATCAGACAAGGAAGCAAACTCAACAACTCTGTTGATAAAATAATTTATAAATTATTCAAGTTTTGAAAATAAATAAGTTTTACTCGACTCACCCTTCATTACGACGTTGTTTGTGTGCATCAGCATATGTTACTTCGCCAGCTTGGCGCATATAGTCCTTCAGGTCCTACAATTACCACATTTTCATAGAAAAGAGGGGAGGGGGTGAATATTAATTATAATGCATTTAATACAACGATACTGCTTTAAAAGTATGCGTGCGGAATTAAGCATAAAATATTTATTTTTCGGAAGCCTGGTGGTAAGTACAGGACGACTACGAGGGGCTTGTGTGTCTAGCTACATCATCAACCAGCTTCAGTTTCAGTTATGATAGACCACTTAATTGACCAACAAGGGCTGCCAGCAAGTGTTTTCGAAACCAACTCATTTCAAGCTCCGCATTTTAAACAAGAAGACAAGGGCTACTCTCCACCGCCACGAAGAGACTTCCAAAGAAATAAATATTTCAGCAAAAATTCAAATAAATATAGAAATAAAATAATTGTTTGACCTTAAGCGCATTTAAATGTTAAAGAAATATTTTCTTACATTCGCATTTTCACACATCTCTTATTTTTAAATTTATCAGTCAGTACGACACGTGTTTCAAAACCCCATTTAGTTTAGTAGAGTTACTCTGATATACAACAGTATATCAACGATATCAACGTTATAACATCAACAGCAAATTGAATGTTTGGCCTTAGTTTGAAGGTCGCACTATGGATTGCACACACATGTTCTTTCCAAGTGATAAACAATTGAGAAATCATCGAGTCCAAGGCAAACGAATGTTGTCTTCTTCAAAAAGCCACGCACACACAGATGGATATTGTAGATAGAACGAAGCTTGCCTAGGTAAGCTTAAAGTTGGAGAGAGAGAAAGCACATCTTCTATTTTTCTTTTTATTTTTTCAACAGCATTGACGTCGCTTGGACCAACTGTCATTAAAAGAACGTCTTTGCGCGTAGATTTATATAAATTGTTTATGGCTAACTCTTGCCATACCATAGGGCACAGATAGATTTCTAAGATTCTGGTTGCAATAAAGGTAGGTGTCGCTAACTTCAGTTTTTGCTTTGAACGGATCAGATTGTTGTGCGTCGTCGTCTTCGTCTGCGCCATCAGTTAAGCAAGCAGTGACAAGTACTTTAAATGAGAGTAGGTCCACCACCATCAAAAGAGTACCAAACAGGTGTAAACTATTACTGGAAAAGAAAAAGAAAATTGTTCGTTCAAGCCTCTGAGGCAACGCGCATTTTTCTTCTACATCAGTGGAGCTGGAAATCGTCTGGACTCTTCTTCAGCTAGGTGGATTAGTAGCATAGATTGTATGAATTTTTCTTCAGAACATCAGCGAGCGAAGTATGAATTTATATGAGCCGGACTTGGCAAAACGCATCTTCAAAAAGCTTGTGACCCGACCACCGTCTTAGTATCGACCATCATCAATTGTAAACAGTGAGTTAACGCAAGCGGCTGACTGTCTCACGTTAGGTTAGGAGACAACACACACGTCAAGACCATGGACAAACGGCGTTGGTTGGTACCAGCACCACCACCAGTAACGACTGCTGAGAACATTGCCAAGATTTTCTTTAGTTACTTTTGACCCTTTTGGACACTAAAAGGAATCTGGCAGTCAAAAATTATATTATTTTATAAATAAAATACTAATTGTTACATTTATGTACCTAATTTTTTTTTTTTTTTTTTTTTTTTAACATACTTAAGTTGTATAAAAAATGTATTACAAGTCAGTGTAAAGATTAAGAAAAAGATTTTCGTCTCTAATTGTCTTCAGAAAGTACATGTTCTATACAACTTAAATATATGCTTTAAAGACTCGTTTCTTCTTTGATCTGATCATTGACTTGGTTTCTTCATATTTCCTTTTATGCCATATGTTCACGATAGTAGAAAAGCCCTAGTTGTGCCGTTATCAAAACCATATATCTTCAGTTAATGTGAACTCTAGTGTTTTAAGCATCAGAATACGTCATTAATTCATCTTATCATTGGAGAGTAGCACATTTACGTTTACATATTCTATATGAGAATTGTGTGTTGTTTGTGCTGAGTTTGTAGTTGGCCCTCATCATGATGAGTCAAGTTGAATTAGATGGGTTGGTTGGTTGTTTTGTCAGAATTGAAATGCCAAAATGAAAAATCTTTTTTTTTTTGTCATATTTTTTAACCCTTAGATGCATCGTCTCTCACTCAGTTGGATGAATACCAAAATATACAATTATTAGTGGATTAACCATCACGTTTTTGGCTGTTCAGAATTCAACATTCATTGGGTCCGCGCTGTCACTAGGCGGCTGATATATCACAGAGGTGTGTGCATCGTGTCTTATGCCACAAAACCAGGCGGTGTACCCATTAGTTGCATTTCTTTTGTGTGAAAAAAATAATTTGATGGGATAACACCGGTCAATTATTTCCATGTTTAATTCTACTTATTATGAATGACGTAATAACTTAATATAAGAAATAATATATGGTTACACTTGTAGCCAAAACTTAAGCAACCAGACAAGATTAGTTTTTATATGACTTGTATTTTTAGATAGGATGAAAATTTGCCCTTTAATTTGCTGATATATTTACGTTTAAAATAAAAATTTAGATATTTGTTCAATGGTATATTGAAAACATTATCTTTACTTGATCAAACGGGTTTTTATGAAGCCGAAGTAAAATGCTACTACAATTATTCTCACGGATGAGAAAGGATGATGTTGAATATCCTAAATACAAATATACTAAACTTCATATATTCTGCATGAAGTTCAGGGGCCTGTTTCTCAAAAAATACAAGTCTTATAATACAAGTGAAATACTTGTAGAACGGAGTAATTGAACAAGCGTCTGTTTCTCGAAAATATACTTGCAGAATACAAGCTACAAGTCTATTTGCCTTTTTTACAAGTCTCAAAAATAACACAGTGTGACGAAATCGACCAAAAAAAAAGCACAACCAAACTTTATAGAAATTCTTAAAGAGGCACATGTTGTGAGTCCATCGCACTTGGTCTGACCTCTCAATGTCGTCACAATTTTTTTTAATTCGTTTTTAAAGTTGAAGGGTTCGATTTTTGTTGCGCGGACGTTCATTGAATTTTTACAGCTATTTGCCTTGTTGGAAATGAAAAACAAATTCCACTTCTTTTCAGTAGAATTTCACGTAGAATAAGGGTGTATAAAAATAAATACGATAAAATACAAAATGAAGCGTGTAGCGAAGCAAATTCCTTAATTTTTCTTTAATTTCATAAAAAAAATTAGTGTTTCTATAAATTTATATGATATAATGCTGCATGAATGTCATCTTTTTTTCACAAAAATTTATTGCATGCAAAAATACCTTTTCATTGAATCCAAAACCATCAATATCGGTTGAGAATTGGCAAAATGGCGGCAGTTTAAGCGTTTTTTTTTCGTCATACAAAACTGATTCCCATGTATATGTTGTTATCATACAAAGTGCTCTCATTTTGTCAAATCTAAACCGATTTTGGACATCTTTAGCTCATTGGAAAGAAAATATAATGAGTAACATATATCTAGAGCATTGCAATATAGATATTTGAAAAATATAAAAGCTACTATCGAACGAATGTTTATTCGTTTTTTTTTTTTATTATATTTTTATTTTCAATAGAATTTTTATATGAATGAATGTGTACGAGTGTATAAAAAAAGTACGCTGCACACCATATAATCTGAAACATTTTTGTAAGATAATTTTGAAAAAATTGTAGATCATTCATTTAAGTTTATCTTCGGCATTTACAGTCCTATCTTATGGCGTTTACTTTTCTCAAAAATATTCTGCATTTTTTCTGCCCTCTTTGGGAATTCTGCCCTTTATGTGCTTTTTTCTCAAAAAAAATTCTGACCTGTAAATTAAATCGAGTTCTTTTATCGACAATGTTGACCTCGAAAGTAGAAAAAATGCAGAATTTTTCACTCTCAAAGTTGACGATTTTAAATTCTGCCCTCAAATGCTACCAACTGAATGAACAAAAAAAAGTGACATGTTAGGAAAATATTAAATGTTATCATTGACATTTCATTAAAATTTGAGCTTTTTCAAGGATGACAAAATAAATATTATAACAATTTTTCTCAAAAGTAAGCAACAGTACAGCATTGAAAAAATGTTGCATTTTTTCTGATCTTTTCTCCACTAAGAACAGTTCAACATTTTTTGAGTTCAGGTCAAAATATAAAATATTCTGCACTCTCAGAGGGCTTGACCTGTGGTCACTGTACACTTATGGCTACCCGCCGTTGTGGCAAAACGGGCGCTGCAGTCGTCAAGGTGTTCGGCGCGCCGCTGCACGATTCACGCTCGTCAATGCTCTTAAAATAAAATGCTCTACAATTTTTTCAAAGTTATCTTACAAAAATTTTTCAGATTATATGGTGTGCAGCGTGCTTTTTTTATACACTCGTACACATTCATTCATATAAAAATTCTATTGAAAATAAAAATATAATAAAAAAAAACGAATAAACATTCGTTCCATAGTAGCTTTTATATTTTTCAAATATCTATATAGCAATGCTGTAGATGTATGTTACTCATCATATTTTCTTTCCAATGAGCTAAAGATGTCCAAAATCGGTTTAGATTTGACAAAATGAGAGCACTTTGTATGATAGCAACATATACATGGGAATCAGGTTTGTATGACGAAAAAAAAACGCTTAAACTGCCGCCATTTTGCCAATTCTCAACCGATATTGATGGTTTTGGATTCAATGAAAAGGTATTTTTGCATGCAATTAATTTTTGTGAAAAAAAGATGTCATTCATGCAGCATTATATCATATAAATTTATAGAAACACTAATTTTTTTTATGAAATTAAAGAAAAATTAAGGAATTTGCTTCGCTACACGCTTCATTTTGTATTTTATCGTATTTATTTTTATACACCCTTATTCTACGTGAAATTCTACTGAAAAGAAGTGGAATTTGTTTTTCATTTCCAACAAGGCAAATAGCTGTAAAAATTCAATGAACGTCCGCGCAACAAAAATCGAACCTTTCAACTTTAAAAACGAATTAAAAAAAATTGTGACGACATTGAGAGGTCAGACCAAGTGCGATGGACTCACAACATGTGCCTCTTTAAGAATTTCTATAAAGTTTGGTTGTGCTTTTTTTGTCGTCACACTGTGTAATTAAAAATTAAATTCTGTTTCTCAAAACTTACTTTAACACTTGTAGCTTGTGGCAATCTGTCAAAAATTATGACAGTCTCGCAAGTCTCTTCAAATATTTACAAGAAACATAAATAATCAAAAATAAAAATAATTTTTATCCAAATAAAAAAGCTGTCAGAGAAATGTGGTCAAGTGATTCAAGTAGTGATGAGGAATTCATAGTTATCAGAAGACCAAGGATTATTAGACCGCGGATAAATTATGGATATTTTGAGATGTCGTATGAATTCAACGAGAGGTTTCGCTTGGCAGCACATAAGCTGGAATATCTTGGCAACCTTTAAGGACGCCAATTGAAAAGATGTACTGGAAGAAGCAATGCCATGTCCGTTGAATTACAATTGCAAATTGCTCTCCATTGGATGGGGACAGGAGCGCAGTACCATGCAATTGGAGATATGCATGGTGTTAGCAAAGCCAATGTTTGCAGAGCTATCCAGAATGTTGTAAGTGATGTGAATAATACGTTACCCCAACTTTACGTAAAATGGCCAGAAAATGTTCAGGTGATCGTAGAATGCTTCTTTGCCATAAAAGGAATGCCAATGGTCTGCGGATGCATCGATGGAACTCTCATAAAAATAGATGCTCCTACCGAACACGAAGAAGCTTATGTAGACCGACATGGAAACCACTCAATAACGTCATGGTTGTTTGTGGACCGGACTTGCAATTTTATTATTCATACGCTAATTGGCCTGGAAGTACGCATGATGCTCGAGTTTTAAAAAATAGTGGCATGTTTCAACAAATGGAAAATCTACAAGTGTAGAAAAGCAATAAGACTTGTGAAAATGTTTGAGAAACAGTTTTTACAAGCGCTTGTAAAAAATACACTTGTAACTTGTATCTTGTGAGCTTGTCAACTTGTAGTTTTGAGAAACAGGCCCCAGATCAGGGACTGCGCCTACAAGTAGTATTCGTCTTAAACAAATTTTTGATACCCTTACATATCGTCGCTCGTATGACTAACTGACGTATCTGAAATTTCTTAATTGTTCAGGAGAGCAATTTTCCTTTTTTCGTTTATGTGTTTTAACGATACGATATGTCAGATACACTCAAAGCCATTTACGTTTTTTACGCTTACGTTTATTTTTATTTATATGACTAAATAAATATATTGACACTTTTAACTCAATTTCGCAAAAAATGTTAGTTACGTCGGTTAGTCATACGAGCGACGATATATCACATTAGCCAAGCAGTAATAAGGATAGAGACGATTCTCGATTTACCTTCGAATTCAACATTTTTCAAAACAGAAAATTATATATATTATATTGGGCACCTATGGTGTTTATACCTAGAACGATGAATGTATTTTCGATGAGCATAACCGTCGTGGCTGTTGACTTTCGATTTCATTTTTACGAAAGCTTGAATTTACATTTTATGAGGCATCTCATTCTTTAACTCATTAAGAATCCCAACTGTCTAATTTTGATTGGTTTAGTTTTGGCCGCCAGTGTTGTCTTTATACATATAAATATATATAAATATATACTATAACTAAATATATTTATAACAAACAAAAATTAATAAATACGCCAAATGAAATCATTTTATTCATGTATTCATTAAGCGTATCACCTACAAGTATATTAAAAATAATAAATTTAATAATAGAATAAAGGGGTAGCAGGCAGTTAGTAAAATAATTAAAATTAAAAGTAAAAAAAAAAAATAAATGGTACTTTTGGTACTTTTGGACCATCAAAATTAAGCCATAAAATATTTTTAAATGCTGGCCACATTTTTTTAAAAGCCTACTACTAAATAAATAAAAGACAATGTGTTAACATAAAAAAAAATAATAAAAAAAATTACTTTACCGAAAAAATTCAGATATCAAAACTGTACATACCTGCCAGCTGACGCGACTTGAAAGGTTCTCCACAATCAATCGATATTCTGTGCGCAATGGCGGTCCATACCGAGAGGATGATCTGGAATTTTTGTTTCTGGTGAATAATTAATTAAATTTAAATTAGTAGTGACAATAGCCATCTTGTTTTCTGGGATAAATAATAGATATTGAACAAAAACAGTCGGTTCATTTGAATCCAAAAAGGAATAAAATCAATAATTTACATTTTAACCATTAAAATATTTATTACATCTTTTTTTCAAAATATTTTTCGTTTCGGGAACAAAAAAAAAAAATCTGGACATATTGCTCATAGCCTAAAAATCACACCATTCAGCCGATTTCTTCACAGAGTTTTAAGGCTAATCGAGGAATTAGACCTCTTCTTAGTACTCTGTCCAGTACAAAGTCATTTCTTCAAAAGATCTAAGGCGCAAATACTTCGACTAAGTCTACCAACTTAACACTCGGACTGACTACCTTGTTTTTTTTTTTTTGTTCTTTACTTCAAAAAATAAAACTATTTTCATAATTTGAGTGCAAGAGTTCTAAGCCTCGGACTATCTCGATTTGAAACTCCGTGAAAAAATCGGTCGTTAATGTGGCTTTTCTTGAAACTTGAATAGGCTTTTCTTTCAAATAAAAAGGTATTTTTTTTTACCCAGAAATAATTTTCGTTCTGTGATCAAAACAATTTCAATCCAACATTTTTTGATTATTCAGGACAAAATTTTTTTAGTCGATTACGTATATAAGCAAAACTTTTTGGAAAAAAAATTATATTCAAATAGCAATTGTCACATCATGTATGTATGTATGTACCTTCGTTAAGTTATCGAAAGTAATGAAAAATTTGATTTTTCATAGTCGATAGTTTGATTTATAATAGTTATTAAAGACAAAGTCCACCAAGACCATTAGACTTCTTCCTTTGGAGATTAGGTTAAGAGTAAGTTCTACGCTAACCACGTATGTATGAGACATCCCAACAATTGTTTGTTTTATTAAAAAAAAAAAAAAAAAACCAATCCTACCCCTTCTTGGTTGACACACCTTCTATTTGGGATCCCTTCCAAAGAGTAGTCCCATGGAAAAAATTAAACAGTCTTGTTTCAATACCCAGAAATATTGATATTAATAGACAGGTGATTGAATAAATGCGAGAAAACAAAAATTACATAAATTTTCTATATATATCACAGGGTTTGATTCTAGTGATGTCATTGATGTTACTATTTTTTTTTTAACCAACCCAGATTTTTTACTTTCGGACGATTTAAGCAAATAATTTAAAAGTAAAATTTTTCATTATTGAGTAATGGAAAAGGGGAGAGCTTTTTATTTTTAGGTATTTTGTGTCTGGTTGTTGCATTTAGTATAATTATAAAGTAAAAAAATAAGAATCAGGGTAATTAATTTCAATTTTATTTTTTTTTTTTTTTTTTTTTTTTTGTAAATTTTACTTTTCCTCATTTGTGTTTCTATATTTGAAATTGCGGTAAAGCGTATCCCGTGATATACATATATCAAAACCCTTTAATATGAATTGAACCCTTTAATATGATGTAATTTGTTACATTTATCCATTCTTAACGACTTACAATTTGCAAATAGTTGGAGACAAATTTGACTTAGATTTCGTCGTTCATTGAGCGACGAGGGCGTTATGCTTTTAAATTGGCCCATAGTGTGTAAATTATTTTGGATTATTTTATTCAATTCAACCAATATAAAAAGCATTTAAACTAAACCGTTCAATGACACAAAAAAAAAATAATTTTCATATTTTATCGCCGCGATGTTTCCTTTTTTTCTTTAAAAATTGCCGCGATTTTAAACCTAATCTAAACGCATTTCACACAAACCATGGGGATTTAGTGCTGGGATTTAGATTTTGGGGATTTTGATTTTTAGGAATTTTGAATTTGAGTATTTTGTTTCTGGGATTTTTTTTTAGAATTTCAAGCCCAACCCGTTATTCTAATTCTTTCGTACATTCCTATAGTGATATATTTTTGAGACATACATATGCTTTTGTTTCTTATCGAAATGGAGAATGTGAGTGACTGTACACAACAAATAATGATAGATTTCTAACCCAAATTCTGTTCACCATGTCGGAACGCAGAGGCCAGTTATAATTCAACATAAAGACAACTATAATCGACACATGCTGGCATATGCAAACGGCAATAACTGAACTCAAAGTCGGCCGGTTATTGTCAAAATCAAAAATACCCATAATTACCATACATTGACGTTGAGATCTCTAACAAAATAATTTACAGATTATGAGAATGTTAGAATGTTATTTAAAGTAATGTTCAAAATAAAATAAATCAAGCGAATTCTTTACGGTCCTTTTTAAATTATTTGAATTCTTATTGCTTTCCATTTAATGAAGAGTATTAAAAAAAAAACGGATTCTCCATTTTAGCCTTGAGCTTACGATCGAATTGTGTTCAGCATGATATTTAATGTTTTGTACACAAATGGACCTACTATTTAATGTAGACATCGAACGTCTAATGTGCATGATCTCAAGAAGCTCAAAATGGCATTATTTACTCTCTAAGCTTTGCCATTGTCTGCAGTCACTTCTCCAATCAGAAATATCAATTTCCGTCAGCCATTGCACTAGCCACCGGCTGACAAAATTTTTAAATTTTTACGAACTATAAAATTATTCAATAATGTAGCAATATAAGTTTTATGCTTTTTCGTTGAACTGTACCTAAACTTCTTTATTCAGAGTTCTCAAAAAAAGTACGAAATAAAACCACCCTTATCGCATAATTTTAAACACAGATCCTTACCTAGTACACCAAAATAAGAATTTTTTAAGTAGATTCGTGTAAAAGGGATATTTCTACAAAAATAAATTATTGTCCATTACAAAGTCATAGAGATTAATGTTAGATTGTTAATAGCAATTCATACAATCCATGGTATAATTAATCAGGTAGGTGTGACAGCTTTCCAGCGAACATGAATTGTCAAAAATCATACAAGACAAAGCAAAAAAAAAAAAAAAAAAAAAAAAAAAAACATACGAGTTTGACAATCCATGAACGATCTCGTGAGAAAATAGCCTGTTGTCAAACCTACCTGTATAATTGTATCACATGATACAATTATACAGGTAGCATTGACAAGTAAAGATTTTCTCAGCAACAAGGTAACGACCATCTGTCAAAAACAGTTGTTCGTGCAACAAGAATTAAACGAATGTAAAAATAAATAAATTCCGCAAAATATGTGCGTTAAATACACAATTATAATAGTGAAAGTTGTGAAAAAATTATGTGTGATATGTGTTTAACGTTTTCCAGCCGTGGTGTTTTAGTTTTCATTGAAAACTTCTTCAATTTCGTCCACATGCATCTGCAGCTGCTGAGGTTGCTGCACTTAAACGTTTTCAACCTTTTTTTTTTTATGTTTGCACTTAATAACATTAAGTTTACAAATTATTTTCGTTCTAGTAATAATAACTCACTATTGATTAAATAAAATAGGCAAAATTTTGTAAGAAAATTTTTGGTTATTTGCAAGCGCTGAAACATAAGCAATGGCGAAAACATAAGAAATAATTGAACGCTCTCTTTCTTGACTTTTTTTTTTGACAGATGCTCGTTTCCCAAGCAACTGTCAATACTACCTTGTATTATTATACCATGATTGTATCATGATACAATCTTGTTATTGTTCTGAAGCAACTTACTTTCTTTTTTTTTTCTTCTGGAATATATCGCTGGAAAGAAAGTCAAAGTGGAATTGGCAAAAAAGCTCAAATAATAAAAGTTTTCATTTCATTATTATTATAACCGCCATGAATTTCTGGCGGAAAATTCTTAGAAGCGAGCAAAACTATGTTGAACTAAAGTTCAACAATAAATTTAAATTGTTCAATTTAAAGCATTATAAATCACTTATTTTCAATTTAATAGGACTTTAGTATTTCTTTTTACTCAAAGCTAAAATGTTGGGATTATTGTGAAAGTAAAATAAAATGAAAACATTGAAAAAGTAAAAAAATACTCAAAGCACATACACTTCATTGTTTTGGCTTGTTGAAAATAAGACAACTTAAACCTGGACAAAAAATTTGTAATATTGATTTTTCAAGACCAGCTCAAATTCTAATATTTCAAATGCATCAAATAACGACCGCCTTTTAACGACTAACCATTGCTTACGTTAAGGGTGTATTATATTCTATGCACAACTATGTAGGAGGTAGAATTTATCAAATTCATCTTGGATAACATTTAAAACATTTGCATTTACATTTTCTTCACCATTATAATATAAAAACTTACTTGTCATTGTAGCGTCCGCCACCGCCCCGACGATTCCCGTATCGATCGTCGTATCTATCCCTATGGCTACCCCGAGCAGTGCCTCTTGCAGGTTCGACCACAACCCTGCTAACAAAGACGAAAACAATAAACGAAGTTAGTGATATTTTAGTTCATTTTAAGGGTTCATGACTAAAAGGTAACAAAAAAAAACCCGCAGCAAATTACCGTTCTCCAAGTAGCTCCTTCCCGTTCAGTTCGTAAACAGCATCATCCGCATCACGATAATCTTCAAACTCCTACATTAAAATAAAAACAGTTTGATTAAAAATATGCTTTCATAACATGATTATTTTTAACTTACCACAAAACCATAGCCATTTTTAATGAGTATATCACGAGTACGTCCGTATCCCTTGAAAAAACGCTCCAAATCTCTCTCGCGTACACCGTATGGCAAACCACCAACATAAACACGCGATCCAACCATTTTGCCGTTTGAGTTGCGGTCCGTTCTATCCTTTTTGGCTAAAACGAGTAAATTTAATTAGCAAAATACAAGTATTCAAATTAAATGCCGATTTTCTTTATCAATATCAGATATGCAAAATGGCGGCTTTCGCTTGTGTAGAGAAAATTTATATATATATATATCTACATGTATTGTTCGGCACCGACATCAGGAATTTGCGACTGATGGAATCAATTTATATAAGTAAATTCTACTGTGATAAGGCTCACCTTATTTTAACGCAATTTAAAATAAGTAGTGTTATTAGTAATAATATATTTTTAACACAAATGATTAGAATTTCCACAGTATTCCCTTCAAATATTTTTTAATTGGATAAAGCACAACTTTGAACTCAAGCCTGTGACAAAAAGGAAATAAATCGATTCCACTGAACATATATAATTTATAGCGCTTCTTCGGATAAAATGGCGTCAGCTTTTGACGGAAGCGTTTTGAAAATGCTATTCAAACAGACAGTTCCAACTTCTGTTTTCATTATTTTTTTTCTAGTTTGGAGGTTTCAGCTCTCATCATATTTTATTTATTTATTCAGTCTACTAATACTATGTTTCCATGGCGAGTTAACTCGGGGTTAGGGTTTTTGTCGAGTTAAGAAAATGGCGTCGCTAACTCGATAGTTACTAAGTTTCCATGGCGAGTTAACTCGGGGTTTACTCGGGGTTAACTCGCTATGGAAACGCGAGTTGAGTTGAGTTTCGTTAAATCCACGAAACTCCACGAAACTCCACAAAACTTGTAAGATTTAACTGGGTTCTATCTGTCAAAGTGAATGCTGCCATTTAGTATCTATTTCGCTAGTAAAACAATAACAAAAATGTAAATGAAATTGACAAGTTCGACTCAACTCGATGCTGTGCATGGAAACACTATCGAGTTAGCGACGCCATTTTCTTAACTCGACGAAAACCCTAACCCCGAGTTAACTCGCCATGGAAACATAGTAAGTGTTTCCATGCACAGCATCGAGTTGAGTCGAACTTGTCAATTTCATTTGCATTTTTGTTATTGTTTTACTAGCGAAATAGATACTAAATGGCAGCATTCCCTTTGACAGATAGAACCCAGTTAAATCTTAAGAGTTTCGTGGATTTAACGAAACTCAACTCAACTCGCGTTTCTATAGCGAGTTAACCCCGAGTAAACCCCGAGTTAACTCGCCATGGAAACATAGTAATGGTTTGTACGCATCATTTCTATGTAGTCGACATAAAATATTGATACTAGCTGCAGCCAGCTCGAGCCTATTGTGTTTGGGCTTTTGGTCAAATTTATAGCAAGTGATACACTTTTATAGCAAAAGTTCAAAAAGCGGAACTTTTTCTATCTCCTCACATCACATGGAATATCACATACTTTAAAAACAAAAAATTAATGTCTGTTTCACACTCACATTCGTCAAACGTATATGGTGAGGGTCACATATTTTTTCTTTCTAACAAAAAATGTGATTGTGGGAGATCGTAAGTAATAGCATGGAAACTCGGCTTTATTTGGACTTTTAATACTATGTTCAGACTGAGTTTTAAATGCTCATTTAGAAGTTCGAAAATTCTTACAAATGTCAAGTGTTCAAACTATGAAGAAGCCCTTAATTCGCATTAAAATTGACAGATTTCTTAATATTATTTCTGTTGTGAAAATGCTGACATTTTAACAAAACTATGATTGCAGGAACGAACCAGAAAGTTTTCGGAAAATTGTAAACATTTATTATTTTTGTTTGAATATATTTATAAAGAACTTTATTAATAATTAAACAAATGTATCATTGACAAATTAAATAAAACTCACAATCAACCCAAACGATTTTTTTATATGATTTGCAATTAGCTTGAGTATGCGAGCCTGCGCAGGTGTCAATACTTTTCCTTCTTCGCACACGGTGTAGTCACTATAGAACGCTAGAATTCCCTTTGCAATTTGGTGGGCATACACAGTGAAAGCAAATGTGGTTCCAGTGAGTGTGCAAAATCTTCGGGTGGACCTCCTTTTAATACCACTGTTTCTGTGGCTACAAAAACACTGCGAGCTTATTCTACCGCTCAGTAATATTTTGTCCAGTCACCTCTTGCTTTGGCGTTTCAGTGGCAGTCCATCCTGTCGCGAAGTCTGTTGGAAAGCTTGTGGAAACCTGTTTCAACTTCTTCAGCTTTGTTACGTCCCAAAACTATTTGCATGGTATGATTTTTACCAAAGAGAAATTTTGAGTTTGCTTTCCATTCTTCTCACAGATCTTTCAGCAGATTATTCAGCACATCTTCGATAATTTATTGCTTCCAGGCCACTTCTTTGCAATCGGTTCTACTCAATAAAATCTTCTAATCTTTTTTTGTGATTTTATTAATAAAATGAAGAAAACTTAATACATAAAAATTGTTCAAATTTATCACTCGAATGGCGAACAGCTGCTTGAATTTAATAACGAGTCCTGTCAAAACAAACGAGTAAAATGTATTCGAACTTCGAAACAGGGTCGCAAACTGCTAAATGCTCATTTGAAGTAGTATTTATGTTTACTTGACAGAATTTTATATGGGCTAATTCGCATTTAGAGAAGCATTTAGGAAATAAATGCGAATTAAGCTTTAAATGCGCATTTAGCTCCCAGTCTGAACATAGTATTAAATTGTCAAAAACAATAAAAGACCATGAAAAATTAATATTTACGATACAGCGCATATACGATGACATAAAATAATCTGTCAAACTTATGAATATGTGAATGATATATAAAAGATGATTTTGTATGGTTTGACAGCTCAAGATTTAGATTTTTTGAGAAAAGTAAAGAGAAGAAAATCGAAACCACTTTATTAAACCATGTTGGTAATTGTATCATGGTTGTTAGTCCCCTTTTGCTCTGGTTAAGGATGGAGTTAAATTTTTTTAACATTCTCGTTGGTCTTGACGAAAGCTTTCACATATGTCAAGTGTTGAATATTCAGCCTTATTCCAGGATCCGTCGTAGCTGTGATTTTCTTTCGGATTCGTAAAGTTGTATTCTACGATCCGAATCGTTACGTCGTATTCGAAATTCGTAACATTGTTATTCCACGTTCCGAACGCATCAACATTTGACAGTTGTTTTTGCGGATTTCTTACGACAGGTTTCTGTTGGCGGAATTAATTTTGAACAAGAATTTTAAAGTATAATTGGTGCAGAGTTCGTGTGTGAATTGTGTGTTTTCTTTGGAAATAAGCTGCATTTAGGAAAAAATGAAAGTATTTTCATTTAAATCACCAAAAAAAATTGATTGTCTATTTTTATAGGTCAAAAACAACAAACAGAAACCAATACGTGCGTTTGGTCAGCTTAATGACTAAAAGGCCAGATTTGGCGCAGGGATTTAGCAAGGACTTTCCAACTCCATGTTGGTAGCCACCTTCTGCTAAAAATCTCAATAATGCCATTAACTGCGATATAGGTGTTAATGCTGAACAGTTAGGCAGGAAGCTCATCTTCAAAAATGTTTAAAACAAGCCTGAATTCGGGTTTATTTAAGCGGATTTTTTTTAAACCTACGGATTTAAGAAGAGTAAAATTAAAAATGGACATTAATTTTTTTTTGTTTTTTGTTCAAAACCGAAACCCATTTCACTCAATAAATTTTGTGAAAATTAACCAAAACATGACGCAATCAATTGATCTAAGCCGCAAATGTTTTACAACGTTTCTTATTTAGACGTTAGAAAAAGTTAATTACACCAAGTCAACACAATCACAAACTTGTGTCGAAAAATGTCGAAAGTGTATTAAATGCGTTTTGAAAATAATTTTTTTTCACTTCTGTAATCACTTCTTTTACAGTTCTTCTTCTTTTGAAGTAATTCTTTTAAAACACAATTTATGTGACACTTTTTAAACACTTAATTTATCACTTCTTTTAAAGTTTCTTGTCTTCGGTCAAAAACAGCAGTGTTCGAATTTTCGAAATTAAATTTCAATGAGGCAACGCTCCGCATAGTTTTGTTCGGATCCTAGAATAGCAAATTTTTCGTATTCGTAGCGTAGTCTTACGTTCGTAGATTTATTACGACGGATCCTGGAATAGGGCTGATTATTTAATGTGTTCCTTGTTTTCTTAAAAATAAATGAGTCTACCTTGTTATTGTATCATACAACCGACTAGTTTCCTCGTATGCATCATCTCTCGCCAAACAACTTTTGCTAATGCTTTCGGAACACCTACCATTTATCGATAGTTAGCATATACCGAAAACGTGTTTTTTCACATGCCGTAGAGTTGATTGATTTTTTAGAAATTTTCTTTTCATTCCACCAACTTAATCGTTTGCTGCCACATATAATACTCCATTTTGTAATTGGATTTTAAAGTGAAAATAATTGTGAAAATTTAACTCATTTGTATCTGTTTTGATAGCAAAAGTCTGTTTATAACTAAATTTTGCATTTCATTAAAACAATTAAAATGGCTGATGTAGATAATGGCAACTCTAATGGAAATTACGATGACGAAGTGAGTTTTTCTCTTAAATTAAGTAACAATATTTAATTAACAACGTATTAGTAAATATAAGCAAAGTTGCAATTTTGGATGCAGATAAAGAAAGAGAATTTAAGGCATTAATAAAGTCGGCTTCCAGATTAGTATTCATCATCTGCGTCAAAAGCTTTGTAGTATAGCTACATTCAAAATGGCGGCATTTTAGTGCTTGCTGATTCTTATTTTTCGCCATCTGCATTGAAGTTTTAATCTCAAATTGAAATTATATTTATTTATAATACCAGGAAAGTATTGGCAATAAACAGATACAGATTGCCATACTATAATAATAAACCGTTCAAGAAGTTTGTCATGTTTTTTTTTTAAATGATGCCGAAATGTCAATGGTAGGGTTAAGTCAAGATAAGATAAAAGTGACAACCAAACACTTGGAACTCTGCTTGTTAAAACGTAGTATATAAAAGTAACTTTTGCAAGGGTTAAAAAAATAAAAAACTTCAGTTTTGTTGGTCTATATATGTAGTTTGGAATTTCTTCCTCACGAGACAATATTAATTTTATAAACATGAAATTTTTTATATCTTTGTTAATTTGAAAAAAAAGGATTAATTGTAATTTAGAGCCCACGCCTAAATATTTTTTTATTGTTGTATGTATAAATGCCTCCTTAACCTATTGGGGCAATAATATTTTGTCGGTATAAAATGGTTTAGGAGATAAAAATCGTGAAATTTTGGTAATATCCATATTTTTTATATATAATAGCTAAGAATAGAATAGTATATACCCATTTAAAGTGTAAAATATTATCGTTTAAATGCAATATTAACTGCAAAATTCCATCCCATACTTTAAAAAAATTAAAATGAATAGAATTGGATTATTGAAAAATCCAAAAAGTGTTCTCAAATTAGTACTGTTTAACAATACATTTACTGTTTAACAATTTGTTCAATAAAAGTCATGAATGAGAATTTATTTAAAATAATCTCCGCGATTTTTATTAAAAAGTTTTCATGAAGTGTCATAAAAAATGGCGTTTATTAAAAATATCTTGTTTGAATGAGTTTTAATACATTTTTTTTTTCCGGATCACTTTTTTTTTTATATACAGAATTGCTCATACGAATTTTCGTGCAGTTGATTTAAGAAATCCTGATTTATCAAGATTATTAAAAGTCACAAGGAGCGTGAGTTACAAAAGAGGTGTGTGTATTTTTTATCTCTATTCTGATCTAAGAGATTAGCTGCATTTTTATGTATTCCGAATAGAGTACTCTCGAGTACAAACGAGCAACAATATTTTTTTAATATAAAAAATGTATTGCTATTGTGTCCCACACATGGTGGAATTTATTTCACCATGGTCCCACACGAACAATAGTGCACAGCAAACATTGAGGTTTAGAATGATTACATATCAAATGTATTTACCAAAATGTCAAACGTTTGATATAGATTTGATAATGATGGCATTCTCAACAAAAAGGGGGCCTTTATTCTCAAATTGAGAAATAAGTTTATTCTCCAATTGATATCAAACGTTGATCTCAATATTGTTTCAAACTGTTGAGAAAAACATTTATTCTCAAATAAAACTTAAATCGAACTCAAATGTTAATATCAAACATTAATTCTCGATTTGAAAATGATTTGAGAATAAAAAAATTCTCAAACCTTTCACTTGTGTGTGCTGGGAACCTATTCTTCGTACGACCTTTTCTCTGAGCTTGTACATTCAAATTTTCTTGACTCTAGAAGCCAAGAATAAAAAACAGTGAAACCAAATGCGGACCCAAATTATTTATTTTTTTTAGTATTTTTGTTATTCTTCAGAAGAACTAATTTGTTTTAGTTAACATGGCCTGATAAAATCAAGGTTAAATATTTTTAAATATTGGTCCAAAAATTTAAAAAAAAAATAAAGCTTTCTCAGCACAAATAACATAAAGCCTGAAATGATACAATTTCTTAATTTAATTTTCCTGTTTGAAAAAAATTACATGTTTCCAATAAAAATATGCAGATAAACAGAATGTTATTTTGAACTTTCGACATAACATCAATCAATTCACAAATCTGGAGCCTTTATTTATATCATCTCTATTATTCATTTTCTTTTCTTTAACAATCGTAGCCCATTACTGAGCCAGAGCAATTGAGGAAACTTTTCATTGGTGGCCTAGATTACCGCACTACTGATGATGGGCTTAAGGCTCACTTTGAGAAATGGGGTAACATTGTGGATGTTGTCGTTATGAAAGACCCAAAAACAAAGCGTTCTCGTGGATTTGGTTTTATCACTTATTCACAGTCTTATATGATTGACAATGCACAAAATGCACGCCCTCATAAAATTGATGGACGCACCGTTGAGCCAAAGCGTGCTGTACCGCGTCAAGATATTGACAGCCCCAACGCTGGCGCTACGGTTAAGAAACTGTTTGTGGGTGGTCTGCGTGATGACCACGACGAAGATTGTCTGCGAGAACATTTCAAGACCTATGGAAACATTGTGGGTGTTAACATTGTCACAGATAAGGAGACTGGCAAGAAACGTGGGTTTGCTTTTATTGAGTTTGACGATTATGATCCAGTGGACAAGATAATCTGTAAGTTAATTTTTGTAAATAAAATCTATAGTAATTTCTTATTAAAGAATGTTCAACTTTCAATTTTAGTACAAAAAAGTCATACCATTAAGAATAAATTGTTAGATGTTAAGAAAGCAATCGCTAAGCAAGATATGGATCGTCAAGGAGGTGGTGGTGGTGGTGGAGGTGGAGGCGGTGGCGGTGCTGGCGGCGGCGGCGGCGGACGTGGTGCTCAAGGTGGTCGTGGGGGTGGTGGTGGCCGTGGTGGTGATCGCGGTAATCAAGGTTGGGGTGGAAATCGTCAAAACGGCGGTAGCTGGGGTGGTAATAGCGGTGGCGGGTTTGGTAATAGTGGCAACTTCGGGGGTAATCAAGGCGGTGGCGGCGGTGGTGGGGGTAATTGGAACAACCAACCGACGCCATGGAACAACTCACCTGTAGCCGATGAAGGTGGTTGGAATAACGGCGGTGGATTCAATGGTGGAAACAGCGGCGGTGGCGGTGGTGGTGGTGGTAGTGGTGGTTGGGGTGGAGGAGCTGGCAATGCCGGTGGCGATGGTGGCAACTTTGGCAATGACTATCAACAGAGCTATGGTGGCGGTCCTCAAAGAAGTAACAACTTCGGTAATAGCCGTCCAGCCCCATATGGCCAAAGCAGTTTCAACAAAGGTAAAAAAGAAACGTTAATAGTTTTCAGTATATTTATGTTTTTTTCTTTGATTTCTATCAAAAAGGAGGCGGCAATCAAGGTGCAGCGCCTGGAGGTGGCGGCGGATTTACTGGTAATAACTACAATTCCGGTGGTGGGCCAGGTGGAGGAAACATGGGTGGCGGAAATAGGAGATACTGAGAGGTAAGTCATAATCCATGTTTTATGTTCTATCCAAGCAAATTGTTACTTGCAATATGTTGCTCGATAATTTCCTTTTCACTTCGTATAATAACTTAACCATTAATTGGTATTATTTGTCTGTAACTTGGAAACAGTTGAAAGTACAAGATACTACTAGCATACCAAATTATTTACCGCATTTTGTGGGTTAAAAATTAATTATTATTTTCAATAGATGTCTGCTTAAACTTAATTTTAACAAAATCACCATACGAAACTCTAATAATTTTCTTTTTATTTTCGCTAATAGGTTAAATAGAACATACAAATTTGAATGAGACAGACAGGCAGTCAGTCAGTCTAGGCACAGGCAGGCAGGCAGGCAGTGAAGAGAATTTCAATAATTAAATACCCAAACTCAAGACAAACTCAAATTATAGGCTTATTTAAGCATAAAAAAACCTATAATAGAAACAACCAAATTCATTCGAATACACAGCATAGAAGAGTAATGAATCAACAATTATTAAATAAATACAATTACATTTCAATGATTGCCAGTCAACTTTATATAAATGTTATTGATATAAGCTCCCCACAGATAATTCTTTTCACAAAAAGTCGTGTCAGTGTATGTGTATTATAATATTTAAATTTGTGTACTAAACCATTCGGAATTAATGCTAAAATGTAGTTTTAAGATTTTTTTTTTATAATTTTTAAAATGAGAACAATTCATTTAATTCATATAAATTTAATATTTGGACATGAAAGAATGCAAGTCTGCTTTTGATGTGTGTGTTTAGTATTCTTTTAAAAATCTACAGACACTTTAACTTCGAGCGAATTGACTTGTAGTTAATATAAATAATATTAAAGGAATATGAACTGATTATTAACTTGTTTAATATTAAAAAACCTTTTCTTGTGAATCATGTTTGAATCTTTGCTTAAAACGAGCAGGAGTTTCTAGTAAATACATACTAAAAATTTAGTTATACATTGACTGCCTCTAAGTCTAGATCGAGGAAGACGCATTAAAAATTAAATAAAAAATGAGTGGTTGTCAACAACAACACAAACTAATGTATTAAAAAATAAGGATTCTAAATAAATAATTTAAATATACCAATATAAACAATATACATACGTAGCTCAACAGGTAAATTAAAAAAATGTTCAAATGTAACATAGAAATTCTATCAAACATAAATTACATATGCTGATATAAGAGTGAATGTGAGTTAGTCAAGCAAGCGAACATATTTTTATTCCTATTTAGCAAATTCAGGTACATGTTATCTGTCGTCAGAAGAAAGGGCAAAAGAATCAAAGGAAGCCAAAGACAGCTTAGCTTTAACAGCTTATTCGTCCACTTTATGAAAACTATATATAATTACGAATACTACTAATACTGCATATTTTTTTGCAAGACTACCACTGCATATCAAACGATTGGAGAGAGAGTGTAGAGTTTGTAACCGAGTGTAAACGGCGTTGAAATGGACCTATTGTGAGTAATTCACCACAATCAACAAAAGGTTTAATCGCGGAGGTAAGTTTGATGTTACTTTGGATATAAATGTGACGTTTATCTAAACACGAATTTTGAATAAAATGATGATAAAACAAATTTTTGAGTTTTCCTTTTTTAAATCAAGCACACCTAAATAAGAAATTTTCTTACTATTGTGTTAAATAGTGCATATATATTTCTGGCAAAGCTTTATCAGGTTATGAAGGTTTTTGAAATAACTATTTGGCAACTATTAACAGTTCCGCTCTTTCGCTCACAACTTTTTGACAAAGAAAGCTAGTCATGGTGTCAAAAACTCACCGATCTGACATAAACATGGTTGTTTTTCAAAAAGTGATTCCACTAAATTACGCATGATACAATTATACAAGGTAGGAGTGACAACTGGCTTTTTTTCTCACCAGTGTCTTGCACCGACTCATTTGCCTGTATATTTCACTTTTTTTTTATTTGTACTTTATCCCATGGTATAATAATGGGCGTCCGTGGCGTAGTTGGTTAAAGTGCGTGGCCGCTATGTCAAAGAACTTTGGAGACCCAGGTTCGAACCCCAGCAGCGACAAAATTATTTGAATTAAAATAATTTTTCTGTACGGCCGCCACCTCTCTGCAGACAATGGCAAACCTCAGAGAGTAATCAAAATGCCATGTAAAGCTTCTTGAGAACAAGAACATTCCGTTCGGAGTCGGCGTTAAACATGTAGGTCCGGTTCTCGATCAATTGTGTACAAACTTTATAACACGCACAACATATTTATTATTATTTTTTTTTATAATAATACAAGGTAGCATTGACAGTTGCTTGGGAAATCATCTACTGTCAAAAAATATACTCAAAAAGAGAGCGCTCACAATCTGCCATTGAAAACACAAGCAATGTTGAAAACGTTGAAGTGAAAAAAACAACAACCACAGCAGCTGCTGATGTATTTCGACAAAAAGCTGTTTTTGACAGTTTATGTTTTCCTGTTGAAGAGAAAATAAGCAGTTGTCAATGCTAGCATGTATTGTTATACCTGTATTATTTTTGACGGTTGGTGAAAGTCGAATAAACTGTTACTCCTGTGTGTTTCTATCAGCAACTATGAGCTAATAGCATGTCCTCACTGCAGGTTTAAGCTAGAGTTTTAGTCGCTTTCAAGTTTTAGAGCTAAATCATTCCGATTTTGATGTGTTTTACCATACAAATTAAAACATTTTTACAAAATTAAAACACTCGTTTTATAGTAAAACTTTGCTAAAAGTAGTGTGTACTGCTTAATCGATAAAAAATATCGAATATTTCCGCCATCTCTAAATGTCAAATTTAACTATTCTCAGGGCCTAGATTCCGTAACTGTGAAAAAAATCTGTGTACACAAAATTAAAAAATTCACTTCCACACGCAGTGTACACTTTTCAATTTCAAGCGATTCTGTAAGCTCAAATGAACACTATTGTGCTAAATGAAAATTTACGTTTGCTGAATGAAAATAAATAACATTATAAAACAAGAAAAATAAAAACAGTATATTCAAATTTTGCACGTCCAGTATTTCAGTGTACACTTTTTTGACATTAAAGTTAATTTTACACGGTAACAGAATCGCAAACTACACGTTTACACAAAATTTCGTGTACATTGTGTTTTTCATAGTTACGGAATCTAGGCCCAGGTCGTGTGCTATTCGGAAACTTTTCACTCGGATGATGAAATTTTGACAGTTTGAAAGAGAATATTTGGCACTTGTGAGTTGAATATGATTGTCAAAAATTCATGTAGCCCCAGGGGCTAGTATAATTTTTGACAATCGCAAAGAGAATTTATGACACAAGCAAAAATGAAAAAAAACACTTGTGAGTCGTAAAGAAGTTAAAAATTTTCAGTCTTATTTATTAGATTTCGTTAAACAACCTTTAAGCAGTTGTTTAGTTAAACATCGCTTAAGGTGTTACGCAACCTTGCTTAAATTGTTATTTATAAACGATTTATATTCATTAGCTGTGTTCGATGACTGCTCTAGATTGAAATTTCTGACTCCAGATCAGCAAAAAGTGTTCGATGAGTTCCTTTTTCTGCTCTTAGCTGCTCTCACTTGCTCTTGATCTTTGTTTTTTGAAGCTGCTATAAGTTGCGCTTTTTGCTCTTATCTACACAACTATTTTTTGTGGTGTAAGTTAGAGCAGCAAATAAACCAATCAGCTGTTTTGGCTCTTGTTAGAAAAATAGAAAGTTTGAAAAATAGAAACTGCAAAGATGGCTTATAAAAAGGTATTTATTAGGTTTTTTTTGTTTGCTTAATGGAAACTAGCTAACTTTTGAACTTTTTCAGACTCATTCCTTCATTGAACAGGAATGTGGCAGTGGTGAGAAAGATATGGTGCAGTATTTAATAAGTGACTTTTGACAGTTTACTCAAACTTGATCTTTTTTCGTTCTTTGAAAAAACGGCTCCATTCTGCTTTGAAATTATTTTCGACGACTCAGCTGATCTGCTCTACTCTGCCCTGCTCTGCACTGAGAATTTTTCATCGAACACAGCTATTGTGTAACCATGGTATAATAATACAAGGTAGCATTGACAGTTGCTTGGGAAATCATATACTGTCAAAAAATATACTTAAAAAGAGAGCGCTCACAATCCACCATTGAAAACACAAGCAATGTTGAAAACGTTGAAGTGAAAAAAAACAACAACCACAGCAGCTGCTGATGTATTTCCACAAAAAGCTGTTTTTGACAGTTTATGTTTTCCTGTTGAAGAGAAAATAAGCAGTTGTCAATGCTACCATGTATTATTATACCATGTTGTGTAACTAAGCAAGTGTTGTGTCAAAAATATACAAACTCTGCTACAATAATCTTTTACATTCAGAGGAAATGCAACCGAAATTGCAATTATCGGTTGCATTAAGTGAAAATGCAACCGAAAATTAGTAATTTTGACTTATCGTTTCCATTCTAGGTCAGCTGATTGCTGAACATTTTAGGTTACCGAGCGTTTCCACCGCCCGAACGAACGAAGAAATCATCGCGAACAAATCGTCGCGCAGTGGAAACGCTCGGTTAGACTTACGCAGTCTTTAAACGCAAATTTTGGCGTTTAATTTACGCAGTTCTTAAACAACTATGAAAAGTGTTTATAAATCACGTTTTCATGTTTAAATGCTGTTCAAAGTTAAACAAGCGCTAAAATGTGTTTATAAATAACACTGTTTGTGTTTCCGACAGCATAGCAACCAGAATCCCTAATTTTCAATATATATCAACAATTTCGCAAATTAAATTAAATTCTTGTGCTAATGCACTACCAAAATCTAAAACGTCAACATTTCTAGTTGTCAAAATTTCATCGTCCTTTTGGCACAGCAAAAATTACAATTTTATTTCAACAGACAGAAATTGTATTCAACTCAGTAAATTCCCTCCTACCACGAGTGAAAAGTTTTCGAATAGCACACGGCCTCAGCCATAATACAATTATACAAGGCAGTTTGACCACGCAAGTGTTCACATTAGGGGTATTCACGATCCGGAGCTCTTTGTAGAGCTCTTGTGCAAAATAGCAAAAAAGCGCAACAAACTGTGAACACACCCCATACCCATCACTTAAGGGGGTTTCGGACTATACTACATGTAGGATGGACATGTAGGACGGCAAAATAACGGGAATGTCTGTTCGAGCTTTCGAACTATCCTACATGTCGGATGGACTTCATTATTTTTCAGCGTTTAATAAGAGAGCATCGTACAATGGCAACACAATTTGTTGCTGCTCTAATAAATTATGATGTTTTGGAAGAAGAAGAAGAGATAACTCCTTCCAAAACACAGTATGCGAAACGGCTGCCTTATGAATATTTTCAACTATGCGCTTTGTTTACCTTTTTCTATATATGTTCACTCCACGACGGTTTTTGTAGAATGAGAAAATGTATGAAGTCGGATGAACGAGCGTTCGCACTTACTACATGTAGGACGGACCAACAGAAAAATCAAAACCTTTTGATTTTCATGCTACATGTCGGACGGACCGCAGCATTTGCTTTCACACATACTACATGTCCATCCGACCTGTCAAGTTGATCCTACATGTAGCATAGTCCGAAAGGCCCTTTACAATTGAAGTTAAGTTCAGTCAGCGTTGAAAGTTAGTGATGTGAAATTATGATATTAATGAAGTTAGTACATAGAAGTGTACACAATATACCGTCACTATTTGTTTGCTGTCAAAAATTCACACAAGAGCTCAAGAGCACTACAAAAGAACTACAGGGTATCGCCAGTGCGCTTGAGCAAAAAAGAACAATTTTGACAGCACATGTATTTTGTTATTGTAGAGCTCTTTTTTGTTGCACTTTTGCTCTTTTGCACAAGAGCTCTACAAAGAGCTCCGGATCGTGAATACCCCTATTATCAAATTTTTCGTCAAATTTCATTATTTGTTTGCGCATCGAAGTGAAAACGTTGCCATGACGGAGCAATTTTTATTAATATTTTATTGAAACATGAACCAAACGAAGCAAACAAACTCTGAATGTGTCCAAAAATATTTTAAAATTTTTTTCCAGATACATTCTTCTGTTATTATCATGGTTATGCGATGTGTTCACGTTGAAATCTTTTTTCAACTGGTAATTTGTACTATAAAATTTGACGAGTGTTCACATTGTCAAATTTCTCGTCAAACTGTTGGTCAAACAACAGAAAAATCAAAATATTTTGATTTTCATCAAACGATTTGACAAACAGTTTGATGAGTGTTCACACATCAAATTATCATCAAATTGTCGTCAAATTCCATATATATTTTTGTTTGTCGAACTGTTTGACCAATAATTTGATGAATGTGAACACTCCTTATGGCAACACAAAAATTTTAATTAAAAATAATTTGTTGTCCGCTGCAGGGATTGAACTCATGCCCGACGGCTGACAGTTTAACACTCTAACCATCAAACCAAAACCACTCGTTTGAAAACATAAAAGAGGTATATTAATTTTGTCACACCGTTTATAATGCCCTTAAGGAGGCGTGGTAGATATAGAAATTTATACATATTCTTGATTAGCATAACCACCCGAGTCGATTTAGCCATAATCCTAATAATGTATACGTAGTATTATCCTCAGTAGTTAATGTGTATTGGCTAATAGTTATTGTAGGATATGAAGGATTATAGCCAATACACACTCCTCTTAATACATTATTGTGATCTGCTGCAACATAGCTTTAGTCAATACTTAATATTACATCAGCGACATTTTGCAACGAAAGCATGTGGTTTGATGGTTAGAGCATGGAGCTTCCTGACGACGGGATATAGTTCAATTCCTACGGTGGGCGAAAATTATTTTTAATTTAACATTTTCTTATTGCAAAAGACAAGCAAAAAACAACATTTCGAAGAAAAAAGGTATCGGAAAGTGTCTTTTTTAAGATTTTACTCCAGCAAATCACAGAACAATTTTTTAACTCAGTTAGGATACACTTCAGTATTCTAATGCCTATTGCGATTTTCGATCGGCAGTAGATAAAAGACTATTTAGCGATTGTCGTTGGTATTGTGAGTGTCGTTTAATCAACTAACTAACGGCTTTTATCGACCAAATAGCTTTTTGATCGACCATTTATCTACAGTTCTTTATTAAACGATGGTCGCATGTTTTGTGCGTATAAAATGTAAAAAACTTAGCGTTGAAAGTTGTTAAAAGAATTTGTATTAATTTATATTAAATTCTTATCATTTATATAATTGAAATCAAAGATTGTAAGCAACAAAAAGCAACTTGCGCGGTTTGTTCAGCTGATGCCAGAGATAATGAGATGGGAAACTTCGTTTCTATTGTGAATTCTGTTGATTTTGACAGATAAAAATGCTTGTTCTTCAGTTTTTTATGCAATCACGTATTGTGTATTGAGTTTACCTCTTAGTTGTCAAACATGGGCACTACACCCAAAAAAGGCTTGCATATTTAAAAGAAAATTGTTTTTAGCTGAGCAAGAATATTGTTAATAAAAGTCGATAAAGAAATTTTGTCAATACAGAAATGTGAGTATTGTCAGTCTAATTTATGGAGTTGCTTTTATAATAGAAAAAAATATTTTTGATGGAAAAAAATTGAATTTAAAATAAGAACACTTGTTCTATTGACAAGTGCTGTCGTTAACATAAAAATATAATTCAGTTTCTTTCAACAACAACTATATTTTTGTTTTAAAAACTGTTTTTTTTATATGCATGAAAATGTTTGAATAAAAATTGTAAGTTAGTTTTTCCCTATGTGTATGGTGGTGGTTTCGCTGACAAAATTGCATTTTCACCAGCGCTCAATTTCCCTGAAGAGCGGTGAATATAGGGAGAGGGGTGGGTTTGTCATGAAAATTTACTAACACATTTATAATATTTGCATTAGTATTGACCGCATTTTAGGATACAGCTATCCCTTTTTGTCGAAGTTTCCAATCTCATGATCTCTGCTGATGCAGGAGCCAAACATCTGTTTAAAATTCAGTAAGCAGTTCACAATAGTCTAAATTTTTTTCGATTGAGTTACACAATAGGTGCGTTTTTTTGGCATCGCTATATGCGCTTAACAATATTTTTCATACAAAAAATTGCTTAGCTAAGACAGGATAATTATAGCCGCTTAGCTTATAGGCGCCGATAGAAACACTATTGCCAGATCAAGAAAATGATAGTCTACGTAATTTATTGGCATCACTTTTTGAAAAACAACCATGTTTATGTCAAAAAAAAAAAAAAAAAAATCCCAATCAAAAGTAAACAAAGCAACAAATGATAAAATATGTTCTATTTACACAGAATGGCAATGGCAATGGCACAGAATGCACCCTCATCCCAGCCGTGAATTACCTCGCCTTTGCCAATGGTGAACTTGAAAGGCCTTTGGCGATCACGCGATGAATCAAATTTCTTTCCATCAGCCAGAGTTCCAGTGTAGTGCACAGAGACCACTTGTCCATTCTTGGGAAACGTGCTGCCGTCTCCTTCAAGCATTCAATTCAAGCATGCCAGAAAGAAAATCAATGTGGACATTGACTTGGAAGTGGAGTACCTCTTTGAGCCAATCAATGTGCCAGAGTCACCAGAACTGGAGCCTGAGATGCCTTCTACATCCGCTGCTGCTAGAAGCATCAAAAGGAAGAGTTCTTGAGACCTGTATTATGCAGAGACGAATTTATTAGTATTCTTACTTGAGTTTCCTCCGAGATGTCCATTTTGAGCAGAAAATGTTTGAGAATTGAGCAGAAATGAGCAGAAAACAGTTAGATAAAAATAAACTTTGTCAATTTGTGCTTATAAATAATAATGTTCAATATTTGACAGTAACACGTAATGCTGCCAAGTTTTGAAAAAATAAGTTAAGCGAAATATTAAGCGCCGATGAGCGTTTTTTTGGACAAGCGTATATAGCGATGCCAAAAAAACGCACCTAATACTACAATTCAATTTAATCGACTCAATCGATTGTATTTTATTCTTTATTCTATTATATTTTATTCTTATAGTCGATTCTCAATCGATTTATTTAATCGACGATTGCTATAGGCAACTTATACCATGTTCTCACTATCTTAATTTACGGCTCAGTCTTGATTTATGCATAAATCATGCCCAAATAATAGTAATTAATTTCACCGTGGGAGTTCTGTCAACGAAATTACTTTGAAATTAAGTAATTTATCATAAATTACCATGGCTATGTTCACACGTCAGTCAAATGACTGAAGTTCATCACGATTTTTTACTCTCTCTGAAAATTTTGACTAACGCCTGCTCACACACGATCTTTTGATTGATGCTCTGACGACGCCATTTGTTACTTTTCTGCTACCTACTATTTTGTGAAATCGTATCGTGCTGTAAACATAAAGTAAACACAACACAATAAACAAAACCCGATTTTAAATTTTTTAATAGAAAAGTTGTGTTGCATTTCATTTTGTTCGCAAGGGTTACAGATAACATCCTTTTCTCTTCAAAAAACTACATTTGTTACCAAAAAACTACTAATTAACTACTTTTCTTGACATAATTTCCTACTAAACAACAAACAATTAAAATAATGCAACCATTTGACTGATTGATCCAGGTCTAGAGCTCAATTTTGACTGACGAGAGAAGAATTTGGAGTTCATTTTCGTTCTGAGATAAAGTTCATTTTCTTTTTACATAGGAAAACAACAACAAATTTTGACTGATTCAATAGGGGCTTTCAGACGAACGTACATGTCAGCCGACATTGTACGACGACAAACTAACGGGAATATTTTGTTTAGCTTTCAAACGATCGGACATGTACGTCGACTTCATTTTTTGCAGACTCTCGAGCGTAACACATCGGTAAAAAAACGAAGTAAAAACCTTTTTTGCTTTGCCTAAGCCGATGTTTACTCGATGAAAACTTTATAGAAATGATAAATAGGGGGTTTCGCATGGTCCAACATGTTGGACGACAAAGTCGGATGAGAAACTAACGGGAAAATTTGATTGAGCTTTCGAACGATACAACATGTGCTACGACATCATTATTTTCTTACTCTCAAGCAGAACACTTCGGTGTCGCGACTAAAAAATTGTTGGCTATTTTTATAATTGCCCAAGTATTGGAGGATATATATTTGATTTCCTTTATTTCAGGATAGCTTTTGGACTTTTCGATGAGTTTTAACCAAATTTCTTTATTGGGAACGCTTGCTACATTTTTTTGTCTCTAAGATCGTTTGTTGTTCACTCGCTGGCATATTTATTAAAATGAAAAAATTGCAGCGAGTTGGACCAACATTCGTTCACATGTCCAACATGTCGGACGGACCGGCAGAAAAATCAAAAATTTTTGATTTTCATCCAACATGTTGGACCGACAGTCGTTTTAGCTTACGCATGGTACTACTTGTCGTCCAACATGCCATGTCTATCCAACATGTTGGACCATGCGAAAGCCCCTAATGCAGCGAGTCGGACCGTCATGCTTTCACACGTCCGACATGTCGGTCCGACCGTCTCATTTCCCAGCTAGACAGCTCTAACGTAGTTACGCACACAAGGAAACAAAATTTGGTGTTCACTAACACACTCTTACATTTTGTTGTCATGTTAAACAAGGAAAGTTGTATGTGCTTACATAGCTTGCTCCTTTACGCAGCAAACAAGTTGAGGATGTGAAAAAAGTAGCGAAAAAACTTTAAGCGATGCAAGTGTAAGTCACGCAATAAAATAATATCCTAAATGATCGATTTAAGATATGATGTCCGTGGCGCGTTGGGTAGAATGCGCAGCTTATGTGGCAGAGACCGCGGTTCAAATACCGTCCGACACGGGAAGGTTTTCATCGAATTTAATTTAATAATAAGTTAAAATATATATATGTAAAATATAAAATACACTTAAGAGAAATATGATTATTAAATTAAAAATAGCCAAAATTCCTTTCTAAATAAACGCAAGTTTTCCTTGCTAGAGTAAAATATAATAGCCAATATTTGAAAAATATTTTTTATTTTCTTTAAATGTTTTGCCTAAATTTACCTTTTGTAAATACTACCCATTAATAAAAATAACAAAAAAAAAAAAACACTTCTAAACAAAATTATAAGAAAAAAAAAATTTGGTTTTATTTGGTGAAGGGTTTGAACTCGCGTTTGTTTGCGTTAAAAGGCCAGCGCTCTAACCACTACACTATGGTGGAAAAATTTTGCAGAACGCTAACTGTGTACTTAAGTAAACAGCTGAGTTTGTTATTAAATTCTTTACGGAATTTGTTGTTAGTGTGAGCAGAGCAGCTGTAGCTTTTTGCAATGTTTAAAACATATGTGGCAGACAGAGATGCCAGGTCACACGGATAGACAAAAAGGCGTTAGGTTTTTCCCAACGCTAGAACAAACCTAACGTAATTTGTATGGAGAGTTTTATATGAACCTAACGCCTTTGGCGTTAGGTATATGCCATATATATGGCATATCTAACAGTTAGGTGTCCGGCTGGGTTGCTTTCGAACGATCGTACATGTCGTCGGACATTCCCAAGTCGGATGACATGTACGTCCATGTGAAAGCCCCTAATCATTTGACTGACGTGTGAAGATATGCCATCCAAATTAAAATCAAGTCGGTGTCAGCACTAATATTTTCGATAAATAATCGAAAAAATGCCAACACAAGGGGACGAATTAATAAAGTGAGTGGAGTAGAGTGAATTCTCAGCTCAACTCGAGTAACCCGGCGGCCACACGTGACAGTTTTGCCATGACAATAACAATACACTCACACTTTTTCACCAATACACGCAAGCTCTGGCAATTGCCAATCTATTGCCAGGCAGTTGTCAGCATGACAATAGGCTGGCAATTACATTGGCAATAATTTGACGTTTGTATTGATATTGACGTAAATAATCATGGTTGGTGTACACAAAAAAGGGAAAATGTTGAGTTTTCATTCATCTTCAATTATGCCAAAAATTTAAGGCTAGAGATGATTACAGCGACACAGAAAAATTATAAATATAATGAAATAACATTCATTGTCATGCTATTGCCATGCTTTTGTCAGGCCACCTACGTCACAATCGACAATTGCTTGGCTGCCGACAATGATTTGACAGATTATACGTATTCTCAATTGTCATGGCAATACTATCTCGTGTGGCCGCAGCGTAAACTATGATCGGTATGAATAGGGGGTTTCGCATGGTCCAACATGTTGGACGACAAAGTCGGATGAGAAACTAACGGGAAAATTTGATTGAGCTTTCGAACGATACAACATGTGCTACGACATCATTATTTTCTTACTCTCAAGCAGAACACTTCGGTGTCGTGACTAAAAAATTGTTGGCTATTTTTATAATTGCCCAAGTATTGGAGGATATATATTTGATGTCCTTTATTTCAGGATAGCTTTTGGACTTTTCGATGAGTTTTAACCAAATTTCTTTATTGGGAACGCTTGCTACATTTTTTTGTCTCTAAGATCGTTTGTTGTTCACTCGCTGGCATATTTATTAAAATGAAAAAATTGCAGCGAGTTGGACCAACATTCGTTCACATGTCCAACATGTCGGACGGACCGGCAGAAAAATCAAAAATTTTTGATTTTCATCCAACATGTTGGACCGACAGTCGTTTTAGCTTACGCATGGTACTACTTGTCGTCCAACATGCCATGTCTATCCAACATGTTGGACCATGCGAAAGCCCCTATTAAACCAAAGAACTAAGAGATAAGGAAGCGGTGAAGTTGAACAGTAATGAAGTATTTTACAAATACAATGAAGTTAAAGCAAACACATAAACATTTAAACAGGGCCGCATTAGGTTATATCGTAAATAAAGGCGAAAACTTTTTGGTGTTCAGACGTATTTTTATTATTTAATTTATATGGCCTAGAGATTATTTATGGCCTATAAATAATAAGAGGCCGTATACAAATATTAATATTAAATATTCTGGGAGAGCACGCTCATAAAAATGTTAAGATAAATGATTGGTTGTGTGTTTATCACATTAAAAAAAAAAAAAAACAACAAAGTCTTTCATAACAAAAAATGGTCTCCACGCCATCTTAGGTGTACCATCAGTTAAACTAACTGAACCCTAAAATGAAAGTGTGGAAAAAAGGGAGGAGCTAAACAGCAAAAATAACAACAACTTCAATATGCTCCGATAGCAGTAAACCGCTGTGATCGAATTTCGAAGATGCACATGAATTAAGGCTATGCCTAAAAGTATGATACGATCTAGGTTGTTAACCTTCAAAAAAGAAGGAATGCATCAAAAAGTAGATAAGAACTCAGTTACAAAAATTCCAGCGTTCTCTGCCAAAAACAAATTCCGGGTAACTTTCTCGGCATATTGGCAGTATATGTAGAACCTAAGTAGCTTGAGTGGATCACAGTGTAAAGTCATACAAAGGCTACTGATGAGTTGGTGTAGCGGCCAATGAAACAGTCTGTATAGTCCAGCTGTGTGATTTGCTCTAAACAGGGCCGTTGTTGTTGTTGGTTGTTGCCTTCTTTGTTCTTCATGTTGTCTTGTTGACAACATGCTTGGCCTAGAGCTCGAAAAAACTTGTTTTCAATATAAATAATAAGAGGCCGTATACAAATATTAATATTTAATTTTTATTGTATTTGAAATCATAGGTATTTTACAAAAAATGCCAAAAATACGGGACAAATTTTTTCCCGGCAGGACACTTAAAAAAATCTTGCAAAATACGGCACGTCCCGTGAAATACGGCACATATGGTACGACTAGTCGTTCGGCTCATTAGCATATTTTCGGGTGCAAAAATTGTGTACCGGGTAAGCTAGTATTTAATATAGGATATCACTGTCATATGTAAATTTTTGACCGAAAAAATAAGTCATATATTAACTTCTATTTTTAACCGAAAAATAAACATATTTTAACTGGTATTTTTTACCGAATAAATAAAAGTAAATAACAAAAAAAAAAAGAAAACAAAAAAATCGGTAAAAATAACCATTATTTATTGACTTTTTTGAAGAAATTTATAACAGTTACGGTCCCTGATTAAAACTTATTTTCAATCAAAAAAAAAAATTAGGGCCCTAATGTTTGCCACCCTAAGGAATAAATGCGCTCATGAAGCTGAACTTTTGTTTTGACAGAAGCTCTTGCACATGACTCATGCACACAAATGGCGGGAACCAACAAACTATAAAGCAAGATTACCTGTGAAACTAAACCTCTTTATTATGTGTTTTTTGTGAACTTTCACAACTTTTCACGGCACAACGCATGCTTATTTAATTTTTTATTTTATATATGTTCGTTTTAAAACAATTTATAGCGATGCCAATCGCTAATTATTTAATATTTTAATGTTTTTTCACCACTCATTTTCTTTGTTTTGATGTGCAAGAGCTTATGTCAAAAAATCATGCTCTATCTCGCTTGAAAAATTTTTCAACACACGCATAGAATGTGTGAGTAGAACACCACTTCCTTATATTTTATTTCTATGGAATAAACCATATTAATAAAACTAACTCAACTCCACTCTACTCATGCTTTTCTTTGACATTGGGACGAATTAATAAAAACTGAGTGCACGAGTGGAGTGGAGTGCTTGAGTGTGCATTTTGAGTGTGCGATGTTAGTTAAGTGGAGTGTGAAATCCGTATTAAAAAAACTCCACTCCACTCTGAGGGCAAAAAAACATAGTTTGATTGTTTACTCATGACAGCATCTGTTAAACAGCTACGGTTGTTTTTTAAATGTAACCAGGCACATTCCATTATTTTGAAAATAGTTTTCATTTTAATAGAAATGGATGTGATTTGTGAAGACATTGGGACGAATTAATAAAAACTGAGTGCACTCCACAAATAATGAACATTTTCACGTGTGAAACGGTATAATTGGTGATAATTGTTATCGTCTCCTGACCTTCTTGTTATATACTTCTAAACTGCACGTATTTCACCTTCGTCTTCTTCGTCGGAATCAAAGAAAAAATTCAACAAATTGGCCATTTTATTTTTTGAAAACCAAAACACCAAAATACGTGAATGAAACCAAACGAAATGTGAACTGTGTAATGGGAAATAAATGACAAATACGCATAGAAATAAGATAAAAGGAAATGGTGTTTCCCTCACATACAGCGTACGTGTGATGAAGTACCCGTTAGAGCGAGACTGGAAGTGTTTTTTGACATTGCTTCTATTGAAAATGTAAACAATGAATATTGTTATTTCGTAAGTTAAAAATACAGAGTAGACAATGAATGTCATCACTTGAACTTGCTTGATTATGAATATTGAAATCCGAAGTAATTTTATTTTAAGCCTTGCATAGCGCGCAAGTCATTTCTTTCCGAAAGCATTTCAAAGAAAATATCATACATATGCCTATCAATTGCGCGCCATTTCGATATCGAGATCTCAATATAAGAACTGTCAAAACACTAGCACAATATCATGGGCGCATTCAGTTTTTCAAGGTGAAGGTTTGCAGGGAGCCCTTGTTTTCAGGATGCAACGCATTCGTATATGTTTCTATATAAAATTTATTGATTTATTTATAGTTTTATTTCTATGGATTTTTTAGTATGAATACATACTATTCGCAGAATGTATTTGCGCTATTCGCAGATTTTTGCTTTTTTATAGATGCTGACAAAAACTATTTCTATTTTCTGTCACGTCACGTAGCCCTTTTTGTTGCCTAATATCTTATCCGTATACTTTCCACCGCTTGTAGTTTATACACTGAATATAGTGCTACTAAAGTGTTATCCATAATTCAAAACAAGCAAAAAATTTGAGTTTTTATATGTTTTTCTTCATATTTCAGATGTACGACTATTACGTGCGTAGCCATAGAAAAACCCATATACAGGGCAAATTATTAAGATGTCTAAAGAAGCGTTCCTTTAACATAGCCTCGAAATTTTACCAGTTTATTAAATGGGAAATTTTAATCATTAGCATAAGTAACTATTGTCTCCAAGCTTTACTCATTTTTTGTAGAAAACAGTACTTAGGAAATATATAGTGATTTATCGTAAAAGAAAGAATATAGAGGTTCTTAATAATATAAATTTGCCTGATTGACATTTTTGACTATCTTGGCACCCTATCCAAACAAGTAAGAGATTTATATTAATCCAAGATAGTCCATATGTTTTGAAAAAATGTGTGGCCCTTTTTTGCGCAACATCCAAATGCGGCCCCTAGTGAATGTTTCTGTATTTGTGTGAACCAACACAAATATGATAAATACTTCATTTATGAGGAACAACAGCGCTTCCTTATATCTTAGTTCTTTGCAAATACGGCATTTGCTTAGCTTGAGTAAGGCTGAGGCAGCTAAATAGCACACTCAACTTTTGCTGAGTGATCTCAGTTTTTATTAATACGAAATAAACAAAAACTGAGGGTGCGATGTTTATTCAGAGTGAACACTCAATGTCAAAGAAAAACATGAGTTAATAAAACTTACTCAACTGCACTCTACTCATGTTTTTCTTTGACATTGAGTGTTCACTCTGAATAAACATCGCACCCTCAGTTTTTGTTTATTTCGTATTAATAAAAACTGAGATCACTCAGCAAAAGTTGAGTGTGCTATTTAGCTGCCTCAACCTTACTCAAGCTATGCAAATGCCGTATTTGCCATTTATTTCCCATCATACAGGTCACATTTCGTTTGGTTTCATTCACGTATTTTGGTGTTTTGGTTTTCAAGAAATAAAATGGCCAATTTGGTGAATTTTTTCTTTGATTCCGATGAAGACGACGAAGGCGAAATACGTGCAATTAAGTATAAAACAAGAAGGTCAGGAGACGATAACAATAATTGGTGATAATTATACCGATTCACACGTAAAAATGTTCATTACTTGGTGAATTGTTTTATGCCTTTTTATGAAGAAACGCGTGGTGGTGCTCTATCGAATATAGAAAAAATGCAAACATTTCTTCGATATATGGGTGATCCAGGTTTTCAGGTGAAATAAATAAACATATATAACAAATTGAAACAAAAAAGAACATGTTTATATCTATGTTGGAGTTGGTAAAGACATTGGTGTACATCAAAATACAGTGTGCTATAAAATTTGGAATGTATGCAAGCTTATAGTAGATAAAGCTGCGGAATAAATCCATTTCCATCAAATGAAGCAGAGTTTGAAACAGCTAGAAAAGCTTGACGTAAAAAATTCATGTTTCCATGTGCAATTGGCGCTGTTGACTGCACTTTGATTGCAATCAAAAAACCATCTCGTCATGGGCTGTATTTTCATCAAGTACTATATTGAAGAAAAGGACACAAACGAAAATTTTACGTACTTTACATTTTACATTCGATTTATTTACTACTTACCTTCAATACTCAACTCCACTCTACTCATGTTTTTCTTTGACATTGAGTGTTCACTCTGAATAAACATCGCACCCTCAGTTTTTGTTTATTTCGTATTTATAAAAACTGAGATCACTCAGCAAAAGTTGAGTGTGCTATTTAGCTGCCTCAACCTTACTCAAGCTATGCAAATGCCGTATTTGCCATTTATTTCCCATCATACAGGTCACATTTCGTTTGGTTTCATTCACGTATTTTGGTGTTTTGGTTTTCAAGAAATAAAATCCACGCGTGGTGGTGCTCTATCGAATATAGAAAAAATGCAAACATTTCTTCGATATATGGGTGATCCAGGTTTTCAGGTGAAATAAATAAACATATATAACAAATTGAAACAAAAAAGGACATGTTTATATCTATGTTGGAGTTGGCGAAGACATTGGTGTACATCAAAATACAGTGTGTTATAAAATTTGGAATGTATGCAAGCTTATAGTAGATAAAGCTGCGGAATAAATCCATTTCCATCAAATGAAGCAGAGTTTGAAGCAGCTAGAAAAGCTTGACGTCAAAAATTCATGTTTCCATGTGCAATTGGCGCTGTTGACTGCACTTTGATTGCAATCAAAAAACCATCTCGTCATGGGCTGTATTTTCATCAAGTACTATATTGAAGAAAAGGGCACAAACGAAAATTTTACGTACTTTACATTTTACATTCGATTTATTTACTACTTACCTTCAATGTCCTCGTAAATCATATCCATTTATATTAAAATGAAAACTATTTTCAAAATAATGAAACGTGCCTTACATTTAAAAAACAAACGTAGCTGTCTGACAGATGCTGTCATGAGGAAACACTCAAACTATGTTTTTTTTGCCCTCAGAGTGGAGTGGAGTTTTTAAAATACGGATTTCACACTCCACTTAACTAACATCGCACACTCAAAATGCACACTCAAGCACTCCACTCAACTCGTGCACTCAGTTTTTATTAATTCGTCCCAATGTCCTCGTAAATCATATCCATTTATATTAAAATGAAAACTATTTTCAAAATAATGAAACGTGCCTTACATTTAAAAAACAAACGTAGCTGTCTGACAGATGCTGTCATGAGGAAACACTCAAACTATGTTTTTTCTTGCCCTCAGAGTGGAGTGGAGTTTTTTAAATACGGATTTCACACTCCACTTAACTAACATCGCACAATCAAAATGCACACTCAAGCACTCCACTCAACTCGTGCACTCAGTTTTTATTAATTCGTCCCAATGCCATATTTGTCATTTATTTCCCATCATACAGTTCATATTTCGTTTGGTTTCATTCGGTATTTTGGTGTTTTGGTTTTCAAGAAATAAAATGGCCAATTTGTTGAATTTTTTCTTTGATGCCGATGAAGAAGATGAAGGTGAAATACGTGCAGTTCAGAAGTATAAACCAAGAAGGTCAGGAGAAGATAAAAATTATCACCAATTATACCGTTTCACACGTGAAAATATTCATTATTTCTGTGGTCACAAGGAATAACAGCCTAACTCAAAATATCGTAAAAACGGGATGTTTTATTTTCCTTACCTCGTCTGTTTCCCGGTAAAAAAGCGAACCGGTATTTATGCAAAATGAAAGGACATTCATGTATCTATAAGTTCCATGTTCGATTGTTCCATTAACTTCTAGGAAACAGACGAGGTAAAGAAAATAAAACATCCCGTTTTTACGATATTTTGAGTTAGGCTGTTATTCCTTGTGACCACAGATTTGGTGGATTGTTTTATGCCTTTTTATGAAGAAGCGCGTGGTGGTACTCTATCGAACATGGAAAAAATGCAAACATTTCTTCAATATATGGGCGATCCACGTTTTTAGGTGAAATAAATAAACGTACTATATAACAAATTGAAACAAAATGAAAAGAAATCACATCCATTTTTATTAAATTGAAAACTTTTTTTAAAATAATGTAACGTGCTTGGTGACAGAAGAACTATTTAAAAAACAAACGTAGCTGTCTGACGGATGCTGTCATGAGTAAACACTCAAACTATGTTTTTTTTGCCCTCAGAGTGGAGTGGAGTTTTTTTAATACGGATTTCACACTCCACTTAACTAACACCGCACACTCAAAATGCACACTCAAGCACTCCACTGCACTCGTGCACTCAGTTTTTATTAATTCGTCCCAAGGTGTCATTTCTGTGAACGAAAAATTCAATATGAACAAAAAAACGTAGAAGAGACGAAATTTTTGGGGGAAATGGAAAAACTGTCAAAATAAATTATTTTAAGAATTAAGTAATTTATGGTATAGTTTGAACGTAGTATTATGCAGGTTTCATTACTGCTTTGATACATTTCGTGTTCTATTCTATACATTTTTGCATGCAAAAACACAAATATTGTGAATATTTCCACAACGCAACACTGTTTTGATCCAGTGATTTGGTATCGACAGCCGAATCATTGGGTGACCGCGGTGGTCAAAATTTATTCCCTCGCTCACTCTCTCAAATTTCCCTTTTACATTGAAACAATTTGTGGCCGTGCCCATGGTATAATAATACAAGGTAGCATTGACAACTGCTTATTTTCTCTTCTATAAGAAAACATCTCCTGTCAAAAACAGCTTTTTGTGTAAATCAATCTACAGCTGCTGTGGTTGTTGTTTTTTTTTCACTTCAACGTTTTCAACATTGTTTGTTTTCAATGGCGGATTGTGATCGCTCTTTTTTTGAGTATATTTTTTGACAGGAGATGGTTTCCCAAGCAACTGTCAATGCTACCTTGTATTATTATACCATGGCCGTGCCGTGCCCGTCTACATAACATCGCCCTAATAGTGCGTTTACATATAGCAGTGATGCACAGCGTTGGCAGACCTTCCAATAGAAGCGCAAAATTTTTGTTTTAGTATGTGTGTGCGAGCAGAATACTGAAAAAAAATTCTTTTACACTCATTAAGTAAAATAGCACAAAGTGTTTTTTGATAGATAGATTGAGGCTCGTAATAAGGGTTTAAATAAAAAAATAAAGAAATTCCCAAAAAAGGTCGAAACATGTTTAATTCATTCATATATGGCGTCTGTACAGCATTTAACAAAATAATTTGAGCGTGCGTACTTCATGAAGTGCAAACGCAAACTGATTCTCTGCTAGCCTCGTATAAGTTCGGTACCTTCGCACACACGACTTGTATGTGAAAGCCGAGCGGCTCCGTAAGCATCTCGTGTGCATCACAGACATATAGAGATTAAATCGAGATTAAGCCCTTTGAGGAGATTAACTCGCTAATCTTGTTGATTTTAACGAGATTAGCCATGCAAAAGTTAATTTCTTCGGAACGAGATTATTTATTTTTTTTTTATTTATTTATTTCAGTCAATGAACATTAAATTCTTACTGACTATGATACAATATAGTTTAACTTATAACTTTTAGTAACAAGGATTTAAAAGATTCTTTAGGGATAGAGAAGTCAATATCATGGTTCAAAGATAGAGAATTTAATTCATAAAGCGCCCTATTTATAGGCGAATTAAAAGCATAGATTGTTCGGCAAGTGCCTAAATAAAACATATTAGAATGACGTAAATTTCGACTAGGAACATTAAAATTTATTAATTCTAAGAGATGAGGACAGTCAATTGAGCCAACAATAACGTCATAAATCAATAGCAAGGAAAATAAAGTTCGTCTTTTTTTTAACGTTTCTATGTGTAAAAGTTTACATCTATCACCATATGAAGGAATGGGTTCCTCAAAATTTAAAATGCGCAGGGCAAACCTTACAAACGATTTTTGTACCCGTTCAAGGCGAATACTGTGCGAAGCATAGAAGGGATTCCATATAACTGAAGCATACTCCAATCTTGAACGGACCAAGGAAATATACAGAGCCTTCAGCACATAAATATCTGTAAATTTCTGACTGTTTCTGCGGACAAAAGCTGATATTTGATAAGCTTTAGGTATGATATAATTTATGTGGCTAATAAAGGTAAATTTCGAGTCAAAAATCACTCCAAGGTCTTTTACAACATTTACTCGATTTAGTGGTACATTATTTAGAAGATACGTATTATTCATCATATAAACGGATTTAGAGTATGTGTTAACGACGCACTTATCTCTGTTTAGATATAAACGGTTTTGCACACACCAATTGTTGACCGCATTTAAGTCAGACTGTAATTTGTTCACATCTGAATCATTATGAATTTTTAGATAAATTTTTAAATCGTCTGCAAATAGTAGACACTGGGATTGTGTTATTGAACACGAGATATCGTTTATAAAGATCAAAAATAAAAGCGGGCCAAGGATACTTCCTTGTGGTACACCAGAAGAAGCAACGAAAGAATTTGAATAAGAATCATCGATTCGTACATAGCTAATTCTATTGGAAAGATAAGTTCTAAACCATTCTAGTAAAGTTGAGTGAAAACCAAAATTTGATAGCTTCTTTATTAGAATAGAATGAGAAACTTTATCAAAAGCTTTGGCGAAATCTGTGTATATTACGTCTACTTGCTTTCCTTCTTTAAATGCCGATATACAATACTCAGAAAATAAAGTTAAGTTTGTTACAGTTGAACGTCCACGCATAAAACCGTGTTGATAAGGTGAAATAAAGCTTTTTAATGCAAACATAATTTTATCTTTGACAACATGTTCAAACAGTTTACTGACTGTAGACAATTTTGAAATCGGTCTATAATTTTCGATATTATTTTTATTTCCCGACTTAAATATGGGTGTAATAAAGGAAACCTTCCAAGAATCAATAAAAATCCCTGATTTCAGAGATTTGTTAAAAATATATTTCAGTGGTCTAGCCATAGATGAAACACATTTTTTGATTAAAATAGCGGACAAACCATCAATGTCGCTTTTCGCAGCTAAATTTAACTTTATTATTGCTTTTTTAACATCATTTTCTGATACACATAACGATCCAAAATCTATACATTTGGATGCAGCTTCTAAAGTCACATTTACGCAACCCGTATCCGGTTCAAAATTAGATTTGAAAAATTCAGCAAAAAGGTTTGCAGTTTCAATGCCATTGTTTGATTTTTTGTTATACAAAAACATTGACGCTGGTATATTTGAAACTCCTTTTTTCGAGTTTACATAGCGCCAAAACTCTTTGGGATTTGATTTTAGTTTCGATTCAGTTTTAGAAATATATTGTTTAAATAGATAATTATCGAGAAAGTTAAATTCCCTCATATGGAGCCGATACCTGTTGAAGTGAGTATTATTATTAGTTTTTATGTACAATTTATAGAATTTATTTCTTAAGTTTTTAATCTTTCTTAATCCAGCCGTATGCCAAGGTATTTTATAACACTTTGTTTTAAGAAGTGGAATATTTTCATGGCAAATATTTGAAATACACAATTTAAAAAAGTCAAAACAGTCACCCAAGTCTAAATTTTCGAACTCATTTTCCCAGTTTACATTTTCTATAAGACTATTTATAAGATTAAAATGACAATTGTTGTAATTATAATTGTAAGAAATATTGCAATTTACATTAGGAAGGAATTTATAGAATTCAACAGTCATATTTAAAGGAATATGATGCATATCAGACGAAGAAATCGGAAAAGCTGATTCACAAATTTGGCAATTGAAATTTTGACTTATAAAAACCAGATCTAAAATTCTGTTTAAAATATTATAGTAGCCATTTATCTGCTTTAAATTGAGATCCAAGAAACTATCAACTACATAGAGCTCAGAATCCGAATTTACATTTGATGGGGTTAACAAAGTATGATCAAATAAATAATTCCATGACACTCTACATAAGTTGAAATCCCCAAGTATACACATATGATTTTCTCCAACATAATTGACTGAAATATGGCGTATATTATCAACGTGAGCTTTGTAGATATCATAACTACTATTAGGTGGTATATACGAAACACACAAAAATAAGGTTTCAGCAGTACCCATGATTTTTAAACAAAGTTGGTCCAAAACAGAGTCTGTATTTAATAGAACGATTTCAGACGCAGGTATCGATCGTTTCACTGCCACCAACACACCACCTCCACGTATGCAGCCAGTTTTGACAGCATCACGATCCTTTCGAAACACTTGGTAAAGATGTTGATCAAAGAACTCTTCATCGCAAAAATCTGCATTGAGCCAAGTTTCAGTGATGGCAATGATATCATAGACAAGTTGAGAAGTAGCAGTAAACACCGTAGAAGACTTAGTTCGAAGACCAGAAACATTTTGATAAAGTATTGCAATAGAGTTTGAATCATCTAATGATGACGATGATGATGGTGCTGATGATGATGATGGTGCTGATGATAATGATGATGATGATGATGATGATGATGATGATGATGATGATGATGATGATGATGATGATGATGATGATGACGATGATGATGATGATGATGCTGGTGAAGATGGTGATGATGTTGATGATGATGATGATGATGATGATGATGATGATGATGATGATGATGATATTGTTGATGATGATGATGACGATGATGATGATGATGGTAATGATGATGATGATGATGATGATGATGATGATGATGATGATGATGATGATGATGATGATGATGAAGATGATGATGATGATGATGATGATGATGCTGATGATGATGATGATAATAATGATGATGAAGATAATGATGATGATGATGATGATGAAGATGATGATGATGATGATGATGATGATGATGATGATGACGAATAGTTTTGGGTGGCGTTTGTAGTAGCACTAAAGTTTTTGATGTCACTTAGTAGTTTTTTGGGAAAGCATCTGACGAAAAAGCGTTGTTATGAGTCAAATTATTAGATAGGGCGACTGTTCTAGGGCGTGGAATAAATTCCCGAATGTAAACACCAATCGGCCAAAAATTCTTGCTCATCATCCTTTCAAAGTCATGGTCCGAGGCATGAATTTTAAATGAGGCAATATCCCGTTTGATTCCTTGGGAAAGCTTAATACAGGTTGGTGTCGATATAGGCGCTGGCAGCTTGCTGTAAATGTAGGCTTTAATGTTATCAGCCGTGGTAGTAGTAGCTAGCCTTGATATGAAAACTGTTTTTCGTGGTGGCCGAGGAACTACAATCAGATCAACCAATGTTCCACTGTTTGTGGACTCAAGAGGCAGATTTGATGTATTCGTTGGACCCTGCATTTGATTTTGAGATTGAGGGACAACTATGTGTTCAACATGCGTTACTAAGTTGTTTGAAGGGCCAGTTGTATCAGTAATTGAAGAAGTGAAAGTGGCTATAGATTCAGTAGAGCAACGGTTGGCAACGACAGAAGCAATCGGCTGGCTCATAGGTGGAGCTTCTGCCGGAATTTGAAGAGTATCGAGTTTATTATTTACTATAGCTGGTGAATTTGTGGAGGAACCATCTGGAATGTAGTTAGGAGCGTGAGGAGCACAATTACCTACCAGTGGGGCTGGTCCAGTTTGCGACAAAGCAATATCACCACTTAGGGCCTGAGGTTGTATCACATGATGATCAGCGGATGAGCTAAGCACAGAATTATTATTGAAATCATTTGATCGATTAGTACTTGTTGCAGCATTAGGGGAAGGTTTTGCTTCCAAGAAGGTATTACTAGCATCCACCTCGTTTCCGACCGGCTTTGAACTCATTTTAGAAGCCGCAGCCTGAGCTCGGGTGGATGATCGACCAATTTTGGGTGAGGTAGCATTGGAGCAGCTAATAACTTTAACACTTGATTGAGCGCGATCACATAGCATGGTTAAAGTTTCAAATTGTTCAGCTGCATGTTTGTGGAGCCTTGCTAATTCGTCATTAAGCGTTGAGATAGCAGTGCGAAGTTCCAGCAGCTTATCCAAGGGTATAGTAGACGAGGAGCTCCTACAGCACGGACAAAGCCAATGCAGTCCATTCGGTGTGGGGCCACGAAGCGCATCACCCACCTTTGCTGTCAATTTAACACATTTCTGGTGAAAATGCTTGCAGCAGCCGGAGCACACAATAAAATTGTCAAAGGTGCTCCACTCTGACTTGCAAATTTCACAGCCGGTACCCGTGACTGCAGGGGTTCTGTCAAGCATATTTCGCTAAGCACAGAGTAGTTGGCGTGAGTGAGATAGCACTAGGTTACCAATGAAAAGATGGCTGAATAATTTCAGCAAGCCAACGAAAAAATATATAACAAATTTGCAATGTTTATAATGTGTTTAAAAGGTGATTATTTGGAAACACTTTATGCTCAAATTATAAAGAACACTGATGCCAGGTGAAATGAGGTTGTTTAGTTTATATATAGTAAGTTTAGATGACGTAAATTAATAATTTTTAAGAGGTGACTTGAAACAAACTTGTAGAGAAATTTAGCGTTGCCAACATGCATGCACAGATTAGAAACTAATCTACTTGCTAATCTCCTAAAATAAGGTTTGTAACGCTGTGAACACAGATAATTACTTAAAAAATGCAACACTATAAAGAAGTAATAAAATGAAATGGCAAATAATTGTCTGGTGAAGGAAACTGTCTGCAACAACAAATACATAAAAACATAACTGAAGGTAATTACATAAAACAAAACAAAGCAACGAAATGTCAAAGTTAATCTCGATCACGCTCATGGTGTAATTAAAAAGGTGGTAGTGAATTTTTAACCTCTCTCACAAAAATGAACTCTGGATCTGTCAAAAACAGCTGATTGCATATTTTAAGCAAAACAATATCAAAATAAAGTTTGTGATATTTGTTTTGGCTCTAGTTTCTCAGTTTTTTTAATTATTTTGATGAAAATCCGAAGAAACTATATACAATTTTAATTTATTACTTATTGGCTAGAAATACCACAAGCAGGCAAACAAAACAAATAATGATTTGACCCTTACCAACAGGTCCTCTCTTTATATCACAATTTTTTGACAGATTCAGCAAAATTGAGTGTGGTGAAAAAATTCACTACCACCTTATTAATTACATCATGGATCACGCTAATGTAAACAGTTGAGATTAGGCTAATCTTCTTTCTCTTAATCCTCATATGTAAACGTGATGTCATTTTTCTCAGGCTTGTTCAGCTCACTAGTACATACAAAAGTTTGATAAATGTACATCAAAGAAGTTTGCCTGCATTGTGTGAACACCCGTTGGTGACGTTGAGCTCTTTTATATATCGATAATATTTAATCGAAATTATACAATATTCCATTTTCCTAGTATTAACTTCGCCACGAAATCTTCTCAATAATTTCATTTTATACATCTTTGATCAAATAAAAACGGAATTTAAATGCCGAAAAAGAAAACTGGCCAACGAAAAAAAGCAGAGAAGCAAAAAATGCGTTTGAAGGAAATTCGCAGTCGTGAGACACCATTGGCCGATGTACCATGCAACGCGCCCATGGAATGCGAAAAATGTGAGAAAAAGCAAAAGTCTCGGGCATTTTGCTACTTCTGCCAAAGTCTGCAACGTCTTCCGATATGTGCACAGTGTGGTAAAGTAAAGTGCATGTTGAAGACAGGTGACTGTGTGATCAAGCATCCCGGCGTTTTTACAACCGGTCTTGGTATGGTTGGTGCCATATGTGATTTTTGTGAGGCTTGGGTGTGCCATGGAAGAAAGTGTTTACAAACGCATGCATGCACATGTCCATTACAAAATGCCACATGCTTGGAATGCGAACGGAGTGTATGGGAACATGGAGGGCGCATATTTAAATGTTGCTTTTGTAATGGGTTCCTCTGCGAGGACGATCAATTTGAACATCAAGCATCGTGTCAAGTACTCGAATCTGAGAACTACAAGTGTCAGTCTTGCAATCGATTGGGACAATATTCTTGCTTGCGTTGCAAAACTTGCTATTGCGAGGATCACGTGCGTCGCAAAGGTTTTAAATATGACAAGAACAAAGCAATACCGTGTCCAAAGTGCAATTATGACACATCCGTTACGAAGGATCTTAGTATGTCTACACGTTCGCATAAGTTTGGAAGACAACAACAAGGTGGCTTTGACGACGATGATGAAGATGGAGAATATGGTGGATACTATGGCTCTGGAGCTGTTGGTGGTGGCTATGATACTGGACATTTTGACGATGATGATGATGATGATTCCGACGACGATGATGATGACGATGACGAGGATGATGATGACGATGACGAGAGCACTGAATCACATGATAACAAAAAGGAAACAGCAAAATAATATATTTTTGTATTAGTTTAAATTAATCATTATAAAGGAATCGAACAATATACTTAGCATCCTATTACAATAATTTTAATTTTGTGGCAAGCTTATACTTGTATTCCATATTTCTTTGCATGAAGGACATGTAGACTTTTTTATTAAATATTTACGTATGCATTCACGATGAATTTTAGTATCACACTCTGGACATGTTATATCCTAGGGAAAGGGCATAGTTATTCCAAGAATTTTGTATTAAATAAAAAGACTCATTGGAATGAAATCATATTCAAGTTACAAACAACTTTATCGGTCTTTGCTTATATAGATTCTCAAATTATTTTTATGGTAGGCAAGAGTTTCATGCTGGGTGTACTGGGTTATTTCACTGCAATAATAAGATTTCACCCCAAAAAGGTCCTATTCACTCACCCATAGAACAAGTTTACTACACAATGGACAGTCCTTCACCAAATCAGGATAGTGAGTTTTCAAAAAACTGCTGTATTCGACCAGCATGCGCGGTCCAAAGTATATAAACTCATCTTTTTCAAAAAAATATCCTTGCTGCGTCCAGAACTGAACCAGTTCTTGTATATGATTCTTGCTTATGGCCTTTTGTCCGGGAGTGACCGGTGACACATTATAGACTGCTGACCATGGAATGCCGTAATTTTCGCTATTAACTAAAGACTCGAGCAGCTTATAAAAGTAGTGCCGATCAGCATCCGGGTAGTGCGCCTGCAGCTTTGACACTTGTGATTCGCTGGTGAAGCCAAAAACCAGAAATTCTTCACCCGATAGTGGGTGTTCGATAAAAGTAAGTGTTTGGTTGAACTGTGTAATATTGGCATTTATTTGTTTAACAAATTGAGTGAGTGCTGCCTTTTCCGATGGCACATCTTCATCATCTATGGAAAATCATACGAGATAACAAAAAATAAAATATTCATTCGATAAAGTGCCTACATGTTTCGCACATTGGTGTTAAAATGTTGAGAGCCATATCAGTTGTGAGGCTTCCATGATTGATGCAGGCCTGCAGAAATCCTTGTCTGATGTTTTCGTGCATTAAAAAGTTTAAATATATCACCATCGGGAATTCGAGCAGCAAAATTATTTGAGTTAAATATCCTGAACAGTGTTGCCAGAACTTTTTTGAGATAAGCGCGAGATCTAAAAAAAATATCGCCCAAAATCGCCCAATGAAAAAAAAAATCGCCAAAATCGCAATTTTTTCTAAGAAATTTATTATATTAGAAAAAACAAAAAAATTTTACAAATTTTTTCCAAATAATATTGAGAGCTGTTAATTTTATTATTTATATAAAAGTTCTTATTTTCATATTTATTGAAATAATATCGAGATCTGTAAAAAATTATAAAAAAGATACTTCATTTTATACGAGAATTTTGATTGTTAAAGAACATTTTTTTAGAGATTATAACTATTTAGAATGTTCTAATATGCAACTTTAAAAATAAAAACTTTTTGCAAAAAACGTAGTTCCATTCTATTAAATACTTCAGCCATATTAGACTCTTCCTCCGTTTTGTCAATCCTCGAAGTATTGTTTAGTTCATATGTACATTGATTTATTCATTTTTGAAATCATATCATCGGATTTTGGCAGCGACTTGCAACAGTTTTTAGACTTCATGAAGTATTTTACTCGAATGATTAAAGTTAGCATATCTGATTTCATTCTGTTGACGGAGAAAATACGTTCCACAAATGCATTAGAATGTGGTAAGGAAAGAAAGATGAATGCCAACTTAAAAATATTGCCAAACATTTTACCCACACACATTAGATGAGTTTATGAAAAAGCGTGGTTTTCACAAAAATCGCCCAAAAAATCGCCAGGCGATTTCCTAAAAATTTAAGCGCAAAAACAAGAAAAAAAGCGCCCAATTGGCGATAAATCGCCCAATCTGGCAACAGTGATCCTGAAGTAAAATTCCTTGCACTAAACAGTGTTGCTGTGGTTACGTTAAAAAAAGAAGTATTGTAGAAAAATGCTGGTAAAACCATGATACCTTTAGGCAATTCACAAGATGTTCAAAAGTTGTATGTTGTAAGCAAAAGTTGTATAAAAATACAACTCTTGTGAACACAATCTTGGAGTTGTATGTCGTATTATTTATAATTATTCAATATCTACCATTTTATTGCCACCTTCCTGTATTTTTAAATGTAATGCTCGATTTTAGCCGCACGAATATATAAAAAGGAGGAATAAAAATATAAACAAAATCAGCTGATAGAATAGCACACTCTTTAAACATACATCGCAATGTTGTATGTGTCTTATCGCAATTTTGCATGGGAAACGACAACAGTGTTGATACGACAGTTGTAAAAACATACAACAATAGAACGATACGCCACGATACAACACCTTGTGAATTGCCTAAATAAGAAGGTAGGGTAAGGCATGGTATAATTAATCAGGTAGGTGTGACAGTTTTCAGTCGAACATGAATTGTCAAAAATCGTACAAAGCAAAGCAAAGCAAACAAAAAAAAAAACAAACATATTCATTTGATTTTGACAATCCATGAACGATCTCGTGAGAAAACAGCCTGTTGTCAAACCTACCTGTATAATTGTATCATGGGGTAAGGAGCTTTGACAAGACCTACTGCTTATGTCAAAAAGCATTTTAGCGATGCCACTTTTCTGTATATTTGATAAATTTGGGATAAACACATAGAAATGGAATTTTATATAGGGTAAATAAGAAAAAAATTGAATCAAGGTGTCTATATTTGAAACAATGAATTTTTTAGTTATTTTATAGCTTTATTTTCACAAATTCAATATTGGCCATCATTTTTTGTTTTTCTTTTTGTATTCTTTATTTCTTGTTTAAAAATTTTATTTTAATGTGCATACGATATCTAAAAAAACTTTTTTAAGTCTTCTTAAGACAGTGGAACTGTTGAAGATAAATCAACTTTTTTTTTAAAAGTTCCTCGATTATCAATATTTTCAGCAATGCATTTTATATAAAACGCTTACCCACGGAAACTATGAAACATGGATTTGTCATGGGATTTTTTCTTAAGATATGGTAGCACAGTATTTTATGGTTTTGACATTAGCAGTAGGTCTTGTCAAAGCTCCTTACCCTACCTTCTTATTGTATCATGGGTAAAACGAATTTTTTCGTAGTAGGTTTATTTTTTATTTACAACCATGTACGTAAATTTAATACTAATAAAAAAATACATAAATACAAATTATACATAACTATTATCTATATATTTGCATGCTGCAGAAACATATTTTTTTGACGTAGAATACGTCGTTCTCGGAGGTAAGTAGGGTGGTTGATAGTGATCAGGTGTCGGTATTTACATTACTTTTTGAGCCTTTGGTGGGCCTAAAGTACTAATCGTACAATGTTGATCTTAGCACTTATTGGTCTGCTTGGTCCTCAATGCGACAAAAATTCATGTTAGAACTGTCTAACTTACATCAATTTTACACAATTACATGAAATATAAAGCCAACATTTGATGTTTTTGTTTGCTTAAACTTGCTACCTATTATCGACGGCTTCCGGTTTTTTCGACGGCGAAGACAGCGCCATCTAGCGTGAAGACATAAATCTTATAATTAAAAAAAGCATACTTTTGGGGGCATGTTGTTTTTAACAGACTCGCGTAGCCCAGTAATACTGAGTAATTTTGAGGGGCATGCTTTTTTAACAGAATCTGTTATTGAAATGTAAAACGCAGCCAATTAAATATCCGAGCATATTATCGACAGTGAAATTTTGACACATGGGTTGTTGAACTTGATAGCATTGAACAAATTTTGTTTGCTTGTTTAAGTTTTCTACCTATTTATGGACAGTTTCCGGTTTTATCGACAAAAGCATAAAATTTGTATGGGAGCGCCCCTAAGGAGTGGTCGGAGGGAATAGGTGTCAAAGGCAAAAATGTTCCTTTTGCAAAAGTAATGGGGGTTGGTGATACATATTAACCCTCTCCGGCACTCTCTTAAAGGTCATATCCTCAGGTGTATGGAATAAATATTTTTGAAAAAGATGTCATCAAAAGCGAATTGAATAATTCTACGTCTTGTGTTACGACATAGTCGAAACTACTGTATCTTTTTATAGTACGTTTACATATGAGGATTAAGAGAAAGAAGATTAGCCTAATCTCCTACTGTAATCTCAACCGTTTACATTAGCGTGATCGAGATTAACTTTTACATTTCGTTGCTTTATTTTGTTTTATGTATTTACTTTCAGCCATGTTTTTATGTCATGGTATAATAATACAAGGTAGCATTGACAACTACTTATTTTCTCTTCTGCAAGAAAACATCTTCTGTCAAAAACAGCTTTTTGTGTAATTGCAGCTGCTGTGGTTGTTTTTTTTTTGCACTTCAACGCTTTCAACATTGTTTGTGTTTTCAATGGCGGATTGTGAGCGCTCTTTTTTTGAGTATATTTTTTGACAGGAGATGTTTTCCCAAGCAACTGTCAATGCTACCTTGTATTATTATACCATGTTTTTATGTATTTGATGTTGCAGCCATTTTCCTTGACCAGACAATTATTTGCCATTTCATTTTATTACTTCTTTATAGTGTTGCATTTATTAAGGAATTATCGCTGTTCACAGCGTTGCAAACCTTTTTTGAGGAGATTAGCAAGTAGATTAATTTGTAATCTCGTTCTGAGGAGATTAACTTTTGTATGGCTAATCTCGTCAAATTCAACAAGATTAGCGAGTTAATCTCCTCAAAGCGCTTAATCTCGATATGTAAACGTACTATTACGGATTCAAAATAAATATAACTTTTAATTTAACTCTTATGCTGCCATCTTTCTAGTTTTTTATGTAATGGTATTAAAGGTTTAGTTATACTTGACGCAATGCAACGTTACATAGGAAATTGCCTGTGTTTCCTGTCGTTTGTAAGATAAATACAAAAATAATCCTAAAAATGTTTGTTGAGAATAAATTGCAGTAGATTTGAAAAAAACGCAGTTATGCAGTAAAACATTAAATTTTGCTAAAAAGCGCAGTAGATCTACTGCAATTGCAGTAAAGTCCGAACACTGATCCTGCATATTTAAACATGCCGATATTGCGACGATTTTTCTCATCGATTTTCAGTTCCTTAAGTTGGGTTTACACGATACAACGGCTGTACCCAAAAATAATAGAAATCAGATTACGCCATCAGAGGCAGAAAAAGTTGCACCGTTCTGCGCAAGACGTTAGGTCTTTCGTGACGTAGACAGGAAAAGACACTTTCTCTGTTCTTCTCACTGATTTTCTGTTCGTGCAAGAAAAGACGAAATATAGTGCGAAATAGTTCTGTGCTGTTTTTTTTTCAGCTACAGTTGTTTTTTTATGTTTTGTTCAGTAAAAAACAGCTGATTTTGACAATGGGTCGATCGTGACGTAGGCAGACATGCGCATGGCATAATCTTGTATTTATTATTTTTGGGCTGTACCAATATCGGTTGCTATTTGAAGGTTGTGTGCGATTATTGTATTCATGGTATAATAATACAAGGTAGCATTGACAGTTGCTTGGGAAACCATCTCCTATCAAAAAATATACTCAAAAAGAGAGCGCACACAATCGGCCATTAAAAACACAAACAATGTTGAAAACGTAGAAGTGGAAAAAACAACAACTTCAGCAGCTGCAGATGTATTTCCACAAAAAGCTGTTTTTGACAGGAGATGTTTTCTTGTAGAAGAGAAAATAAGCAGTTGTCAATGTTACTTTGTATTATTATACCATGATTGTATTGTTTGGATGCAAGTGCGACGAGTTAGTTGCAATATTGCACGGCCGAATGGTTGCAACAGCCAACTGCTGTACGATGAGCGATTGTAGACCCCTTGAAATCAAGTCTGTGAGCTTGTTGGCGATTCATTGCACATCGGAAGCGACGAAAGGAAAAGAGAACACTTGCGCTGTACCGTTAATTTTTTGTATTCCTTTGGTGGTTTTCGATGTTTTGACAAAAAGCTTCACATTATTTTTTGCTTGCATGCGTTTTGTGTTTTGTAGGTGAAAATTGTAAGGCTGTCATTCAAGTCTTTATCAATGTAAAAGAGGTCTTAAGCTGAGTGCCATTCGGAAACTTTTCACTCTGATGATGAAATTTGGACAGTCCGAATGAGAATATTTGGCACTTGTGAGGACAAGTTAGTGAGTGGTAAAGAAGTTAAACATTTTGTGGTTCCGACAACATAGCAACCAGAAGTGGAAAATATTTGTTCATTTTCCGCATATATTAAAAGTTTTGCAAACTAAATTAAATTCTTGCGATAATACACTACTGAAATCTAAAACGTCAAAATTTTTACGTCATTTTGGCACAGCAAAAATGACAATTAGGAACTTCTTTTTCGTTTAGTGTGTTGTAAAAATTAGTGTCGTACTGTATGATCAATCAGTAGAAAACAGTAATTACTGTGTCGTTAATATTAGTGACCACGAGTGAAAAGTTTCTGATTGGAATACAGTATAAAGCTGGAAGTTCATTCACTGTATTTGCATATGAAATAATTTCATTCGATACAGTTACGTTTTTCGTACGTTTACTCGATATTGCAATTTACGCAAGAAAATTACGTCAGAGTTCAATGAATGTTAATAGCGAACACATGAGACAATTTCAACACATTTAAACTTTTGTTACCAACTTAACTTTTCAATTGCCAGCACAATTGTTTGCAACAATCACATTGCAAGTCGGCTTGCAAGAAATTTGACATAGAGTGGCAAAATTAAAAATTTGACGTTTACTTGAAAAAGTGTAAAAAAAACAAACACCCTGAAACTGAAGGAAATGTCACTTATTGTCATGCAATTGTTATGCCACCAACGTCACTATCGGCAATTGGCTTGATGGCGACAATAATTTTATTGAACTCTGCCATAATTTTTTAAAAATATTTGGTATGTTTGTAATGTTGAGTTTTTATCGTATTTACACAAAAATAGTTAAAATGTTTTCATTTATAATTAAAAAAATCTTAAATCCTGAGTATAAAAAGTTCTTTTAATCTGAACGTAAAACGCAATCATTGAACTCTACTTTCATTTTCTTGCGTAAATTGCTCTAGCGAGTAAACGAATGAAAAACGTAACTGTATCGAATAAAATTCCAGCTTTATAAGTAACGACCTTTCAAATAAAGCAAATTACGCAAGAAAAGTTGAAATATTTTCTACTTTTCTTGCGTAAATTGCATTTTTTTCAACGTCACTGCTGAACGCAATGCAATAGAAATGTGTGAAAGCTTATGAGATAATGCCTAATTTAGAAAAGGTGTAACTCGATTTTTGTTACTTTACTGAAGAAGAAAATAATTGAATAAAATCTGGAATCTGGAAATTTTGGATATAAAAATTTTTTCAATGCAGCTTTTATTTAAAACAGGTGGCAGCAACAAAAAAGAACATTGATTTTATGGGAGGTGTATTTGAGAGTGATCTACCAGAATATATTAAAAACGAGATTTCGAAAAAAAAGAGATACGCCTTTTCTATATTAAGTCATCGATATTTACAAAAGCTGCATTCCCGTGGCACTGGATCAGATCAAATCTCAGTAGAACAACTTTAGTTCAACTTCATACCAATTTGGCACCACCGTCTTGAAACAGCTGTTTGATAACAATAGAAATCAATACAAAACAACATACTTTAGATTTGCCAACTATTTTCGTTTTTAACAAAAAATGCATTGAACTTGGCAGCATTTTCAGATCAGAAATAGAGCCAGGAAAAGAGCTGGTTCGAATTTTTGTTTTTGCTTTGTGAATAAAATAGAGCCGCGCTCTAGATCAACGACCACGAGAATGCAGCTATTGTTGTCGCTCGTTAAACTAGAAATAATTCTATACCGACGTCAACAACATTGCTCTGTAGTTGCGACATTTTCACCACATATACATACATAAGAAAAGCATCCCTGCAAACATTTTCTGAGTGCCTCAAAAAAAAAAAAAAAAAAAATGACTAAAATGAGTATTTCTTATGCGTGTTTTATGAGTACGCAATAAAAAGACTCATAAAGGAGTATTTAATATGATTGTAAAATGGTGGCTCAGAAATAAGACTCCAAAAAGAGTATTTTTATGCGTGCTTTATGAGTACACAGTAAAAATACTCATAAAGAAGTCTTTGATATGATTGTAAGCTGATTGCTCAGAAATAAAACTCCAAAGAGTATTTTTTATGCGTGTTTTCTGAGTACGCAATAAAAATACTCATAAAGGAGGAATCTTTGATATGATTGCAAAATTATTGCTAAAAAAGAAGATTCTAAAAAGAATACTTTTAAGCGTGTTTTATGAGTACGCAATAAAAAGACTCCTAAAGGAGTCTTTGATATGATTGTAAAATGATTGCTCGGAAATAAGACTCTAAAAAGAGTATTTTTTATCGTGTTTTATGAGTACGATGAATGGCAAAATATGGAAATATATTTATTTTTATTATAAATATTATTAAATAAATGGAACAATGGCACACACGATAATTTCGCGCAAAGGGGGTTTTTTAATATTTATATAGATAATGTTGTACAACAAGGTGAAGTCTTTCACCTTCCAGTCTTTCATCTTTCACCAGACAAGGTGAAGTCCGGTGTACTATAACCAGAGTGGCGAAAAGCAGTTTTTGAGGTTTTATTAACATCATATCAATGTCAGAAATTAGTGTTTACAAAGATTTTTTAAACCATTAAAGAGGTTTCAACATGAGACATGTGATTCTTAAAATAATAACTTCTATAAGTTCTGAAAGAGTCTTCATATGAGTCTTTAAAGATTCCATTACATGATTCTTAAAAAGAGTTAAATATGGCTCTTAAAAGCGCCTTACATCCCTATTATGAATTTTCATACGATACACGATAGAAGTTTGTAAGCGTATCGTAAAAATCTAGCTTTCGTATTATCATTTTCATACGACCGATAGAGATTCTATTGTGAATAATAGTGATTTTTTTGAACAGACATTTTACCGTGATTTTTGTTTACATTTTACTGTGATTTAAGGAAAAACAGCTGGAATTCTCAAACAAGTTATTTCAACATATTAAAAAGTTGAAACATAAAATATAAAAACATGTTTTCGATTACATCCATTGCGTTCTATATAAGTGGAGAAAGCGATGAGATCCGCATCGAGGCCAAAAATAATAGAAATCAGATTACGCCAACAGAGGCAGAAAAAGTTGCACCGTTCTGCGCAAGACGTTAGGTCTTTCGTGACGTAGATAGTAAAAGACACTTCCTCTGTTATTCTCACTGATTTTCTGTTCGTGCAAGAAAACACGAAATATAGTGCGAAATAGTTCTGTGCGTTTCATTTTTCAGCTACAGTTCTGTTTGTTTATGTTTTTCTCAGTGAAAAACAGCTGATTTTGACAATGTGTCGATCATGACGTAAGTAGACATGCGCATGGCATAATCTTGTATATATTGTTTTTGCATAGAGCCTGTGGAAAGAAGAGAGTTGAGGCATGTTTTCAATCCTTTATTAATTAACCCAACAATGTAAGTAACTCAAATAATTTTTCATAATTATTTAATAAAGAGTATTTTTGTAGGTTTCAGACTAATATTAAAAAAAAATGTATAAATAATTTCAACTATCAGCCGAGAAAAGTGAGCCACTTGCAAACGTATGAAATTGAACAGCTGACCCGATATGTATCGTTTCGTAATACCATGTTTTTACGAAAAACGCTTACTATCGGATTTAATACGATAAACGTAGTTTCGTAATACTGCACAACAGAATGCAAGCGTTTATCGTGTATCGTATGAATTCATAATAGGGGTGTTCATTTTGAGTTCAAAAAGACTAATTTATATGAGTTCTAAGAGTCTTTAAAGAGTCTTTAGTCTTAATTTTGAGTCCAAAATGAGACATAAAGCAGTCATTGTTATGAATAATATTTTGAAGCCCACAACCTACGAAAATGTACTCATAAAAGAGTATTTTTTGAGGGCATTATGACTATAAAAACTCATTTATGTGAGTTTTAAGTCATAATGTTTGCTGGGATGTAAAAATTCGGCAGATGTCATAATGTCGTTGTCGTCATCAATATGTTCAGTGCTTTAAGCCCCATTTCCAATAACGCGTGAGATGCGTTGCATTTTACGCTGCGGAAAAAAATCAATTTGCAATAGAACGTGTGCGTGAACATATGATTGCCGCATATGATAATGTTGAGCAGTACCCGACTCAGTAGATTTTGTAAGTAGGGTTTTGTTTGCGATGTTTTGTTTATGTATGACTGAACTTCCAATTTTTACAATCAAGGCATGACACAAATCACGCAACTATACACTTATATTTAAAAAATACACTCATTTGAGGACATTTTGTCAATTTTTATTGAAAAGTATTCGCGCTAGTACCAATTACCTTGTAGTTAGTGCTCAATAGTTCGCACAACACTTGCTAAAAGAAACAGCTGTTTCGATTTCAATAGCTGTCATATTTTCACGCACGTGAAACATTCAATTTTTCGAAAATTTCACGCTGCGTGCACACGCATGCTGTTTATTACGTATTAGCGGAATTACAATGCAGCAGTGGCAGCGTCAGTAGCAGTGTTAGTGGCAGTGACAATGATCAGCTGTTTCGTATTTTACAGCAGCAGTGGCAGTATCAGCGGCAGCAGCAGTGCATGGTATAATAATACAAGGTAGCATTGACAGTTGCTTGGGAAAACATCTTCTGTCAAAAAATATACTCAAAAAAAGAGCGCTCACAATCCGCCATTGAAAACACAAACAATGTTGAAAACGTTGAAGTGAAAAAAACAACAACCACAGCAACTGCAGATGCATTTACGCAAAAAGCTGTTTTTGTCAGGAGATGTTTTCTTGTAGAAGAGAAAATAAGCAGTTGTCAATGCTACCTTGTGTTATTATACCATGCAGCAGTATATTTTTAACTTTCCTTTGTCTTTTTATTATTCGAATGTTGCCTCCCTGAATTTTATTGTGCGTTTGCTTGGTAGCACTGTGGCAGTGGCAGTGAATTTAGAAATTGGGCTAACATCGGCAGTACTGTTTACTGCCGCTGCTGTACCCAGCTAGACAGCTCTAACGTAGTTACAAACACAATGGCTGCATTCTGGCAGAAACAGCGCTCAGGTAGCGAAGTAGCATAAAGTGATACATTCTGCTGAATGGGTTTTTTTGAGAAACGTCAAACTGCAAACAGCTGTTCATGATTCGATTCAAAAAAATTAATTTAAAGCAATATAATAAAATTAAATTCGCAAGGAAATCATGGAAAAGATATTTAATTAAGTATTTTTATATTAAAATACTAATCTTATAATTTTACAGCACAACTTCACAACAAAACACTTTTTTCATCTGTCAACATCAAGTGAGCGCAAACCGCTCAATCGAGGTAGCATAAAATATTTTCGCTACCTAAAATGGCGACCGCTCAGGCAACATGTTGTGTGAGCGCTTTATGCTACATACCATTCAGCCGGAAAGTTGAGCAACAGTTGCGTAGAAAGTATCGGCCAGAATGCGACCAATGAAACAAAATTTGGTGTTCACTAATACACTCTTAAATTTTTATGTCATGTTAAACAAGGCAAGTTGTATGTGCTTACATACCCAGTGGGCAAATGCAGCAGTCCGAAGGCCTTTAAACAGGCCTGTATTTGCATGCGATAGCCCTTCCGCTTTCCTTGTAAGCTCCCTTGTATTGTTTGTATGAAACGAGAAAATTTGTCAGTACTTCCGTACTCGCTATGCTCAAAAGCGCTTCAGAAAGCACTTTTTTGACAATGCATTTTTTAAGTACTATTTTAATAAGGCCTTGTTATTGTACTTCATATGATCCCAGCTAGACAGCTCTAACGTAGTTACAAACACAATAGGGGCTTTCACATGGACGTACATGTCAGCCGACATTGTACGACGACAAACTAACGGGAATATTTTTTTTTAGCTTTCAAACGATCGGACATGTACGACGACTTCATTTTTTGCAGACTCTCGAGCGTAACACATCGGTAAAAAAACGAAGTAAAAACCTTTTTTGCTTTGCCTGAGCCGATGTTTACTCGATGAAAACTTTATAGAAATGATAATTGCAGCGAGTCGGACCGACATGCTTTCACACGTCGGACATGTCGGACCGACCGGCAGAAAAATCAAAAATTTTTGATTTTCTTCCGACATGTCGGTCCGACCGTCTCATTTGCTTTCGAACGATCGTACATGTCGTCGGACATGCCCAAGTCGGATGACATGTACGTCCATGTGAAAGCCCCTATTGAAACAAAATTTGGTGTTCACTAATACACTCTTAAATTTTGATGTCATGTTAAACAAGGAAAGTTGTATGTGCTTACATAGCTTGCTCCTTTACGCAGCAAACAAGCTGAGGATGTGAAAAAAGTAGCGAAAAAACTTTAAGCGACGCAAGTGTAAGTTAAGCAATAAAATAATATCCTAAATAATACTTTTAGAATATGATGTCCGTGGCCCGTTGGGTAGAATGCGCAGCTTGTGTGGCAGAGACCGCGGTTCAAATACCGTCCGACACAGGAAGGTTTTCATTGAGTTTAATTTAATAAATTTAAATATATAATATAATAATAATAATATATGTAAAATACAATAAAGAGAAATATGATTATTAAAATGGCAAAATTCCTATCTAAATAAACGCGAGTTTTCCTTGCTAGAGTTAAGAAAATAAGCCAATATTTGAGAGATATTTTTTTTATTTTCTTTAAATGTTTTGCCTAAATTTACCTTTTGTAAATACAACCCATTAATAAAAATAACTAAAAAACACTTCTAAACAAAATTATAAGAAAAAAAAATTTGGTTTTATTTGGTGAAGGGTTTGAACTCGCGTTCGTTTGCATTTAAGGCCAGCGCTCTAACCACTACACTATGGTGGAAAAATTTTGCGGAACGCTAACTGTGTACTTAAGTAAACAGCTGAGTTTGTTATTAAATTCTTTACGGAATTTGTTGTTAGTGTGAGCAGAGCAGCTGTAGCTTTTTTTAATAGATAAAACATGTGTGGCAGACAGAGATGCCAGACCACACGGATAGACAAAAAGGCGTTATATTTTGCACGACGCTAGAACAAATATAACGTAATTTGTATGGAGCATTTTATATGAATATAACGTCAAAGGCGTTATAAATATGCCATATATATGGCATATCTAACAGTTAGGTGTCTAGCTGGGATATGCCTTGAAAAGGTGCTCCCTCAGCAGGCCTTTAAAATAGCCTTCCCAGCTAGACACCTAACTGTTAGATATGCCATATATATGGCATATACCTAACGCCTTGTACGTTAGGTTCATATAAAATTTTTCATACAAAGCACGTTAGGTTTGTTCTAGCGTTTTGAAAAATCTAACGCCTTTTGCCTATCCGTGTGATGTGGCATCTCTGTCTGCCTCATATGATTTTTCATTAAAAAAAGTATTAGCTGCTCTGTTCACACCAATTACAAATTCCTTAAAGAATTTAGTAACAAGCTCAACTGTTAACACAAGTACGCAGTTAGCGTCTCGCAAAATCTTCCCACCATAGTGTAGCGGCTAGCGCGCTGACCTTTAACGCAAACATGCGCGGGTTCAAACCCTTCACCAAATTAAGCCAAATTTTTTTCTTGTTATTTTGTTAAGAAATGTTTTTTTTTATTTTTATTAATGGAAAGATTTACAAAAGATACATTTAAGTAAAACATTTAAAGAAAATAAAAAACAAAGCTCTGAAATAATGTTGTTCTTTTTCACTCTAGCAAGGAAAATTTTCTTTTCTTTTGAAAGAAGGTATTTTTTTTTTTTAGAAAGAAGGTATTTGTTAATTTGTCTAATTTTTATCACTTTTGAACTTTATTTTCATAATTTAAGCAACACATTGAAAATCTTTATATCTCATACGATATTTGAACCACGGTCCTCTGTCATATAAGTTCCATATACTACCCACTGCGCCACGGCCATCATCATGCAGGGTGATTATTTTAGGATATTATTTATTGCGTGACTTACACTTGCACCGCTTAAAATTTTTTTTCACACCCCCAGCTTGTTTGCTGCGTAAAAGAGCAAGCTTTTTAAACACATACAACTTTCCTTGTTTAACATGACAACAAAATGTAAGAGTGTGTTAGTGAATACCAAATTTTGTTTCATTGTGTTTGTAACTACGTTAGAGCTGTCTAGCTGGGTTGTTTGTTTATATTAAACATGCCTTTTGCACTCCTTGTATTTTTTGTATGTTATCGGAAAATTGTTTATCTAGTTCTGGATTCCTTGCGCTATCAAACGCTGTAAGCAGCACTTTTTCCAACAAAGCGTTCATGTATACTTACTGCGTGATAATTTGTTTTTAAATCCATTTGATTAAAAATCATTACTCATTTTATGACATTGTATGTACATATATTTATAAAAACTTATTTTTAATTTATTTACTTATTATAAAGCAAGAATACTTTAATTTAAAGTTAAATTATAAAATAATATCGACAAAAAACTTCAAGTAAAAAATGAAAAATTAACCTTGATTCATATTTATCTTTTAAACTAATACAATCAGCCAAATTATGAAACATTTTCTCCCTGGAGTTGTAAAAGAGAGTCCTCGGTCTTAAGATAGCAGATAAAGATTTTTTTTTTTTATTTTACACTCATAAATATTGGCAGTTAACTAACAGAATTGCTTTAAAAATTTCCAAAAAATATTTCAACTCCATCTTAAAAACGGAAACTGCATTTTACAACTCCCCGTTACAATGTTTCATAATTGGACTGATTGTATTAACTTTAATTTAAAGTTAAATTAAAAAACAATATTGATAAAAAACTTAGAAGTTTCAGGTAAAAAATGAAAAATTATATCAAAATGTTGTATCAAACACAAATGCTAAGAATAATCTTGATTCATATTTATCTTTTAAACTAATACAATCAGCCAAATTATGAAACATTTTCTCCCGGGAGTTGTAAAAGAGAGTCTTCGGTCTTAAGATAGCAGATAAAGATGTTTTTTTTTTATTTTACACTCATAAATATTGGCAGTTAACTAACAGAATTGCTTTAAAAATTTCCAAAAAATATTTCAACTCCATCTTAAAAACGGAAACTCCCTTTTACAACTCCCCGTTACAATGTTTCATAATTGGACTGATTGTATTAGTTTAAAAAATACATATGAATTAAGATTATTGCTTATATCTTCTTATTTTTAATACAAGTTTGTCTGTAGAAGTGGTTTTTGGCTCTTCTAAACCCAAGTTTGATGTCTTTCACGTAGTTGTCCTTGGTGAAGATGTCCGATTTTATAGCTTCTGTAATTAATTAAAAATTAAATGTAAATAAAAATTAAGCAGTTATGTCCCTGTCTTAAAGAACTTACCAAAAAAAATGTGGTTTATTTTTATAAATTCTTTAAAGGACTTCTTATTTTGAAGTCCATCGTAGTTATATTGCTGCAAAACAGATGGGCCCAAAAGAGTTCTTAAGTTTTTTGAAAAACCTCCACTTCTTACAATTTTTTTTACACAATGTATCTGAAATACAACAAATTTTTAAAATTAGACGTTTGGATTCAGAATAAACAGAAGAAGCAGAATGTTAAAGGTAATACGAAATGATTTTATTTAAATTTTACAACAAATCGAATAAAAAACTAGCAAGAAATGATCTTCGACTGGGCCGAAGTTAAAATACCCCAACGGCAGAAACCAAAATATATTCAAAGTTTTAATTAATAAAATGTTTATTTGTAAAAACATTTTCATCATAGTTTGAACAGCTTTTTTTTATATAGTCATTTTGCATGGGAGGTAGGCGCGGTTTTCATCCGATTTGGCCCATTTTCGAATTTGATTTTTATTTTTTAGATAAAAGCTTAAATATCGAATTCGTAATGATAGCTTGAAAATTACGGCTGTAATCGTGATCACAGACAGACGGACAAAGAACTAAAGGAGGTAAGAAGTACTTACTGCTGAATCTTCGTTCATTGTCACCAGTTCATGCTCGAATTGTTGAAGTTCGTCTGTAGTTTGAAGGGGGAATTTCCTAAATAAACTATCCGAAGTGGTTTTTTGACTAACATTCAAACGAACGAGCACCTTTAAAGCAGCAAGCTCGCTTATCATGGCATTCGTTTGCTCCTTTAAAACGTTTTCTACACTCTGCACCTTTTTTTCTAAAGCTGTAAATAGAATATTAAGTATTGATTTATCAAAGTTATCTAAATAGGACTTACTGCTGATTTTTTCACCCAACGATTGAAGGGATTCTGGGGTGTTATCATTTTCAGTTGACATTTTTTTAATTTTTTTATTTTTGTCGTCATAACGGCGGAATTTTGGTAAATCCATTATTGTAACTCAAAAATATAGGAAAAATTTGTTAGTTATATAAAAATAAGAAGATGAAATAGTAAGGAAAGAAATTGTTAATAAAGAGTTTCATCAAAACTGTGCAAAAGAGGTATAAGAACAAACTTATCACCGTCTTGCAAGCACATCATCTTGAAAAGAATGTCTGCAACATTGAAAACACTCTTTTCGTTACAATTATCATTTTCAAATCTAATGTGAGCAGTACATATTCCTAAAGCTTCTAATGAATTTACTGGTTCATAAAAAAAATCTTCTAAATTTGTCAACATAAAAATAGTTATGTAAAATTATTGACATTTTTATTTTTGCAAAACTAACTCATCACATTTAACAATAAGACAATTCGCAATCTTGTGCATTTGGGATTGTAAAAAACACTCTACTTTAGTCTTACTTACACTCTTCTTTACTTATAGTCTTGTTATGCTTGTTGGTTTGGTTCGTGTCAAAATCACGAACGTAACATCGTGACGTTTGTTAAGGCGAATGTGACGTAACGACATCTGTCAAATTCTTATGGAGGTGAATTCAGTGAAAATGTCGCAACAACATAGTAATGTGGCTAACGTTGGTACCATGATACAATAAGAAGGTAGGGTAAGGAGCTTTGACAAGACCTACTGCTAATGTCAAAACCATGAAATACTGTGCTGCCATATCTTAAGATAAAATCCTATGACAAATCCTTGTTTCATGGTTACAATAAGCAAGCGTTTTATATAAAATGCATTGCTGAAAATATTGATAAATGCGGAACTTTTAAAAAATGTTGATTTATTTTCAATGATGGGCAATAATAAATTAGTGAAAATAAAGCTATCAAATTACTAAAAAATTCGTTGTTTCAATTATAGACACATTAATTCAAATTTTTCTTATTTACCCTATATACATAATTCCTTTTCTATGTGTTTATCCCACATTTATGAAATATATGGAAAAGTGGCATCGCTAAAATGCATTTTGACATAAGCAGTAGGTCTTGTCAAAGCTCCTTACCATACCTTCTTAGGGCCAGTTTTTCAGTGCTGGTTTAAACTCTAGTAAAATTAAACCGAGGTTAACTCACCAAAATTGGACGTTTAAACTCGGTTTAAGCAAAATAAAAACACATTATATGATAATTTAAGTCAATTCAACTTAAACGAATGCAACAATATCTAGTTAAACCGAATTTTAACGTCCCTTTTTGGTGAGTTAAGCTCGGTTTAATTTGATTAGAGTTTAAACCCGCACTGAAAAACTGGCCCTTAGTGTATCATGGTTGGTACGAAATAATTTGTCATTTGACGAGCAACACTACTGCAAATATAAGGGCTTATGTATGTATGAATGAAACAATCGTATATTTTAAGATTGTTCTCTCTTTCTTCATGTCGAGTCGTAAAGTCGTGTAGTCGTCAATTATCGAATTTAATATACGAATTTAATATACGTAAAATATACTATTTTGTCCATATACATAAAAATTGCCCGTAGCAGCTTTCAAGAATTGAAACCTATATAAACTGCTTAACTGTTTTCATGATTTTGTCATTATATATAGATAAAATGACAGATCAACCCTTGCGATTAATAATACCTGGTAATTGTATCATGGTAGTGAACGCAACTTCGAAAATGCAACCCTGTTAACTAAGCTTAATTTATTTTACTTATTTTTGTTTTGCTCATTGTCATAAATTGACTAAAAGTTTACGTTTTAGTTTTAACTTTTGGAATAATTTTCATTTTTGTGATAAAATCGTGGTTTAAAGTAACCATTAACCAATGGCTGATACCATTCGCTCCGTCTTCGAGATTCGTCCGTCTTCGAGATTCGTCCGTCTTCGGGTGGTGATTTTCTAAAGGTTTCGGTATAACCCAGTCAGTGTTATTGAAGCACAATGTCGGAGTCCTCAAGACTACTTATATGGCAACATATTTTTTTTTTTTAGATTTGAACCAAGGATTTTAGGTGGAATACCTATTCAGTCAAGTCTGCCTTGGTTCGAAATGGGGTGATAGATTAGTGGGAAGGAAAGATCAATCAGGTGAAACACGTGTAGGATGTTCTAAGCGTGGTGGAAAGCCAAAGAAACATGTGAATTTTGAATCAGAGGCAAGTGTTATGCCTTTACCCCAGTCAATTCAAGTTATAAGGCAATCTCATCCACAAACTTCTCTACCATCAACTACAACTTCAAGTCGTAAATATTGATGAATTTTTAATTTCAGTTGATTAGAAAAGAGGATAGAAAATTGCAAATGCGAAAGGTTTTTAAAGCGTAGGACCATGGCCTGGCCGGGAATCGAACCCGGGACCTCTGGGGTAGCAGTCGAGCACGCTACCTACTCGACTACCGAGGCCGCCACATACAACTTTCCTTGTTTAACATGACAACAAAATGTAAGAGTGTGTTAGTGAATACCAAATTTTGTTTCATTGTGTTTGTAACTACGTTAGAGCTGTCTAGCTGGGTTGTTTGTTTATATTAAACATGCCTTTTGCACTCCTTGTATTTTTTGTATGTTATCGGAAAATTGTTTATCTAGTTCTGGATTCCTTGCGCTATCAAACGCTGTAAGCAGCACTTTTTCCAACAAAGCGTTCATGTATACTTACTGCGTGATAATTTGTTTTTAAATCCATTTGATTAAAAATCATTACTCATTTTATGACATTGTATGTACATATATTTATAAAAACTTATTTTTAATTTCGGTATTCGGTTTCGGTATAACCCAGTCAGTGTTATTGAAGCACAATGTCGGAGTCCTCAAGACTACTTATATGGCAACATATGATAAATCATGACTATTACTTGATATTTTCTAATAATTCCCCTCCGCCTATTTTGTTTCTTTTAAGGTATTTTAGTGCACGAAGGTGGCGAAACTGGACAAATTGAAACAATGTGTACAAAACTAGGGAAAGATTTGCAAGAAGTTGGTTTCGTGCCAAAAGATCTTACAAATGACAGGGCATTAGCTAAGATTAGTTAATGGAATCGTTGTCTCTATGGAAATAACATCTTACAAAAAATGTGAACATTTGAATTCCACAGGCTGGCTATAAATTTTGCCCACATCATGTATCTCATTACCTAGGCATGGACGCATTAATGCCACGCACACTGCGCCTTCTGCCTGGCATGGTATGTACTGTGGAACCCGGCATATATGTTGGTCACGATTTCATGGATGTACCTAAAGAATTTCGAGATATTGGGGTTAGAATCGAAGACAACGTACTCATTACAGCTAATAATTAAGTCGAAGTTATGACTGAGAAGTGCTTTAAACAACAACGATCTGTTATGAAAAAAATGCATGTAAAAATTTTATTTTGATGCCAGGAAAAATATACATTAGGGTTTGGATCAAAGAAACCAAATTTGCCTTTCTTCTTTTCTATAAGATGTTCACTATCATTTGAAATTACTTCAGATTCTTTTTGCAACTTGCATTTCTTATTTTTGCCTGTCAAATCATTGGTGTCTTCACAAGCCTCGCTCTCATTTTTCTTTTAAGAGCACTTGAGGTGTATATTAATCTTTAATTTAGCAATTTAATTAAGCACTTGAGGTGTATATTAATTTATGTTTTAATTATTTATATATTATCTATATATATGTAAATAGGCGTAGGCAGAACAGTTAAGAACCATTTCCTCCCGTGTTTCTGAACCAATTTTGATAATTTTTTTTTTTAAATCAATAAGAGTAGGGAGAAGGAGTGCACCGAATAAATATGGTGGGCGTGGCACATACCATACAACAGAAATTTGCGATATCGAATAGCTTTAGAGTTGTAGGTCACACAGCCTCGGAAATCGGTATTCGACCTTATATTATACGTACCATTCCACTGGCAATACTTTATGGGCGTGGCATTTTTCAGCACTATAAATTTTCGGTATAGCTTTCCAACTAGAAGTCACAAATCAAAGAAACGCGACTGGAAAAATTGAACGTGCATTAGACAAGGGGGTGTGGCACCACCCATACAATTCAAATTTTTTAAACTCAATATGGAGTTCCCACTTCGTGATATCCTTCTAGAAGAAAGTAGAATATTGGAAGTAGAGTACTGGGACGAGCATTGGACAAAGGGGTGTAGCTCCGAATATATAAGCCGAATTTTTAATATCGAATAGCTTTGAAAGTAAAAGTCACAGAACATGGAAACTCAGAGTGAAGTTACTATTTTGTGATTTCCAGCTGGTGGTACGTATGGTGAGGTATGAGTTCAGTTACGTTTGCACAAGAGTGAAGAAAGAAAAAAATGTTTTCAAAAAAAAAAAAAACAAAAATCAATTTTAAGTGGTCCAATTTCTACCAAAGGCGACACTAGTATATATTAATTCATATTTTTAAATTTGATCAATTTAAAAACTTACCATTAGTTTCACCCTAAAAGCATTCAAACAGCTTCAAAACTTGACAAATTATATTTTCGTCTCGTCTAATTATATGTATTTTTATACCGCTACCCCTATAGGTAGGCCTTTTAAAAGCGCTTGTAGAAGTAGCGATATTAGAAGCAGTATTGACGCCAAATAAAGCACTTTAAACAGGCCTTTTTTTTAGGAGGCCTAACAGAATTGCCCACTGGGTAGCTTGCTCCTTTACGCAGCAAACAAGCTGAGGATGTGAAAAAAGTAGCGAAAAAACTTCAAGCGATGCAAGTGTAAGTCAAGCAATAAAATAATATCCTAAATGATGCTTTTGGAATATGATGTCCGTGGCGCGTTGGGTAGAATGCGCAGCTTATGTGGCAGAGACCGCGGTTCAAATACCGTCCGACACAGGAATGTTTTCATTGAGTTTAATTTAATAAATTTAAATATATAATATATATACACTTGTGCTCATACAATTAAGACATGTCGACCGCAATTCATAAATATATGTTTTGAAAAAATTTGGAGTACGTTTTTAAACATTTTTCTTTAACATTTATTTCTCCATTAATAATATACATAATGTAAGCATTTTTTTCTAAAAATAATTAATTTTTCTATAAAATTATTCAGTTTTAGTTTATTTCATCAGCAATGAAAGCAACATATAATTAGGACATCTGAAAAGAATTTAAATTATATCACATGTTTTTGTATAAATTGTGTTTTAATTTTATCAAATGCCACAACGATATTAATATTTAGTTGGGAGCCCTTTTTGGCGAATTACCGCTGCACATCTGTTGCTCATGGAGCATACTAAAGTCCGGCATTACTCGGGAGTTATCTTGTACCATTCCTGTTGAATAATATCCCACAGTTCAAGCTTATTTTTGGGTTTTCGACCTGAAACCTTTCATTTAATTATAGCCCAAAGGTTTTCTATCGGATTTAGGTCCGGACTTTGGGCTGGCCATTCCAAGACTTGGATATGTTTTGACTCGAGCCAAGATTTCACTGTCCGGGAGCAATGTTTAGGGTCGTTGACTTGCTAGAATATCCCAGCAAGTGGCAAATTTTCAACGTTGTCTCCGTCCAAATGCTCCGCCAAAATATCCTTATACATTTCACCTGTCATTTTACCACTTATTTGTTGTATTGGACCAACGCCAGATGAGGTGAAACAACCCCAAACCATTACGGAAGAGCCACAGTCTTTTTGGTGTATCTTGGGTCCAATTCTTTCAACGGAGGACGCCTAACATACGGCTTTCCATCGTTTCCGAAGACATTAAATTTAGATTCGTCGCTCCATACAATGAGATCCCAAAATTTTTGCTCTTTAGTAAAGTGTTTCTTTGCGAATTAAAGTCTCCTTCGCAATTTTTTTTTTGATGTATCTGGTTTCCTTCGTGCAACTCGCCCATTTAAACTATTTTCTTTTAATCGTCTTCGAACTGTTTGCGACGATATTTTTACATTATAATCTGCTTCCATCTGAGCACTTAATTCGCTGGAGGTTAAAAAAGGGTTTGATATGCTCAACCTAACCAATTTGCGATCATCAGTTGCTATCGTTTTGCGGGGCTTATTTAGTGGCAAATCATCAAAAGTTTGATGTTTCTCAAAATATTCCAGGGCAATATATACTCTGGTACGCGAAACACTCAAATTTTTAGCTACTTTAGCAACGTTTTCAGAGTTTTGGTAGGAATTCCAAATCATTTTCCTCTCGCATGGTGTGGAGCTCTTTTTGTTCCCCATTAGGCCAAATCAAATTTTAATATTAGTAAAATTAATACATTAATCATTTTATCTACAATGCAATGAAAAAAAAGTAGAAAGATATATTATTTACCGTTATTAAATCAAATGTCTTAATTACGTGAGCACTTAGATGTTGATTGCTTCGCAATAAAAATAGCACTGATTATGAATAACAACAAATTACTTCAAAATTTTTTTTTTGCATAAACCGTTATAACGGTAATCAAGGTTGCCAGTTAAAATTCGGAAAAATTCCCACGGAAATTACCTTTTTCCCACAGAAGCATAAATTAAATACCACCAAAATTATCACGGCAAAGGTAAACAAAAAAAATTCCCACCACGATTAAAAAATACCACAAAAAATCCCACGATCATTAAAAATTACCACAAAAATACCACGCTTTTTAAAAATACCACCAAAAATCCCATAAGCATTTAAAAATACCGAAAAAAATCCCACACGCATTTAAAAATACCACAATCAATCCCATAAATATATAAATAAAAAATCTATAAAAACCACAAATTTTTGCATTAAGGTATAATATACGTGTAGCAACCAAAAACAGGAGCTGTTTTCAAAAAATTTTTTTAGATGCAAGAAGTTATTATTTTTTTTGTAAATTTATACAGGTTATTGTACATAAAAAATACTTTATAAAATATTTTTTTATTTTAAATACAGTTCTGGCTTTTATATAGAGGGCGCTGAAAATGGCATTGAAAAAAAGACATTTAAAACGGTTCGATGGATATGGCCTTTCCCATGTATGGGAAACAAAAAACTCAAATGACATTTTAAAGCATAGACATATTAAGCATTCCCCCTACGCAAGACCCCCGGGGTTTTTTTTAATTATGGCGGAAGTTGAAGTAAAAAGTTCGAAAAATAGATACATTTTCGCGCGCTTTTTTGTTTGTATAAAAAACAAAAATAGATACTTGAATTTAGGGGGATGCTTAAAGGACAAAATAACGAACAAAATGCAAAAAAGTCTTTGAAATTTAACCAATAGATTTCAAATTATATATCGAACCGTTTTAAAAAAACTAGTTTCAAGGAAATCGCGTTTAAAGTTTTTTATTTGTTGTATGGAGCTTAGACATAGGTTAACGAAAACCGTTATAACTTCTGTTTTTTCTTAAATATCGATTTAAAAATGTGTATGTATATTCTTAAAACTATAAAGAACACATTAAACAAACCAAAAATTTTTTTTTCGAAAAATTTACACGTATATTATTACCTTAAAATATGTACAAATAAATGGAACACGGCTTTAATTAAAAATTTTGCATTTATTGTCTTTTTTCAAAAATATAACAGAAAATAAAAAATAAATAAAATGTACAAATTCTTGTACAGAACTTTTACATTATGTTCATTGTAATACATATCACTTTTTTAGTCTTATTTATATGAGATGGTGAATATCATTTGTTTGCTACCACAAAATAATTTCTTAAGCGAAATAGGTATACACAAAAAGTTAAAATAATAAAAAAATAACAAAATAAGAGAACTATGTACGTATATATTAACATATTCCTTAGAATGGTAAAAAGTGGAAAAGATGTGCATATTTTTAAGGAAAACATATCGCACACCGTCTTTAAAAGTGACAATTCAAAATTTTGAAATTTTCAGGAGAGTCAAAAAACCATTTCGTTTTCAAGCAACTTCATACAAAAAAACGATACAAAATTATTTTGTAAAAATTAATGCGCAATCATATTATATCAAAATTATGACAGTCGATGGAGATGTGCATAAAATAAATAAATAACTGGCCATTTCAGCCCTTGAAAGGACTTTGACCTAGCTTCTTATGATCAATTGTGTTGTGCGTGTTATTAAGTGTAAGAACCGGACCTACATGCTTAACGCCGACTCCGAACGGCGATGAACGGAATGTTCTCGTTCTCAAGAAGCTTACTCTCTCAGGTTTGCCATTGTATGCAGAGAGGTGGCGGCCGTACAGAAACGCTGCTGGGGTTCGAACCTGGGTCTCCAAAGATCGTCGACATAACGGCCACGCACTTTAACCAACTACGCCACGGACGCCACACAAGATGGAGATGTGCATTACGAATATTAAGCAGTGAAACTTGAAAAATTTCGAGTGAACCTTCTTTTAATACCACCGTTTCTGAGGCTACAAAACCAATGCGCGCATATTCTACTGCCCTGTAATCTTTGGGCCAGTCGAGTACATCTTGCGTTGCCGTTTCAGTGGCAGACCACCTGTCCCGTAAGCCTGTTGAAAAGCTTGTGCTTTCAACTTCTTCAGCTTTGTTGCGTCCCAAACCTATCTTGAATTTGCTTTCCATTCTTGTCGCAGATTTTTCAGCAGATTATTGCGCATATTTTGCAGCTGAAAGACAAAGATGTTTTTTTTACACGCAGTGGCGCACATCTTCGATAATTTGTTGCTTCCAGGCCAGTACCATGCGATCGGTTCTAGTCAACGAAATCTTCTTACATTTTTTGTGTATTAAAGCAATGAAGAAAACGAAATAAATAAAAATCATTCAAGTTTATCACTCGAATGGCGAACAGCTTATTGAATTTAATAACGAGTGCTGTCAAAACAAACGAGTAAAATGTATTGACCTCTTTTACATTGATCAAAACCATGATACAATTATAAGGTAGGCTCAGATTGGAGAGCAGGGATTGCTAGTTGTCAAAATCAGCTGTTCAAAGTGAATTATTTCACTTTGACGTTTTGCGATTAATTTCAGATTGTCAGAAAACAAACTTGTTTTATTATAACGTGGGGAGAAAATTTATGAATTAATAATTTTTGGTATTTGTTGGAATACATTTCAATTTTTGAGCCGATGTTAGTTACAAAATATTTTAAATAATTTCAAATATATCTTTAGAGCTTCGTGTAACAAAAAGAATTCCAAGGAAGACAAGAATACCGTGGCACGTAAGCTGATCGAAAGTGGACGCATTTAAGAGAACGGAATGCAAAACCTCCAAATAGCGGTGTTCCGGACATTGAAGATGCAGCTGGAGCGCCATGTGCACCCGTAAATTTCAGTATTTTTCATCCGTGCAAACGCGCCATCAGCGAAAAGCAGGCGTTGATCCACCAAAAAAGTGTCTGCTAAACGAAAAAAAACCCGAATGCGAAAGGACGCTGGAGTAGACTTAGTGGATGAAGTAAAACTGCTCTCTAACAGGCCGCCTCCACGAGACATAGCACATGCCATCATATACATAAGGCATCGAAAAATCTAGTGGAGACGAGGCGTATGCCATGGCATATCTTCATAGTAATACTCTGGTCCAGCCAGTAAATTTCTGAAACGGTTTTGCACCAGGCATTAATCGTGAACGTTTATGAACTCCAGGAGTAGCGATAAAATCACTTTGTCGAAAGTGTTTTTCACATATTTTTGCCGAAGCGCTGAGGTCAACGCCGCAATGCTCGCTCCATCTTTTCCTCTTATGCTCGTTAATTGGAGCTTTATAAAAGGAAATATTTTCCTTTTTCCAACTCTTCTTATATATAGAACACGTTTTTGGCATTTTATCACAATTTATTTTCACAAAAATTAATTTAAATTATATTGTTTATATTTCGCAAAACAAATAATATTGTCAAATTATTTGACGTTTCTATGAACTTTGTAATTTTGACAACTGTAGCTCCCTTTTTGTTGTTGTTTTTTCTGACGCGTGAGAGAGCTGAAAAATCTGAGCCTACCTTATAATTGTATCATGATCAAAACCATGATAAGGTAGGGCCGAGTCGCTCAGTGCCCTCACGCGTCAACGAAGAAAGCAGAGATAATGAGATGGGAAACTTCGTTTCTATTGTGAATTCTGTTGATTTTGACAGATAAAAATGCTTGTTCTTCAGTTTTTTTTGCAATCACGTATTGTGTATGTGAGTTCACCTCATATTTGTCAAAAATAGGTATTACACCCAAAAAAGTCTTCCATATTTAAAAGAAAATTGTTTTTAGCTGAGCAAGAATATTGTTAATAATAGTCGATAAAGAACTTTTGTTAACATAGAAATGTTAGTTTTGTCAATCTTATTTGTGGAGTTACTTTGATAGCAGACAAAAATATTTTTGATAGAAAAAAATTGAATTTGCAATGAAAAAATTGTTCTATTTACAAGTGGTGTTGTTAACAGAAAAACATAATTCAATTTCTTTCAAGAACAGCTATATCTTTGTTTTAAAAACTCTGTTCTAATTTTTAAATGCATGAATTTGTTTGAACAAACATTGTAGGCTAGCTTTTCCCTATGTGTACAGTGGTGGCTTAGCTGTCGAAAGTGAGATATTCACCAGCGCTCATGTCCATCCAGAGGGGTGAATTCATCGAGAATCCATCGAGAGGGGTGAGTTTGTCTTGAAATTTTACTAACACATTTATAACATTTGCATTAGTATTGACTGCATTTTAGCATATGGCTATCTCCTTTTTGCCGAAGTTTCCAATCTCTTTATCTCTGGAAGAAAGGATAATAAAAAGGTTGGCTAATTGACGATCGCGAAGTTCGTAGAAACCTCAAATGAAATAAAAATATTATGTTTTCCAGTTGAAAATAGTGCGGACACGTGTGTTAAGTTTGTGTTAATTTGAGAGAAAATATTGTAAAAACGTTGTAAATAAATCAATGAAATGCCGAGGAAGTATTTAATTTGCTGAAAAGCTTGTAAAAAATTTAACCTAAAATCAACTGCGAAAAATTAACATAAAGAAACTCGAGATGAACAGCTGATTTTGACAACTAGCCCGCTTTTCTATGCCTTTTACTCCATTCTTCTCCGAGTCGGCCCTATCTTATAATTTTACCATGATCAAGACTTTAAATCAACTTTTTTTGACGTTCTTTTTTAGACTTGACGAAACCTTTTACAGTCAAGAATTGAATTCTGGCGCAAAAGAGATACATAATATTTATTGCTTTAATATATTTGCTCTGCTCATACACATGCACTATGTTCGCAGCCTTGCACCAAGCGCACGCAAGCAAACGAAAAATAATGTGAAGCTCTTTGTCAAAACAGCGAAAAGAACAAAAGGAATACAAAAAATTGACAAAAAAATTGACAAAAAATTTACTGTACATCGCAAGTGTTCTCTTACCCTTTCGTCGCTTCCGATGTGCGGCAAATTGCCTACAAACTCACAGACTTGAATTCAAGTCTTGACCAATCTAAGTCCCGGTTTCCACTCGTCAAGTCTTAATGTTCAATTTTTTGACATTCTCTTTTAAACTTGACGATTCAGTTTCCACACATCAAGAGTTGACGATGTGTATCATATACTGCCGTTTCATTTCATCTTATAGGCCCATATTACACGGTGCTCGTTTGCTCGGCGTGCACATAATTTTGTTGTTGTTTCCAATGCAAAACTGTCAAAAATCAGTGAGAGTGTGAGAGGATGAACACTTTGTAGACCGAGCAAAATATGTTCATTTGAGCTCGGTGTACATGGCAGCGAGCACCGTGCAACAGTGTTGCTGGGTGGTGAAATTAAAGAGTTGGGCGTTTTAGTAGCTAAAAAGTACATTTTGTTAAGAAAAGTGCTACTATTGTACTATAATAGTATGAAGAAAATAGTTGTCGGAAACCCTTGTTGGAATAAAGTGCAGGAGAAAAAGCAAGGAACTGAATGAAATGTCAAAACTAGCTCGGCGAGCATATTTCTGTCGTGTAACATACCAACGTGCAAATTGAGAAAAGAGAATAAAAGTGTTCATTGCACGCCGAGCAAACGAGCACCGTGTAATATGGGCCATAGAAATGAAATGAAATGACGCCAATGATGCGTAAAATGAATAGAAAAAGTAGCGGGACAACGAACGAACACAAAATGAATTGCCCAAGAATTGACGGTACGGTCAATTTCTTTCTTTCCCTTAGTTACAATTCCCGCACCACCGAACTCAAGACTTCACCGCCAAGACTTGAGTGGAAACCGGGACTAAAAGGGGTCATACGAACTTCGAAAAAGGGTCGCAAACTGCTAAATTTAAATGCGTAACATACGACATAAAATCGTTGTGTAAACAGAGCGTATAATGGCAATAATTTCATATGAAGTTTTTGCTTAATAAACGGAAAAAAATCATTTGAAGAAAAAAATTCCCAAATCCCACGGCAATTAAAAACTACCACACTGAATTCCCACGCTTATTAAAAAATACCATAGGAATTCCCACACTAATTAAAAAATACCATGGGAATTCCCAAAAAAAAAAATTCCCAAGGACAATTAAAAATTACCACAAATGGGATTTTTCCCACATAACTGGCAACCTTGACGGTAATAGTTTATCATGAGCAAGCGAAAGCAAAAAACAAAAGCAGAAAAATATTATAGCAATAATAGTAACGAATTCTTTTTTGTCTTAATTGTATGAGCACAAGTGTATATGTAAAATACACTAAAGAGAAATATGATTATTAAAAATGGCAAAACTCCTTTCTAAATAAATGCAAGTTTTCCTTAAAAAAAAAAAAAAAACCAATATTTGGGAGATATTTTTTTTATTTTCTTTAAATGTTTTGCCTAATTTTACCTTTTGTAAATACTACCCATTAATAAAAATAACAAAAAAACACTTCTAAACAAAATTATAAGAAAAAAAAATTTGGTTTTATTTGGTGAAGGGTTTGAACTCGCGTTTGTTTGCATTTAAGGCCAGCGCTCTAACCACTACACTATGGTGGAAAAATTTTGCGGAACGCTAACTGTGTACTTAAGTAAACAGCTGAGTTTGTTATTAAATTCTTTACAGAATTTGTTGTTAGTGTGAGCAGAGCAGCTGTAGCTTTTTGCAATGCTTAAAACATATCTGGCAGACAGAGATGCCAGATCACACGGATAGACAAAAAGGCGTTAGGTTTTTCCCAACGCTAGAACAAACCTAACGTAATTTGTATGGAGAGTTTTATATGAACCTAACGCCTTTGGCGTTAGGTATATGCCATATATATGGCATATCTAACAGTTAGGTGTCCGGCTGGGTAATGTAAATGCTACCATTCAACATTATAGCCCGAACACAATACGCGCGACGAGCGGCAGCGCCAATTCCCAGCTAGACACCTAACTGTTAGATATGCCATATATATGGCATATACCTAACGCCTTGTACGTTAGGTTCATATAAAATTTTTCATACAAAGCACGTTAGGTTTGTTCTAGCGTTTTGAAAAATCTAACGCCTTTTGCCTATCCGTGTGATGTGGCATCTCTGTCTGCCTCATATGATTTTTCATTAAAAAAAGTATTAGCTGCTCTGTTCACACCAATTACAAATTCCTTAAAGAATTTAATAACAAGCTCAACTGTTAACACAAGTACGCAGTTAGCGTCTCGCAAAATCTTCCCACCATAGTGTAGCGGCTAGCGCGCTGACCTTTAACGCAAACATGCGCGGGTTCAAACCCTTCACCAAATTAAGCCAAATTTTTTTCTTGTTATTTTGTTAAGAAATGTTTTTTTTTTATTTTTATTAATGGATAGATTTACAAAAGATACATTTAAGTAAAACATTTAAAGAAAATAAAAAACAAAGCTGAAATAATGCTGTTCTTTTTCACTCTAGCAAGGAAAATTTTCTTTTCTTTTGAAAGAAGGTATTTTTTTTTTTTAGAAAGAAGGTATTTGTTAATTTGTCTAACTTTTATCACTTTTGAACTTTATTTTGATAATTTAAACAACACATTGAAAATCTTTATATCTCATACGATATTTGAACCACGGTCCTCTGTCATATAAGTTCCATATACTACCCACCGCGCCACGGCCATCATCATGTAGGGTGATTATTTTAGGATATTATTTATTGCGTGACTTATACTTGCACCGCTTAAAATTTTTTTTCACACCCCCAGCTTGTTTGCTGCGTAAAAGAGCAAGCTTTTTAAACACATACAACTTTCCTTGTTTAACATGACAACAAAATGTAAGAGTGTGTTAGTGAATACCAAATTTTGTTTCATTGTGTTTGTAACTACGTTAGAGCTGTCTAGCTGGGTTGTCACTTTTTTTTTTACATGTATTTCTTATGGGACGTATTTTGGAGACTTGGCGCTCAACATTGTCGCGCGACACTGCCGTCGGCTTCAATTTAATTTTAATTTGACAGGCAGCAAAAGCAAGTTTCCGCCATTGTTTACATTGGTTATTACTGGTCGTATGCAGCAAACTAAACTGTTGTGAAATTTATGGTAGCGATGGTAGTGAGGGATGTTTTGTTTGAACTCTATTCAGAGTTGTTGAGTCTGCATTCATATTCAGAATAAGTAAAACTTAATAACGACATAAAAATCCATAAATTAATGCAAAATTGATTTATAAATAAAATTTTAATTCACATTTAATTTTAAAAACTTGATTAATTATTCATTTCAATAAATCATTTTTGTTGTCAATTCTTAAATTTTTCATTCATATGAAAACTATACACAAAGAATGCAATTCAAAAATAATTTTAGAATTTGCAATTGTTTTTTAATATAATTATATTTTAATCGTTATTAATTTTTTTATTCATTGTTCATTTGTTATTCATTATTCATTTGTTATTCATTACTAATTTCTTAGTTATTATTGATTTTTTATTCATTAATTGATATAAATGTAACGAATAATTAATAAATTTTTTAAATTTGAATGTGAAATAACATTTTTATTCATAAATTAATTTTGCATTCATTGAATAGATTCTTATTTCGTTATTCACTCATTCAACTTTTTGAAAATAAAATGAAATTGAATGGATTTCTTTTACAGCTCTGATTGTGTGGTTATTCTAAACGGCAACTGTTGAGTCGGCTGAAAACAGCCATTGTTTTTTGTGTACTATACATGCTGCTGAAGTTTGCTGGTGTCGCGTGTATTATAATCAAGTCCTCAACATTTCTCTACACCGACAGATTGGAGACGTGTTGCTCGCCGTTCGTCGCGCGTATTGTGTTCGGGCTATTATTCCTAAAATAACAGCTGATCACTGCCACTGCCATTGACGCTGCCACTGCCGCATTGTAATTCCGCTATAACATCGGCAGTACTGCTTACTGCCGCTGCTGTAATGCAAATGCTACCATTCGACATTATTCCTAAAATAACAGCTGATCACTGCCACTGGCGCATTGTAATTCCGCTATGTTTTCATGCATTGATTTTTTGCGTAAATTTACGCAACGCATCTCACGCGTTATTGGAAATGGGGCTTTACGTACGAAAGCTGTCAAACAGCTGCTTTTGTTTACTTTTTTATACTGCCAATAGAAGAATAATGCGAATTGAATTTTTTTGGTGAAATATCCCATAACGTAATCGTAAATTCAAATTTATTATTTTATTGTTATGACAGTTGTACCCTTAAAACTTCATCCACTCAAAACTCACTTTTTAATATAAAATAACTTAGGACTTCTATTTTATCCTCATATAGAGTATCAATATATGATAATTATGAGTTTTCCGACTCCTTGTACCTAAATGAAGACATTATTTAATATTTGGCAAAAGCACTAAACAAAACAAAATAACTTGCTTGCATTTAACACACGTAAAGAACACGGTTTGACCTTCATCGGCTGAGCGCAGCTGAAGTGTAGCATAGGACATTTTTTCATGACCACATTTTGGGCACTTGCGGTCTATTAAAGGCCCGTCAGCTGTATCTTCTGACTCTCGCTTTGCCTTTCCAAAAACTTTTTGTGGATCAAAGGTGTTAAAATGTATTGTATACTCGATTTCCTTATCGCTGAAAACTAGTGGACAAACAATAAATTACTAGAAAAAAATTGTAAAATAAGTAACTTACCGTCTGGTTTAAATTCCATGCTGCAGTTATAACAGACCACGTTACCATGTTGCTTTAATGACGGAAATATCGAACCACAAGCAGGACAAAAATCAGGATATGCGCTAAAGGCTTTCATCATGTGCTAATTGATTAATATACAAAGTTAAAAAATAACTTCTGCCACACATGTTTTGTTTGTCGAAGGAACAGCATGTACAGCAAAATGTCAAAAATGGAACCTACTGCAACGCTCTCTGTTGGCGACTAGTAATAAAATTGGTTCTTACTACAAGCCACACAATTGAAAACTTCGTCAGTATAAATTTTATACGAGGCATGAATTCCTTATAAAATTTTATAAGAGATATGTATGCCTTAAAAATTTTATACGATCAATTTTTCCCAAACTAAACGAATTAATTGAACAAATATTTTGGTCTTTTTTATTTACATGAAAGTAGTTGGTTAAAGTGCGTGGCCGCTATGTCAAAGAACCTTGGAGACCCAGGTTCGAACCCCAGCCAGCGACAGAAAATTATTTGAATTAAAATAATTTTTCTGTACGGTCGCCACCTCTCTGCAGACAATGGCAAACCTCAGAGAGTAATCAAAATGCCATGTAAAGCTTCTTGAGAATAAGAACATTCCGTTCATCGCCGTTCGGAGTCGGCGTTAAGCATGTAGGTCCATTTCTCGGTCAATTGTATACAAACTTAATAACACGCACAACACAATTGATCATAAGAAGCTAGGTCAAAGTCCTTTCAAGGGCTGAAATGGCCAGTTATTTATTTTTTTTTTTATGAAAAAAAAACTATGATTACAAAAATACCACTGTATTGTACTTATTTTGAGAGAATTTTCGTTTTGAGTTTTTTAATAAAAATAAATTTAAGCAAATTAAAATTAAAAATTAAATTAAATTATAAATAAAAAAGCAACGCGATATTTTGTTTTGAAAATTAATCGCATTCTATTGTTTTATCTTTTCTCAAATAAAATCTGTTTTCAAAGTTTTTCCAAGATGATTTCAAATATATCTGGTAGATCCATCAAGTCATATTAAATATTTTCCCTCCAAGGTTCAGTTAGAATAGTGTCAAGAGGAACTTTTCGTAATTTAGAAGTTTTGGGCTGCGACTCAGGTTTTTATCTGACAAATCTATATTTTTTAAAGAAGTTATCTACTGAAAGTAGTCGTGATTGATTGCCTAAATTTAATAAATTCCATCATATTTTAAAATCTACACAAATAAACAAATAAATTTCATTATACCTGTGAAGCAGTCAGACGGTTTTTAGGATTATAAACTACCAGGTTTGACACCAAATTTATTTCAATTGCTCGAGTGCAACTTGGAAAGAGATTATCCCAATGGATGCCGGCTGAATTCGGAAAACTATTAAAGAAAATAAAAGCAGTACAAATCATTAATTATATATATTTACTAAAAAGTACTTGTTTTTTTTTGAGATAACATATTCTGCTGATTTGTAAAAAGGCTTGCGAAGTTAATTCAGCCGTTTTAATCATTAGGGTAATTATTTGTGTAAATTTCAAATGCAATTAGTAAATGCTGATCATCTATAAACCAAAAAGGTAAAATCTCTTTTGATTTCACAAAATTTATATGAACTTTAAATTTTGCAAATAAGCTTTAATATGCCCTCTGAGTATATGATTCAACAAAATCGAGTGAAAACCACGCATACCTCCCATACAAAATGACTTTATCCAAAAACAAAAGCGAACATTTTCTGTTAAAACTATGACGAAAATGTTTTTACAAATAAACATTTTATTGACTGCTTAAGACTTTGAATATACGTTGGTTCGGCCGTGGGGGTATTTTAACTTTGGCTCAGTCGAAGATAATTTCTTACTAGTTTTTATTTATATTTAATTGCATGTCAGTTTTAAAAGAACCATTGCAAAAGTACCATACAGATGAGTCAATTCTCGTTCTGTGATATAGATCAGTGGCGTTCCTAGGCTTGGCGACACCCGGGGCGGATACTCATGGTGTCACCCCTTCTAAATGTAAAAAGAAACCAATTCGATGAGATTAAGTGTTTTTATTATTTTCTTTATGTTTTCCGAAAAAAAACAAACAACATATCGTCCCCTTCATGCCAAAAGCGCCAATGTGAATTTTTGTGTTTTTTGGGAAATTGAGTTTAAAGATTCGAATGGCTCAAAAAAAGCGAAACATCCACATTTTCCAAAATTTCTTTTCGGAAATGGATGGCACATGTCTTCGTTATACACAGTTAAAATTTGGTTCCCGGTACTCTACAAAAATATTAAAAAAAAAACTTTTTGTGCAATCATGTAACAATTATTGCTAGAAAATTGTATTAAAATAAATCTCAAAATCATGAAAAAAGCTCCATCAAAAAAATGTCTTTCATACGTACACAGCAAATTATGTTCTTCGTCAACAGAAAAAAACAATCAATGTCCTATCTCATCGGTAGCGGGTACAAGCTCATTTTTAGTGAAAAAATGTTCACATTGGCGTTTTTGGCATAAAGGAAATGAACGATTCTGAAAATTTTGAACATGCGACTCTGTAAAAACTTTGGTAATGAAGACAATTGCAAAAGTCCTTCTGCAGTTTATTTTTCAAAGCATTGTTAATGTCTTGAACCAATAATTTCAGAAATTGACCTTCTGACCTCTGAGTTATATGGAAAAAACTGCATACATTATCAGAAAAATGCTATTTTTGAGATTAAAACAAATCACAAAAATCGAAATGGACACTTCTTGTCATTTTTTTTATCAAAATACATTGTCCTCAGCTTTCTTCAAAAATAGAAAAAAAAATCATTGATCATAAAAGTGATGAGATACTTTTAAGGTCATTTTTAGTCTCAAAAATATCAAAAATAGCATTTTTCTGGCAATGTAGAAGGTAAATATCTGAAATTATTGGTTCAAGACATTAACAATGCTTTGAAAAATAAACTGCAGAAGGATTTTTGCAATTGTCTTCATTACCAAAGTTTTTATAGAGTCGCATGTACAAAATTTTCAGAATTGTTAATTTCCTTTATGCCAAAAAAACCAATGTGAACATTTTTTCACTAAAACTGAGCTTGTAACCGCTACTGATGAGATAGATCAATGATTTTTTTTTTCTATTTTTTTTTAAAGTGTCAAGAAAACTCCATGTTGATTTTAGAGAATTTTTAAATCCTAAAAATGTACCATTCTTGAGAGAAAAGTTAATTCTTAGCTGCTACAAAGTAGGAAGACCACTGATTTTCTTCACTTTTGATGGAAAAAAATTATTCTGAACGTATCCTCAAAAGAAAAATAAAAAAAAATTTTATTTACTAATATTGGAAATATTTAAAGTTAAAAAATTTGCACATTGGCGTTTTTGGCATGAAAAAAATATCAGAAAATCACATAGATGGATTTGGAAGGGAATTTTATAATTTTTTCTAGACCGAATTGGATTTTCTTGTTTTGGGGGAATATTCTTTGCATTAAAATGCACTAGATGCAATTAAAAACTCAAAACCCATGTGTTTTCACATTGGAGTTTTTGGCAAAGAGGGGACGATATGACAAACAATAAGAATTTGTAAAAAACAGAACAAAAATATTACATTTTCAGGTGTCTACATATTTAGATATGTAGGCATAAGGTAAAAAGAAAACTTATTAACTTCGCAGTCTTAAAAACTGACGGAACAAAAACATTACATTTTCAGGTACATATTTGTATATGTAGGTATTAGGTTAAACAAAGAAATCTTATTAATGGCGTTGTCTTCATAACGAACTTTTCTTACTTTAAGAGCTGCAAAATTTGAAATAACCTCATCGCAATCAATATTACTTGCAAGCTCGTTTTCAATGGATAAAATAGCAAGATCGGAAAGCCTTGCCTGTCACATGGAAGATCTTAAATAAGTCTTCATTAATTTTAGCTATGAAAAACTCCTTTCGCATGAAGCTACTGATACACAAATTGTTAGAATTAATTTCAATCCCACAAAATGGGACACACATTTTTTAACTTAATGTATTTGTACCTTTCTCTTTCTGTGTGAGAATTTAAAAAAATATCGATATGGTGTCACCCCTAAAATGGTGGTACCCGGGGCGGACCGCCCCCCCTAGGAACGCCACTGATATAGATATAGAATGAATCATAGTTGAATAAATAAGGTTGTCTCGTGGCTGATCGTACTCTCTTCTCAGTACCCATAATTGTCAAAATCAATGAAAAGCAACAACAACAACTTCAACGGCTTTTTATGTTATTAATTTTTGTTTTCAGATTTTGTATGAGCTGTCAACTTCGATTTGACATTTATGGGAACTCGCTCTCACCCATGCGACAACCTTATTTATTCAACCATGGAATGAATTAGATTCCAATAAACTTTTCTAACAAAATTTCTTTAATGAAGAAGATACAAAGAATCTTTTTTATTTCATCACTTTACGCAATGTGAAATATATATATAGAGGTAAGTCTTAAAAAACTTACCGAATTTTATTGTAATCAGGCAAGGAATTTAATTCTGGCCATTCATTTAACCGCGGACTTCCTAAGGTTCTAATAACCAATGCAAGCTGTTCAATATCTGTGGTGCCCTTAAAAGAATTTAAAACATTTATATAAATTTAATAAAATTTAATGGCTGACATACGGCAAAAAGAGGCACACCCCGCAACATTTCCGCTAAGACGCATCCAGCTGCCCACATATCTACAGCTGGTCCATATTGCTGACTTCCCCAAAGTATTTCCGGTGCACGATACCAGCGCGTAGATACCTGAGGTGAATACAACTTTTTGTCATCTTCTGCAAAATACAAGCGCGCCAGTCCAAAGTCAGCAATTTTTAGAACTTCATCGGAACTTATTAAGAGATTAGCCGGTTTAATATCCTGAAAATAATAAAATATTTCTATGCTGAAGATTTTATAAAAGAGATATTTCGATATTTTATTTACGAATTTTTACAGTTGGTCGTAATTTTACAACTATGTATATTCATTGGGTTACTATGACAAGCAATCAAAGTAACCATTCTGCAATATATTTCGTTAGTAGTTAAACAATTTATTTAAATAGCGTTTTGTACATTCATTTAAATTCAAATATAGTGGCATATGTAAAGGGTGTTTTTTAGAGGTTCCAGTTTTCGATAAGGATTTAACGGTCATGCGATGTTCAGATCTAGCAACTCTATTGTCATTTGTGCTCAGTTGGGTTTGTCAATTTATTATGAATAGACAAATGATGCAAATTTATTTCGAATATCGTGGTTCGGTTCGGGAGTGTTACCGTGCACTACGACCATTCTACGACATAATTAGATACACGCAGACTTCGTACAGTACGCACTGAAGGAGCAATTCCTGTTGTATAACGTATTGAGTAGTATTGAGGAGGGCCTAAATGAGTCGATTCGCTGAAATGCCCAAAATCATATTTAAACACTAATGGCATCAAATTATTTTTCCAAAAAAGCCAATATTCGGTTTGAAACTATGTTATCTCAGTATTTTATTTTATTTCAATTAAAAAGTTCTACGTATATTAAAAAAGACCCTATACGTTGTATATAAGGTGAAATATGAAGCAAGTGTGAGGCTTGATAGCAGCCCAGTGAAGCAGCAATTTTCAAACAAGTCAATCTTGTTATTGTAGCATGGACGAAAACGTAAAAATATAAGAAAGGAAATTTATTTACTCCAAGGTATGTACACTTAATATTCAATACTTGTAAAATACTCCAAAAACGTTAAAAAAAAAATATCCAGTTTTTGAACCAAGCAAAAAGAATCTGAGAAGAATAAATCGTAATTGAACTAGTTTAAATGACTATCGTGATAGGACTAGTTCTGGTCGTTTTGGAACCAGTTGAGTATAAGGATATTGCAATAGAAATGTTTAAAGTTCTAATATCCTATATTAAGGGCCGTATTGATCACCTCTAGATATCTTTAACTAGTGGATAAAATACTAGATTTTCAATAGTTTCAGATAGCAGCAAACCAGCATGTATCCATTGGTTAAATAAATATATCCAGAGGTGAACAATACGGCCCTTAGGATATTAAATGGGGCTGTAATGATTATATCTAAGATTTTATACCAATTTGAACTTTAGTGCAGTGGTTACTGTAAAACATTACCCGGTGCATTATTCCCATACCATGAAGGTACACAATTCCTCGTAGCATCATTGAGGTAAAAGTTCGCACTTGTTGACGACTCAATGGATTAAATTCATTTTTCAGTTTTCCATACAAAGTATCCGGCATAAAGTCCAGCACCAAAGCGAGTCCAACTAAATCAGGAAAAATATCGATGATTGCGACAATCTGCAATATTTTCATTTTTTAATTTTTATATTTTACGTGAGTAGATTTTAGATGTTTACATAATCACATTTGCAAACTTGCAAAGTTTTTATTTCACGTAGAGTATTCAACGATATATTGCCAAATTTGTTTTTGAGGGCAACTTTCTTGATTGCCACTTCCTTTTTGCGGTGTAAATCGATGGCCTTAAACACGTAACCATGAACACCTTCACCGATTTTCTCCAACATTTTATAACGACTTGGAGCATATTCTTCCATCTAACTTTTAAAATAATCTTTTTATTTTATTATAAAACTTTATTTTTTGAACTCATACATTGTACACATCAACTATGATGGATTGATTTTTTACTTAAAATGAGGATATAGCCTAAATTTGACAATATTTTATGATTTTGTTTTGTTTTATACCGTTACTAAGGTTACAATTCTAATTCACCTTTTCCTTCGACGAGCCAATACGAATGGGTGAGTGGTCATTGTTTTCTTTATTTTAATATCTCAACCAAACTACCCAATTTTGTTGTTTTTCAAAGTTCACATTTTCCTTACCTTGAACTACCCTAAAATGGTTTATGAATAAACAAATACCTGTTGTTTATTATTGTTACGAAATTGCAGAATAAGGAAACTCTCAAAAAGAATGAATCTCTATGGCGCATGCTTACGATATGTTAACTTAAAATCAATACTTAATTGTCAAAAATAAGGATACATAAGATGATTCCTGCATTTAGCTCATTTCATGCTAGCACCGTGTGTTGAAAATGTTACTAATATAGCGCTGAAAAGTGAGTTATAATTTTCAAAATGCGATTAAAATTAAGTTAAAGTTTTTACAACCAATCATAACCGAAAATAAAAAACACTTCTAATAGAAGTATTAATTGATGTGTGTTTCAAAAAGGTTTTCATATTAAACATTTGAAAGCTTTGCCCATTTCATACCTCTGAAAAAGGAAAAATTTATGAAACATTTGTGAAATTGTGTGTGCAAAATTTATTAGACGTTTTGATTAAATGTCACAAGAAATAATCCTATAAATGCATTTTCAAGTTTTTTTTTAAATTGAAATATTATTTCTGAAAAATTTTAAGGTATGTACCTAATCGGAGTATCCACACCCACTCACTGCAAAGGTGCTTCAAAATGTACACACATAGTTGTTCAGCTAAAATTGGGGAAAGGGCTTTTCTGTGAAAAATAAATTTTATTTTTATAATTATAATTAAAGCAAGGAGGATTTTTAACAATTTTCTGTTAAAAATTTTGTTAAAAATAATTTTATTGCCACAAATATTTTTGCTATATATAAAAAAAGAAGTTTTATACATACCTAACTTAATTAAAGTCAATTTTCCAGTTACAAGAGAATTGGAATTTAAAAATTTTTTCTTTTAAAGTCACGTAACTCTTCAGTAAACTGCCGAAATTCTACAAAAGTTTACTTGAAGTTAAGATTTATTTGTCATATATATTAATAAAAATTAAAATATATACAAAATTAAGCTATTTTCTCATGTAATATACTAAAATAAAAGAAAATGTAGCTATTCTAGGAATATCGGGTTTTTTTTTTGCGGTGTAGCATAAAAATGGTAGATGTCTCATTATTGAAGTAACTTTAATAAGGCATGCAAATTGGAATTTGTGAAAATTGATGAAATTTATTCATGTATTAAGTATATATACACGTAGTATAGTCGAGTTCGGTAACGAATGAAATATGCGAAGTCATTAACCTTTACCAGTATTTACGAACAATATAAAGAACGTTTGCGCCTATTTAATATATGTCTTTAAATTTACAAAGGTATGTATATGAACCTCTGTGGAACTATTGGCATGGGTTTAACCACCCAACTAATATTCTTTATCCTGCTCCTATAGAGCTTTATAGAAGCTCATTATAGAATCTACGTCTTTATATTAGTGATATTTATTAGTATGTCTTTAATAATAGCCGAAAAACGAAATTTTTATGTTGTAGCTTATTGACATACATACATATATTCAATAGAGAAAGAATCATTGGGGCGACGAGGGTCTAGTATTGAACCTGTGACACTTTGCACATCAACCAACATGCAACGGACTAGTCAATCCTAATTTTAAAACAGAGCATTGAAACCGAATCAAATTATGCCTAAAAGAGCCATCAGAATTGTTTCCTATAAACGCAGTATGCTATATATTTTATATGCGAATTTTATACTATAGGGTGTTCTTTGGGGAGATGTAGAGCTTTGAATTGAAATAAAATACATTATCTTTACTAGAAAGTTTCTATTCAAGGATGTTTTTTTAAGAGCTTGAGAACTTGAGATAAGAATACAGGCCAGAAATATTGTTGGAATCAATTTTTTACTATCATAATCTGGTAGATAATTTCATGGCATTTATTTTTTAAATATGATTTACGGCATATGTCCGCCACGGCTACGAGTTACATAGTCCATTCGAGCAGTCCAATTTTTACCAACTTTTACCAATAAACTTTGATATACTGTAAAGTTTTCTTGATAAACTTAATTGATTTAACACATGGTCCAATAAGTTCCAAGACTTTTTTTTGCAAATATTCTTCTTTATTCATCAACCTAGGCTCCTTCAAGAGCAATACATTCATTCCACCGCTTTTCTAACTTTTCAATACCGGTTTTGTAGAACGATTTGTGCTTTGCCGCAAAATACGCTTCAGTTTCAGCCATCACCTCTTCATTGGAGCCAAATCTCTTGCCGGTAAGCATTGTTTTGAGGTCAGCAAAGAGCCAGTAGTCGCTGGGGGCCAAATCTGCCGAATAGGGTGGATGACGAAGCAATTCGAAGCTCAATTCGTGGATTTTCGCCATCGTTTTCATCGATTTGTGACACGGTGCATTGTCATGGTGAAAAAAAATTTTTTTTCTTCTTCAAATGGGACCGATTTTTCGCGATTTCATCCTTCCAACGCTCCAACAACGCTATAAAATAATCGCTCTTGATTGTTTTTCCCTTTTCAAGATAGGCGATGAACGAAATTCCATGCGCATCCTAAAATACAGATGCCATAAACTTTCCAGCCGACTGTTGTGTTTTTGTTCGCTTTGGCTTGCTTTCATTGGTTGCTCTCCACTCAGCTGACGCCCGTTTTGATTCCGGTGTGTAATGGTGGATCCATGTTTCATCCATTGTCACATACCGACGTAAAAATTCATGTTTATTCTTTGTATACAGTGCCAAACAGCTCTCCGAATTATCGACACGTTGTGTCGTCGTTGTGTCATCGTTTTTGGTCCGGTGTGAGAAAACGCGGCACCCATTTGGAAAGCAACTTTCTCATCGACAAATGTTCCTGTAATATTGATCCCACATTGCCTTTCGATATCTTCAGAGCCTCAGCTAGCTCGCGCACCTTCATTTTACGGTCGGCCAATACCATTTTGTGTACTTTTTTGTTTTGTGGAACAACTACCTCATTTGGGCGTCCTGAACGTTCAGCATCATTTGTGTTCAAGTTTAAACCCAGCATACCATCGGCAAATGGTTGCTTTTGACGGAGCAGAGTCCGAATAATACTTTCGAAGCCATTGATCGGCTTGAACGGTATTTTTTCCCATAAAAAAAACAGTGATAAATCAACACACGGAATTGCTTTGAATCCATTATTTTGAAAATATCAACAGTAGCGTCACTTAAATCACTGCAACTTCTGAACTAAACGTTAGATTGTCATGAAATTTTTACACGTATTGTTTGAAGGTTGGAACTATCGAAATATTATATCGATAGTTCGTTAGAGGTGCCACCTAGTAGTTAGTCTCGGGACTTATTGGACCATGTGTTATTTTGAAAGTGCTATAATATTGTAATTATTGTTTTTTTTTCAGCTTACTGTTGGATCTTCAAAATGCGCTTTATACTATTTTTAATTTTTACAACAACAACAATATCAAGCGTAATTGGGAGAACAGCAAAACGTTCAGATGTCTATATTGCCGGATTCTTTCCTTATGGCGATGGGGTTGAGAACTCTGACACAGGTGAGTACTCACATTACCATCAACTTTTGATGAAAAACCAATTTTGCAAACATTAACAATATGAAAAAAAAATTAATGAAGGAATGAAAAATGAATTCTTTTAATATAAAATTTACTGTTAACATACTAGGAATTATAATGATTGCGTTGCAAATTTTTCATATCACAAAAAAAGTTCTCGTGGGAACTCAACTGAAATTAGATGTCTTATAAAAAATTGTATTGGCTATTTCGGCTCTTGACCTATTGGACGTATTAGTTTTTATGCCGACTGTGTACAGGTAATATTCATGTGGTAAAATACATGCTCTTTACATGGCATTTATTTAATCTCTGTGGTATGTCATTATCTGCGAGGACGTGACGGATGATTAGAAAAGTAGTTTCAATTGAAAAAGTTTTGGTTGGTTAAATTGACATCAAACGGTCCACGCACATGAACGCGTTCGGTAATATTAGGCAAATATATTCCTTTTATTAGAGAACACAAATTTATAATGATCTGTTGAGAGATCTTCATGAAGTATCTAGGATTTTGGTTTTTTTTTCCGAACGCAAGTGCAAAAAATTGCAATCCATACATATCCACTTTCATATTGGTTATTTTTTGACAATTGGGAATTCGCAAACCAAAAAAGCCAAAAAAATGGAGGACTTAACATTAATTTTGTCGCATTTCAACACTTTCAGTTAGTATATCTTTTATATAGTTGCCGCTTAAACTTATTTTAATTTCAGGTCGTGGAGTTATGCCAAGTGTCAAACTGGCCTTATCTCATGTAAATGAACATCCACGAATCTTGACAAATTATCGTTTGCATATGTGGTGGAATGATACGGAGGTAAGAAATATTTCTAAAAAGAAAATAGTTTTCACATTTACACATGACATTTCATTCTAGTGTAATGCTGCCGTTGGTGTAAAATCTTTTTTCGACATGATGCACTCCGGTCCAAATAAACTCATGCTATTTGGGGCAGCGTGTACTCATGTTACTGATCCGATTGCCAAAGCCAGCAAACATTGGCATCTTACTCAACTATCCTATGCGGATACCCATCCTATGTTTACCAAGGATGCTTTCCCAAATTTCTTTCGTGTTGTACCATCGGAGAATGCATTCAATGCACCCAGATTGGCCTTGCTCAAAGAATTCAATTGGACTCGTGTTGGCACTTTGTACCAGAATGAACCGAGGTATTCATTGCCACACAATCATATGGTGGCCGATTTAGATGCCATGGAATTGGAAGTGGTTGAGACACAAAGTTTTGTCAATGATGTAAGCGAATCTCTAAAGAAATTAAGAGAAAAGGATGTGCGCATTATTTTGGGAAATTTCAATGAGCATTTTGCACGAAAGGTTTTTTGTGAAGCTTATAAGTAAGTTGAAACATCAAGAAATAATTCCACTCAGTACTTTTTCAGTGCTCTTCCCTTCTTTTAGAAGACATTTTTTTTTTAATTTTTTCAAATTTACCATTTACTCAAATACTTAATAATATGTTCAATATATTCAAATTTTATTATTTAAGACTCGATATGTATGGACGTGCCTATCAATGGCTCATCATGGCTACATATTCAGTTGACTGGTGGAATGCTACCATTGACACAGAGTGTACTGTTGAAGAAATAACAATGGCATTAGAAGGAACTATTTTGGTTGATTTACTGCCGCTCTCAACTAGTGGAGATATAACCATTGCAGGAATTGTGAGCATTACTTTTGAAATATATATATCTGTAGATCTTAAAGCCTTCAAATTATAAATTTTACAAACAGACGGCCGATGAATATCTTGCAGAATATGACAGTTTACGTGGTTCAGAGTATTCGCGTTTTCATGGTTATACGTACGATGGTATATGGGCTGCTGCTCTTGCTATACAATATGTTGCACAAAAACGTGAGGATTTTCTAACTCACTTTGACTATCGTGTCAAGGATTGGGAAATTGTCTTTCTGGAAGCACTGCGGAATACTTCATTTGAGGGTGTAACTGTAAGAGAACTTGTATACATTAAACACGAATGAAGACTGGGCCAAAAATAAACCTTGATTATAGTTTTATAGAACTTTATATATACAACATTTTCTCTTCTCTAGGGACCCGTTCGCTTTTACAACAACGAACGTAAGGCAAACATTCTGATAAATCAATTGCAATTGGGGCAAATGGAAAAAATTGGAGAATATCATTCCCAATTGAGCCATTTAGATTTAACTCTGGGAAAGCCGGTTAGATGGGTAAATGAAAAACTCTTAAGTACAAAGAATTTTGCGTTTGCTTGACAAGAATCCTTTTAAAGGTTGGCAAAACTCCACCAAAAGATCGAACTCTTATCTATATAGAGCACAGTCAAGTTAATCTTACCATCTATATAGTATCTGCCAGTGCTTCTGTCGTTGGCATTGTGATTGCTTGTGTTTTTTTGGCCTTTAACATAAAGTATCGCAATCAGAGGTGAGTCATATTAAATACGGTTAAATTAAATTGAAATGAAAATAATATTTTTTTTTTTTAAATATTTGCAAAAAAGATACATCAAAATGTCGAGTCCTCATCTTAACAATCTTATCATAATCGGATGCATGCTTACCTACATGAGTGTTATATTCTTGGGCCTAGATACGACCTTAAGTAGTGTTGCCGCATTTCCGTATATCTGCACGGCCCGTGCATGGGTTCTAATGGCCGGCTTTAGTCTTGCATTCGGTGCTATGTTTTCAAAAACGTGGCGTGTTCATTCAATATTTACCGATTTGAAATTGAACAAGAAGGTTATTAAAGATTATCAGCTGTTCATGGTTGTGGGCATTTTAATTTTTCTGGATGTTGCTATTATAACTACGTGGCAAGTTGCAGATCCGTTTTATCGCGATACAAAACAATTGGAAGCAAGGGTAAGAATAAATTGAGATGAAACTCAAACTCAAAAAGTTTTTTAAATTAATAGATAAAAAATAATATCTTTTAATAATAGTCCACCAAAATAATATTCTGGAAATATAATATTACATCCTGTAATATAAATAGTACAGGATGGTTATTTGATTGCAGGCAACTTTTATTTAAGTATGAATATTTCGGTTTTATTGCTTTCGATTTTTCGCAGAAACATATATATTCCTATATCCTCTACTCTGCACTCGCATTTCAAAACAACGACTGTAGTGAGAGATCTTTTGATTTTTTGGGGAAAACCCCTCTCCCTGTAGGTCAAAAAAAGTATAAAAAGGTATTGAATTATAAAAACTTTAGAAAATTAAAAAAATCTTCCACGTTTCTTTAAATGAAAGTTCAGACTTTATGATTATAAGAAATATCTAACCATTTTTAATTTAAAAATAGAAAAAATCGTTTGAGCACGACAAGTTGTGCTAAAGTAATTTTTACTTGTGTGTGAGCACAAGTGCACTTCACATTTGATCCATTTGTACAGAGGGGTTCCGGTTTTGTAAAGGCGGTAGGGACCTTTCTCACCCCATACCACCCAGTGTCCATCCATCAGTTACTACTTTTCCATTATCACCTTTTGGGTTATTATACACTACTAGGCCTTCGTAATTTTCTATATAGCTTTCTATTAAATCTGTTTCGACCACCCCTATTTAGCCAAAATGCCATCTATAGCGTCCATTAACAAGTTGAAGTTATCATCATCACTACCCTCATCTTCATCTGATGACACGTCCTAATCGAAGCTGTCAATAGCTTCAACTTCCTCATTTGTCAAACCTTTTCGACGTAGGAGTTTTCCTGTAAATTGATTTTGAGGTTATTTTTTTTTTATTTCCATTTCCATAGTGGACGTAAAAGTAGTAGTAGTTTTTTAGGATTTTGAAAAATTCTGCCTTGTAAAAATTCACATTTGGATACCAAAAAGTTTTATAAATAAACTAACTAACCTCTAAACTGAGCCATTTGTAAATTATATTTTTCCAGTCCCGTGTTTATATTTAGAAAAACAAACTTTTTAGTACCAACTTTATTAAGCTTTCTAGCTGTAACGTGAAACTGTTTTCAAGTCAATTCAGATTTAAGCAGTAGATTTAAAAGTTGTTAAGTTAAACTGATGTTTTTGCCTCTACTCATTACTTCTCATCAATTTATTACAATGATTTACACAAAAAGAATACTTTTTGGAACCTATGCGACTACGTTCCTAAGTTAAATTTCGCATAAAAATCATTTGAATCATATCTAAAACTTGCAGTAAAGAAATAAAATAAAAAAGCCAAGTTGTTTCGAGCAATAACGACAACATTGCTATGATTGTCCTATTAACCAGTATAGAATAGTTACGCACCATTGATATAGTTAAATTCTTGTTTACCTAATGAAACAACCAATTTAGTCTCCGCTATCCAATACAACAACCTAGTAATTTCACTTGGTGCCGTGCATGAATAGTGGTTGTGCATTTACTTATTAGTGAATACTGCTATCATTGTCGATAACACAAACAAAAAAAAAAAAAAATAAGGAAACTTATAGTTCACCTTATAGTTCACCTATCGTTTTTACTCCCTATTATAAAGAGAGAAGTTTCACTCCAAAAAATAATTGCACTAAAAATAGGCGTAATCTTTTTATTTGTATATTATTCGGCATGAATTGCTAAGGCAAAAAAAAGCCCGATTTGCCCAAATACACCATTACATGGCGTATTTTTATTTTTAAAATTAGAGATATCGGAAACCTTCATGTTCCTAAAAGGATGGTTCATTTACAGTAGAATTCAATTGCTGTGCGGTGGTAAGTCTGTCTAGCCAGATAAATAAATAATATAAAAGTATATTCTTCGTGAAAATAGTATTTTTGCGAGATTTGAAGCTAATTGAGATATTTTAAAATAAATTACATTTGTTTTACTTGCAATTTTAGCATCATGAATCAATCGATGATGTCCTCGTTATACCCGAAAATGAATACTGCCAATCGGAGCACATGACCATATTCGTCAGCATTATTTATGCTTACAAGGGATTGTTGTTGGTGAGTGGTTTTAAAGTTCAAACACATATATATTGTGTCATACTTTCTCGTTTGAATTACAGGTATTTGGAGCTTTTTTGGCATGGGAAACACGACATGTCTCAATACCGGCATTAAATGATTCGAAACATATTGGTTTCTCGGTCTATAACGTTTTCATAACATGTATTGCTGGAGCAGCTATATCGCTAGTCTTATCGGATCGCAAGGATTTAGTTTTTGTCTTACTCTCGTTTTTTATAATTTTTTGTACGACAGCAACTTTGTGTTTGGTGTTCGTACCGAAAGTAAGACTGGTAGTAAGGAAGTTTTGTAGTTTTTGTAGATGTGATGAATGTTATTTAACTTAAGATTTTTTTTTTTAAATTTAACTAGATAATTATTCTTTGAAACACAGCCTGAATACATTGGACACGATAGCAACATAACGACATTGCGAAAATAGAGAAATGTCGTTATATCGTCACCTACTTGATTATTTATAAAAAAATGCTTCTTAAAGGTAAACAAACCCTGAAAAAATCAGCCACGTTTATCGCCCTTCTAAGAATATATACATAGATTTAAATTAACGACAATAGTATTGTGGCATTGCGTCGTTACTAAAGAGTGATTTTTTAAGTGCCTGATAACTTTTTTTTTAAAAAAAACGCATAAAATTTGCAAAATCTCATCGGTTCTTTATTTGAAACGTTAGATTGGTCCATGACATTTACTTTTTGAAGATAATTTCATTTAAATGTTGACCGCGGCTGCGTCTTAGGTGGTCCATTCGGAAAGTCCAATTTTGGGCAACTTTTTCGAGCATTTCGGCCGGAATAGCCCGAATTTCTTCGGAAATGTTGTCTTCCAAAGCTGGAATAGTTGCTGGCTTATTTCTGTAGACTTTAGACTTGACGTAGCCCCACAAAAAATAGTCTAAAGGCGTCAAATCGCATGATCTTGGTGGCCAACTTACCGGTCCATTTCTTGAGATTAATTGTTCTCCGAAGTTTTCCCTCAAAATGGCCATAGAATCGCGAGATGTGTGGCATGTAGCGCCATCTTGTTGAAACCACATGTCAACCAAGTTCAGTTCTTCCATTTTTGGCAACAAAAAGTTTGTTAGCATCGAACGATAGCGATCACCATTCACCGTAACGTTGCGTCCAACAGCATCTTTGAAAAAATACGGTCCAATGATTCCACCAGCGTACAAACCACACCAAACAGTGCATTTTTCGGGATGCATGGCCAGTTCTTGAACGGCTTCTGGTTGCTCTTCACTCCAAATGCGGCAATTTTGCTTATTTACGTAGCTATTCAACCAGAAATGAGCCTCATCGCTGAACAAAATTTGTCGATAAAAAAGCGGATTTTCTGCCAACTTTTCTAGGGCCCATTCACTGAAAATTCGACGTTGTGGCAGATCGTTCGGCTTCAGTTCTTGCACGAGCTGTATTTTATACGGTTTTACACCAAGATCTTTGCGTAAAACCTTCCATGTGGTCGAATAACACAAACCCAATTGCTGCGAACGGCGACGAATCGACATTTCACGGTCTTCAGCAACACTCTCAGAAACAGACGCAATATTCTCTTCTGTACGCACTGTACGCATTCGTGTGGTTGGTTTAATGTCCAATAAAGTAAACTGAGTGCGAAACTTGGTCACAATCGCATTAATTGTTTGCTCACTTGGTCGATTATGTAGACCATAAATCGGACGTAAAGCGCGAAACACATTTCGAACCGAACACTGATTTTGGTAATAAAATTCAATGATTTGCAAGCGTTGCTCGTTAGTAAGTCTATTCATGATGAAATGTCAAAGCATACTGAGCATCTTTCTCTTTGACACCATGTCTGAAATCCCACGTGATCTGTCAAATACTAATGCATGAAAATCATAACCTCAAAAAAATCACCCTTTACAATGCCACCAAATTCTTCACCATAAGAAATGCATGTTAATAAAATTTGACAGCTGTTGCTATCGCTTCCAATGTTGCACACATTTATAAATGAATTTAATTTTGACTATAAGAAATGTTGTTACTGTTTTTTAAACTTGAAATACGAAAACAAAATGGCCATTTCAGCCGTTGAAAGGACTTTGACCGAGCTTACTATGATCAATTTGTATTGATCGTGTTATTAAAAGTTTGTACACAAATGATCGAGAACTGAACCTATAAGTTTTATGCCGACTTCGACCTGCTAATGTCCATGTTCTCAAAAAGCTTTAACATGGCATTATTTTCTCTCTGAGGCTCGCCATTGTCTACAGAGAAATCGAACGGAAAAATTAATTTCATTAAAAAATGTCTGGTGTTGTTGAACCCTAAAAGATGGTATCGAATTCCACGCACTTTTTAGCGCACTCAACGACGACCGTCAGATTTAAATAGCAATACTCGACACCGACTGTCGACATACAAATCTATTTTGATCAGTTTATTTTATTATTGGCTATATGTTTAAAAATTTAACCTTCATAAATAAAGACTCTAAAGCTCTTGTTATGCTTAATTATCTTATGTATGAACCTTTATAAAGCTGTAATTTTGTATTATTTATTGAAGCTCGTGGAATTGAAACGCAATCCACAAGGAGTTGTGGACAAACGGGTTCGTGCCACTTTGCGCCCAATGTCGAAGAATCGTCGAGACTCTTCTGTCTGCGAATTGGAACAACGTTTACGAGAAGTTAAGAATACAAATTGTCGCTTCCGCAAAGCTCTTATGGAGAAAGAAAACGAACTACAAGCTCTGATTCGAAAACTGGGTCCTGAGGCACGCAAATGGATTGACGGTGTAACGTGTTCGGTTAGTGGCAGTGGAGACACTGAACCTATACTAGGTGATATGGCAAGGCTTTCAGCTCCACCGGTGCGTCGAGAATTGCCAAGTACAACAGGTAAATTAAAATTAAAAGAATAAACTTAGACTTTGATTTTTTATTTACATTAAATGTTTCGCATATAAAATGTAGAAATAACAGAGCTGACGTCTGTAGACAGCGTCACATCGACTCACGTTGAGATGGATAATTCTATGATTTCTGTACAATCGACTTCAATTGCTCCTTCCCTTCCACCGTAAGTATGAATTACTATATTCTCCTGAAAAACCTTGTAGGATATTAACATAGATTACATAACTTTTCTAAATAAAACTCCTCTTTAACTTCCTGTGTATCCTATTTTTAGAAAGAAGAGAGTACAATCCATTACGTCAATGACACAGAATCAGAACCTGTCAAACGCTATAGCACCTGCTATTATGGCAACGCAGAAACCAGTTCAAACGCCTCTTCACCAGAATCAGCAACAAAAACCAGTTTTAAAACCCGATGAAACTATTAGTAGTCAACGTAGAATCACAGAGAAACGTAATTCGGTGTCAGCCCAAACAGATCCAAATATTGGATCCTTAACATCAGCTAAGACTCCCGAAAAAAAATGTAACAATATTAAACGTGAAAATTCCACAATACGAGAACGCCGACAGTCTGCAACATCAAAGGAAGTTCGAGTATGTTATGTTTTTTTATTTTTTATTTTTTTTTAATTAAAAACCCATTTATCACTTTCAATCAATTCAGGAAAATGGAAGCCAGACGCCAACATCAAAACCAAAGCAAAGCTTAAATCAGAGAACTTCATCCACAAATCTTATTTCAACATCTAGTACGGATTTAAATAATGTATGCCCACATACTAAGGGCAGTGTTGCATCGCATGCCAAGAGCAACAATGTGGTAAAAAGTAAGTATCATGCTTTGAGCGCTGAAGCTGAATATGGCAACCGCTGCTGAAAAAAACGCTTCTTGTATAATCTCACGGAAAAAAAATTTTACATAGTACAGGACAGTGGAGGATCTAGGATTCGCCAAAGGGGGCGGGGCTGAAACTGTACTTTTGTATGCCAAAGGGGGGGTGGGCTGAAACGTCTTTTTGGACTTTTTTAATTTTTTTCCATACAAAAAAATTCTTCAAGGGTGGGGCTAAAGCCCTTTCAGCCCGTATGTAGATCCGCCACTGGTGCAGGATGGTATTGTGCCTGAAGCTATTTGCAAGATGGTGTTCAGTGGCTTTATATTGTATTCTCTTGTTTACACAATTTGATTTTTTTGTTTATATTTTGACGTGCTGGTTTTTTTTAGGTGGTTTTCGGCACGTTTTTATTCTATCTCTCTTGTTATATTGTTTTCGTTTTCCAGGTTTTTTTCTGTGATATTTTTTTGCGTTGAACTTTCCACCGTTGTTGTGTTTGTTTTCAAGGTCCTTTTAACTGATTTGTGTTGTTTTGATCTTTTTATATTGGTCTTAATTTGTATGTGTACACCAGAGATCTTCAATGAGTACTAGTGAAACTAGTATACTTAAGTCATGAGCAGCTATGGGCAGAGAGCGCTCTGCGAGCGTTGAGAGCAAGAATTGAGAGCAAAGGCTTATGTAGCAATACAAACCGCAACAACAAATCAAAGACAAAATACAAACACAGAAACAACACACAAGGTTTAAATGTAGTGGTGCCCATAGCCGGTCATGAGCCATGACCAGCTATGGGCACGGAGCAAGCTTCGGAGCCAGCTGAGAGCAATTGAGAGCAAGGGCTTATGTAGCAACACAAAACACAACAACAAAGCAAAGACAAAAGACACACACAGAAACAACACAGAAGCTTTAAATGTAGCGGTGCCAATACCCGGCCATGACTATTGGTGCAAATGTGTACTCATACTAACTAAAACCAAAAAATACTCATAGAACTCCTACACGCATATGTGTCGGCAAATTAACTCTAACAATAGGGGTATTTACGATCCGGAGCTTTTTGTAGAGCTCTTGTGCAAAAGAGTAAAAGTAAAATAAAAAAAGACGAATAACAAATTCATGTGCTGTCAAAAGTGTGCTCTCTTGCATAAAAGCACTGACTATACCCTGTAGAGCTCCAGAGAGAAAAGGGGATTATTCAATAATGTTTTCTTTAATGAAAACTTGTAAGAAATAGTTTTCGATTTGGGCCGAAGTTAAAATAACCCTACGGAAATTAATTTTTGTGGAATATAAAGAGATTTTACCGTTTTGATAAAGTCGCTTTGTAATGGATATTCGTCGTAGTTGTAATGGATAGGCCTAGTTTTCCTCCGATTTGGCTCATTTTCGAACTTGATCTTTATTTTTTAGATAAGCTTAAATATCGAAGTTTGTGAAATCTTCATCAAAACGCATGTAATCGTGATCATAGATAGACATACGGACAGAGATACGGACATGGCTAAATCGACTCGGATGGTGCTGCTGATCAATAATATATACACTTTTCTATACTTACCACGCCTCCTTATGGGCGTAACAAACGGAGTGACAAAATTTATTACCATTTTTACCATTTTTAAAGGTGGTGGTATAAAAAAAGGCATTGCGTGGTGCTAGCTTTTCAACCTCTGTTCAGAATTTTTCGTAGCTATTCAGAATTTTGGAGTGGAAAGATTGTGGCGAACAAAGGGGAAATGAAGCAGGGAGCCGAAATTCAGTACAAGATCGAATATATTTTGCAAAACTTAGTTGACTTAGTTACTTTTTTCATGGGAGGTACTTTTTGGTTCAAGAAATCATTGTCATTTTTTTTTATTCACACTCTTAAAAGGAAATATCGCTAATTTTTCCCGATTATTCTGGAGAACATATTTTCGGTTTTATATTTTCATAAAAACTGTATTTAATTAATCTACTTAAAACTTAAATTTGTACTTATAAACTTACATTTCACATAATTTTTCACCCAGCGCCCGTTGCATCGGATAATCGTCGCATCAGTATGGGATCCGGACTCAAATCGAATTTTGTTGTTTCACAAAGTGATCTCTGGGACACCCAGACTCTGTCACATGCAAAGCAGCATTCGCGTCAATCTCCACGTAATAACCCGAATCCACAACGTTGTTCCGAACACAGTCATATAATACAGTACGATCAGACAACCTCGCCCATCCAACGTTCCGTTTCTGAAAAAAATCGCAATAAACATAGGCACAAACCACAGAAGGGTACTGTTTGTCAGAGTGAAACAGATAGCGAACGTGAGCGGGATCCCACACCGCCCAGTACACAATGTCACGTCCAACAACGAAAATTTAACAAAGCCTTGGTTACCAGCAGCAATATACAACATGCAGCCCATCATCATTCGTCTCCAAACGTTGCACCTGACAAACAAAGAAAACATCGCAATAAAATACAATCATCAATGTATGGCGCCAGTTCGGAAACAGAACTGCTCGATGGTGAAACAGCCATTTTACCAATATTTCGAAAGTTACTTACCGAGAAGAGTCCACACTATCGCGGACGCAGCGTAGTTGGCCAGAGTTGTCCAAATATATCCATTAAATGTGATATAGTGGAATATTTGTAAGCGGTGGTAGAACATTGCAATAGTCTCGTAGGACACAGTTTTAAACTTACTTTTAAGAAGATTTGAATAAAATTTAAAATCTAGAATGATTCCTTAAAATCATTCAAACTAAATTTTAACACTATATATTTAATTGCTTATAATATGATATGTACGAATATGTTCAATTTATGTGTGAGAATAAATGATATAAAAATAAAATCCGTTATTTAAAAAATAAAAAAGTTATGCTCTTTGAAAAAATCTGTGTCAGATCGAATCGAACCAGTGTTCTCTGGCGTACGGGTCGCGGACTCTATTCTCTGCGCCACGGCTGCCACTATAAGAGTAAATGATTTAGCCCAAATATGAAATAAATTTCTCATTTCATTGAAGACACTTTTAGTTTAGTTTATTTGACTTGTAAAATGCAAATTTAGTTTCAAGAGTTATTTTTGACTGGTTTCAGGTCATCCAAATATCAAACAGACATTTTTTAAGTTTTTGATTTTGATATTAATATTTGTATACGGCCTCTTATTATTTCTATTGAAAACAAATTTTTCGAGCTTTAGGCCAAGCATGTTGACAACAAGACAACATGAAGAACAAAGAAGGCAACAACCAATTTTTGATTTTGATTTAATGTTGAAAAAAATCAACATTAAAAATTACGAAATTTTTTGTTTGATATTTGAATGATCTGGTGCCATCCAAAAATAACTCTTGCTAACTCAAAAGATCGCTTGAACTTTCAACAATTTAATTTCAAGATAAAGTCCTCTTGAGAAAGGGGAATATATTTACTTTTACGATATATTTTTCAAGGAAATTCAATGTTTTACAAGGACTTGCTCTGTGTTAAGAAATAGGGTTTCAAACCACAAATGACAAATGTTAAATCGTTTGAGGGAACTCGATTCTTAAACTAAATCTTTTTAGTACAATATTTCTATTTAACAATAGAACGTAAATAAAACCACCCTCAAACTGAAGCTACACCTTAATTTTATCCACATATAATATCCTTATTAAATTTCTTGACTCTAAATTAAAAAAAAATGCTTATGTGTTCTATTATCTCCTTACCCTCCTTTTTTTAAAGATTTTTTTTTAATTATTACAAATTTTGGTAACGGAATCCATGCAAAAGAAATTTTGTTAATACATATTTCTATTCTTTGGTTATTTCTGTCAACTGTCTTAATTTTGCAAAGCTACTTCAAATTTTCAGAATCGGAAGTAAACTTAGAATACCAGAATTTTGAAAAATTGAATTTTTTGTTGTCACAATTTTATAAAATCGATATATTTATTTAAATTGAATTTTTCACACGCTTCAAAAGCATAAAAAAAAGCGCTTAGCTGCCTGGGCTGAGACATTTATTGAGAGCTGAAATTAATTATCGCCCAAAACTTTAATTTCTTATTGATCAAATTTAGCTCGAGTGTTCGTTTCGATTGTTTTTAATACTATCGTGAAATAGAGCAACCAATGTAAGAACCAAAGACATAAAAAGAGACATATTTCTTATGTCTTTGGTAAGAACATTTATTTTTTCTCATTAGTGGTTTGCGTCTGCACTTATCACAGCATTACTCACGCACTCTGGCGTAATTCTGTGTAACTAGCAAAACAAAAGATAACATAAAAGCGTGACAACAGTATTAATCATTCATTGAATTTTAGTTGCGTAAGAGTGAGTAAACCGCCTGATAGTTATAGACAAACAAGAAAATGATATAAGCAAATAGTGAAAAATCGCATTTGTTCGAAATCAGACGTGATTGAGATAAAATATTGAATGCAGCACGAATTGAAAGCAGCGAAAGTTGTGTAGGAAAATAAGTGAAATTTAGAAAAACCCTTTAAAATTTTGGAAAATTAAAAAGTTGTAAAGAACTTTGAGAAAAATAAAACAGCGAATATGTGTGGTGGTTTTTCCTGCTCCAAGAATGCATTAATTGCGTTGAATATTCTTTATGTGGTGAGTGAAAAAAGTCAATCTTTGCGTTGGATGCAGTTAAGTGCGCCCTCTGATTGCAGCGCGATGGTTAGAGACCTCAGATATTTATTGATTTTTTGCACTTAGCCTTGTATGAATTCATTAAGGTTTTATTTTTTTTGCAGCTGGTGGGTTTTCTGCTGATTGGTGTTGGAGTCTACGGACGTGCAGCATCGATTGTCACGAATCTTCCCATAGTTGGTGGAATCCTGGCATGTGGTATTATATTGATACTCATTTCGATATTGGGTCTAGCAGGTGCTGTTAAGCATCATCAAGTGATGCTGTTTTTCGTATCCTTTTTGAAAAAAGAAATTCTGAAAGGAATTAGTTGAAGATTTAATGTTAACCATTAAGTCAACAAAATTATATAGAAGTATAAGTTTTTAACGAGCCATAGGTAGAACCTGTCGTCATAGGAGTAGCTATGGTGTAAAGTTAAAATGGAAACTACCAAACTGAAAGCAATGAAACATTGATCTTGTGAGTCAACAAAGTTATCGAGAATTATCAATTTTTATAATGGCCAATAGGTAGAACCATGGTGTAATTAACAAGGTGATCGTGACGGTTACTAATTTCCCTACGGTTGTCAAAAAATGTTGAGAAAGTAAGAAACAAAGAGACACCATGGGTAATTACATGGGTTAATTACACCATGGGTAGAACCTCTTGACACAGGAGTAACTATGTTGTAAGGTTAAAATGGAGTAAACCAAATTTAAGTAATTTCTTAATTCGCAAATCCGATTAGGTTTTATAAAGAAAGTGCATTGATTCAGAATTTTATTAATAACATGGGATTTTATTGAAGAATTTTTAAATTTTTTTAAGGAATGAGCACATTTTGTTCTCTATCAATATAATAAATAGATTAGATAAAGTTGAGTTGAGCTTCTGGAAAGCTATATTTCTTTGTGTTTTAAAAGAAATATTTAGGACTTAAGGTAATATTCAAATAGATGTATATATATTAATGGGCCATATAGGCATCAAAACAACTATGTATGTTGCTTATTGCGTCACAATAAAAAAAAAAAAGAATTAAACGTAGAGATAATGAAATATTTCTTTGTTTAAATGTTCGTTGCTTTTTCTCAACTTTTTGTGACGTTTATTTTTATTTTGCTTATCATTTTTGGCAAATAAACATCGTTTATATACAGGGTGCGCCATATTTTAGGTCGGTATGTAAGCATTGAATAACTTTTACATTTATCAGTTAACTTGAGAAGACAGTTTTTTGAAACGTAGATTCAGTACAATTTGAATTATTAATCGCTGGGAAACGCAATAATAAGGGTACATTTTGTTTGGCCAACAGAGCCAAATATAATATATAAAAAAATCAAGGACCAAATAAATAATGTAAAGTCCCAAATTAAATAAAACTACCTCATATATAAATCGATTTTTTTTTCAAGTTATTCAATATTCACATACCGACTTAAAAGATGGCGCATTCTTAGGCTGCGAACATAGTAGACGCGAGTTGCTGATCCGAGCCGATTGAAACTCAAAAACGCATTCGGGTAAAAGGGATGCATGACTTGCGTACTGCATTGCTCTAATATGTTTTTCGGCTCGGCTCAGCAACTCGCGTTCACTATGTTCGCAGCCTTACTATCTAAGATGACCCATATCGAGTCTCAATTTTTTTGAGCTTTGTTTGGGTGCACGCGCGTCCGGGTACCTCGGAAACCTGGGTATTAACACATTACCAATGCTCTGGGAGTTTCGAGCTTTTGAGCTATCCACGAATTTTATTTAGCAGGTATGGAAAATAACGATTATTTTTTAATTTTTGAGATCAAAAGATCATATATAAAAAGAGGTTATATAATTTTAAATATAGCAATATAAAGCTAGTAAGTCAGATTCCATTTTTGACATAATTTTTTTCTTAAGTTTTTTAATATAGAAATAAACTAAAACAAAATATTGTGATCGAATCTTTTTTTCGATCATATATAAAATTTACTTTTAATCGTTATTTTTTCGATCAGAAATAAAAATTGTTTTTTATCATTATGTTTTCAACCTAAAATAAAAGTTATTATTTGATAGTTTTGTTTTCGATAAGAAATACAAAACATTTGTTATCGATATTTTTCCAATCAGCGATAAAAATTATTTTTTATTGAAATAATATCGATTAAAATTGAATTCAAATCAATTTTTACAAATAAAACTGTTTTGAGTTAAAATATAGAAGTTATTGTACCACCGTTCGAACCCACGTTTACTACCATAGAAGCAAGTCGTCTTGGGCAAGGATTTGAACAACGATTTTGACAAAGATAAGGATAAGTTTTTAGACATGGCTTTAGAATAGTATTTGGACAAGGATCTTGTCAAGGCTTAGGACGAGCACTAGGACAAGAATTTGAATAAGGACTAGAACAAGGATTAGGAGAAGAATTTGTATATTTTTGGTTTTTAATACAAGGAAATATTTGGGATATTTTGAAAAACATGCAATTTTTTCTTGAGTTATTGATAGAAATTAAAAAAATTTTAATTTAATTTCTTAAAATTTTTTTTAATTTCATCAAACTCAAGTTCATGGCTGACACTATTTCTTATACTGACTAATACTGACACTATTTCTTAGAAAAGTCAACACCACTGTTATGTTTTTATTTTTTTTATCTTTCGTAGTTTTCGAGATATGGCGCTTTTTCTAAAATTTAAAGTTTTAATTTAATATTATAATTTGTATAAAAAATATCAATCAATGATTGATTTTGTAAGTTGTGTAAAAAAATCGATCAAAAAGCAAATTTTATTTCTGATCGGAAAAATATAGATAAATGATTCATTTCTATTCCTAATGGAAAAAAAAAACAATTAAAGAATAACTTATATTTCTGATCGAAACATTTTTGTTGCTGATCGGAAAAAAATAACTTATTTCTGCTTGAAAATTATAGATATAAAAATACCTTTTATTTATGATCGAAAAAAAATAACGATCACAAAATCATTTTTACTTGAAAAATTACAAAATAATTTTTATTTCTGACCGAAATAATAATAATAATAACGAAATAATAATAACTACCAAAGAATAAATTTTATGGAAAAAATAATTTTTATTACTGATTGAAAAAATTACGATAACAAATGATTGTTATAAAATGATTGATTGATAGCGATAATCGTAATTTGCGGTCCCTGCTATTTAGTAAATTTTTATTTTAAAACTAAAATTCTTGAGTGGTGTTTGCTTTTGGTGGCATTAATACCAATAAATTTGATTGTTTTAACTTAACAAAATATGTTGGTGGATTGTAAATTTTCTCCAAATTATAAATATTTTCCGTTGATTTCTCTTGGTTTATTTCTTAAAATTTCTCAATGTGACACTAATGGCAGATGCTACAAGAATTGCAGGAAATTTAACTTGCGACCTATGCAACGGTTTTTTTTTTTTATCGTGGAGACAAAACAATTTCGATTATTCGCCATATAAAAATGCTCCAAAAGCAATATCAAAAACAAGTATTAATTCTCTGTTGATGATTCGCGAAGTGTGTAACCAAACACAACAGCAAATAAAACAACAAAATGCAATCGATGCTTTTAAAATTACCATTAACAAAATTAAATTCTTTTTGTTCTTAATATTATTGCAATTGTTCTGCTATAAAAATTAAATAAAATATGAAATACCAGAAAAGCTCGAATATACCCGGGTAGCTTCAAGTATCTGAAAATACCCGGGACCAAAGGTATAATATCGGTAGCTCGAAATAATCGAAAATACTCGAAATTACCGGGTATGGTTAGGGTAATTAGATCTACCTGGATAGCCCGGGCGCTTGAAGAGGTCGAAAATTCAGAGCTCTTAACATCTGTTAATTAAAAGCTGTTAATAACATCTTTGCAATTAACTATAACATTGAAAACAAAAACACAGTTGGAAAGAAACTAAAACAATGTTGCTGCAGTTTTTTATAAGAATGAATTTTTTTTAATACTTTTTTAAATATTACGTAAATATTTTATTTTAAAGTTTCTTCTTGACACAATTGATTGTTATCTAAATGCCTAATGTAGCTTTACTAAGCATTTAACTTCGCCTTAAAAAAAAAAATCTTAATTTGATCCTCTTGAACCAATTTCAACAAAATTTTATTAATAAATGGTTTTTTTTTCTTCGACAATGTAGCCCTTAACTCGCATAACTTGCAGTATATGATTATTTTGTTCCTTTTATTTCTCATTCAATTCTCCATTGCCAGCTCCTGTTTGGCAGTAAACTCTGAGCAGCAACAAGAGTTTGCCGAACAGGGCTGGAATCGTGTACCGGACTCCATACGAAAGCAAGTTCAAGATAGTTTCTTCTGCTGTGGCTTTAACTCGACCAGCAGCGTAGCCAGTGATGATACTTCCTGCGACATAATCAACAAACAGTGCTGCATGGGCTCCTATGATCAACATTGTCAGTGTCCACCGTGTATGTTGCAGCTAGAGCATAAGATTAACTACGCCTTTAAGCTATGCGGCGGTTTGGGTATCTTCTTCAGTTTCACTGAGGTAAGTTTAAAACAATAAAAATTAAAATGAATAAAAATTTTCTTAATTAATATGCTAACATTCTTGAAATAATAACATCTTCCTCACAGTTTGTTGGTGTTTGGCTAACCGTTCGTTATCGCAATCAAAAAGATCCACGTGGCTTACCAAGCGCGTTCCTTTAAATAAACACTAACAATTACAATTGTCATAACTAAACACCTTATTTTACTGCTACATCTTTTCATATTTTTGTATTACTTTATTCTATTAATTTTTGTTTTTGGTCTACAGAATTTTTTTTTTGTCAAAAATTGCGTTTAGCTATAAAACTACATAGCTAAATATATTTCTAAATTATTCTATTGTGTATCTTATATATTTATATTGCATATATATATTTATTTATTTAATCAATATAATATTATAAAACATATTAACTTTAGTTTTAAGTATTTTCGTAAGTAAACCATAACCAGATATCAAAACAAACCAAAAAAAGATCTCAAACCTTACATAAGATAATACACTGCAAATTTATTTTTATTATGTGTGAATTATGTGCAAGAAATTCTAACTAATTTGAGTCATCTACCTTGAAAATTGTAATGTCAGCGACTGATGATATGCCTATGGCAGCACTTTTCCATAGGTGAGAATTGTTTGTAGTGATCTTTATGTAAAAGCTTTATTTATTTCTTTGTCCCACTGGACCTAATGCTTCGATAGACTTTTCGAGTGTTTATTCAAATATAACACCCCGTGTCAAAAATAGCTGAATTGGAATAATTGTACGTTTTTAATTGAAATATTTTTTAGAAAACTCTCCTTTCCTTAGAATGAAAAAATTAATTACGATTTTAATTTTTAATTAATTTTTATGCCTTACAATTTGTAGTGTTGAACAGATTCAACACTTTAATGGTTCCGTAAATAATAAAGACTAAAAAGTGGTATTTGATTGAAGATGTTGATCCATTCGTTGAGGTGCTATTTAGTCACATAAATCTGATATTTTATGATGCTTCAATCTGTTAGAAAAGTGATATATGAATTTAAAAATTTCACCTGATACTATTTCTTTGTATCATATTTTCTTTGTAACTACCACACTGCCGTTCTAAGAAAAAAGTCATATCTCCATTTTAGTAGTTTTGAGATATTTAGCTTTTACGTTTTTTATCTTTTGTATTCTTACACTAGAAGTGGGGATGTGATCATTTTACTTAACTTTTTTCAGTCATTTCAAGTTGGAAATCGGTATTCTTAGTTTAACACAAAAATCAGAAACTCATTCGCTGTTTCGATTCTGCTCTTATCACAATTTTTGAATTTTGGCGTTTGTGGCTTTCTTTTTTAAGGACGGCAGTACAGTTCTACTGTGGATAAATTGCATCCCAGCGAAAACACATTTATAACTAACTAACTAACAAACCATTTAAAATTTTACTTGCGTATTTCTTTAAATTTGCTTAGTTTTATTTATATAGGTAATATTGCCAAATATTAAAATTAAGTATTATTTAAAAATTAGGTTACCTAATAAAAGTAAGGAAGAATGGACTTTTTTCACACTCTGCTCAAGTAAGGGACAAGAATATTACAAGAGGAGCTAAAAAAACTAAATGATTCAATGCCTTGAAGGTTTTCTGCAATTATAAATGGAGAAACCATTTAATACGAGCACTATTTTACTAAGAACTAGGGGGCATCAAAAATAAAGCCAGCTTTTGGGATCAATAACTTTTCTCTATATCAAATTATAGTTTATGCTAGCCAAATGGAAAAAGTCGACTTTGACCCCATAAAGTGTACTTTTCAGATAAACTCAGAAAAGCTTTTTGTTACTTAATTATTTGCTTTTGAGAAAATGTTATAATCTAAAATAATTTTAATTGAAAAAATTAAGATAATATAGCAAAATTAATCAATTTCCAATAATTTGGTAATCGACCATCGTTTAAGTCGATTAGCAACGGCGCATTTTTTTTCTATTTTGATTTTTTTATCATTCTCTGGCACGGGGTGTACCTTTCTGCATTCTGTTTAATTTTATGCTTGATTTTGTATGATTCTCTTATTATTTTGATATTAATTTTAAGCTATGCTTGTTATATTATTTTTAATTTATTTTGTTTTTCTTTTCTGATTTTTATTTGTTTTGTTATTCAAAAATATTAAGTGTTCTTTAGTGAAAATATTTATAATTTCTTATCCTTTGCAGGTTCTTGCAGTGTTTCTGGCGCGTCGTTATAGAAATCAGCAAGATCCATTTTATCTACCAGCACGCGCGGTGTTTCCCCACAACTATAACTACTAACAACACTTTCCAAATACATCTATGTTTTCTATGTCTTGAAAAAATATGTTAACGATTGTTTAATTTAAAATATTGTATACTTTATGTATTTATGTGTGTGTTCTTTTTAGTCAAATGACGAAGGCTGATTATTCAATATGTTTTTTCGTTATATTCTTAAAGTAAGCAACTCATTTCGAACAAATTTCTAGAGCTTTTAAATGCTTGAAATTATTTTAAGTATTCAATTCATTCCCGTATTGAGACAGTACAGCTTTATTAGTATTTTTAAATTCTAAAAATCCTTATAATCCTAAATCATGTTCTTTTATTTCAATTCTAGCTTATAATTATGAATTGTTTATGCAAGCCGACAGTTGCACATATATTAAAAAACATAGTGTTTAGTATGAAAACATTGAAAATTAAAAAAAAATTATATGTTTAAATTGATTTAAAATCTGTTATTGTGTTGTATTTGTATTAAAAAAAGCACATATTCTTGGTCCTCCTGTATAATGTTGGCATCTATGTTTGTAATTTTTCCGTGTTCGTTTTATTTCCCACTATATTTTAAGACTAGTCTAATAAATTAAAAAGAAAAGAAAAGAAGAATCAATTGATTATAATAATAAAAATAATATTTATAATAATACATATAAGTTATTTTACATACATATACAAACGCATTTATGCAATCCTAACAGATATCTATCTACCATTCACTGTACAACTACTTTAGAAAACCAAAAAAAAAAAAGTAAAAATTGCGTTGATAATATTAATTTAATCATTGAAATATTCTCTGTATTCTGTGCTGTGATTGAAATAAATAAAATACAAAATATATGATCTTCATATGCTGCTGTTTATTTGTTCACCACATCCCTTCTATCCCTTGTGGGTTCTTTCATCGCTTTTGTTGGTTTAGCAACATTATAAATATGTTTGTTACCGGTTAAAATTAAATGGAAATGTTTTGGAACGTTCGAAGAAAAAAATCTCAGTCTAAATTGGTGCGAAACTATATTTGTTAGAAGTTATCGAAGAAAATTAACAAAACTCAATTTCTAATGAATTGTTTAAATCTGCACTTTTTGAATTGTGCACTTCATATCTTATATTAACTTCTGAAGTTCTTAATTCTTAATGTTAAAATTACGATTGTAGGTACGGTACGAATGTAGGTACGGGTATCATGTAAAAGTTGTCTAATTTTTTATTAGACATATATTAGACACAATTGTTGCACAGGTCTCTAGCAATAATTTAGCTTTTACAGATTGAAAAAATATCAATTAGTCGACGAGTTACAGCCAAAAAACCATATAAACAATATGCTGAAAATCGGCATTTGACTGCAAAGTTCGAAGGTCGATTAAAAAAAAATTCGAACTAACATAAGCAAACGCCGCGATACGGGTCTTCTAATTTAGCCTCTATTTTGACCCCTCACTCTCAGAATCGACCTAGCTTTTGCTAACCGAATTTGTTCCACAGTGTTAATATAGGGTCCATCCGATTTCGACTATTTTTAAAACACTTCTATTATACTATTTGCCTATCCTATTGTCCTATTTGCTTTAAGATCGGTGAACTTTTGTATGTACCTCCCATATAATATCATATGGAAAATGTATATAGGTTGAAGGGAGCTACCCTTAGGGACTGATCAATTCCAATAATTTTCAGTACACATCCATTATTCTATTTGTCTAGCCTTCAGACCAACTTTTGTATGTTCCACCCATACAAAAACAGGGGAAAAAATTAGAATAGGTCCAGTAGAGGTACCCCTAGGGACTGATTGATTTTGATTTTTGAAATTTTTCTTGGGTAGCTTAATCTAACTAAGCATACAAAATTTTATAAACATAGGAGTACACCTTCTATTAATTTCCAAAATTTGTATGAGCGCAAGGCACTGTGCTCCCTTGCGTGGTTGTTGTATTTTCGATTTTGTGGTGATGGCTAAAAACCAGTCTTTACTACCGTATGATATTTTTTACCATAGCACCTATACATAGCGAGATATCTCTGTCTATGTAATAATTTTGCCGTTCCGATGCTTTAGCAGCTACTTCTACGTCCCAATAATAAATTAAATATTTTTTTTTTATTTTTATCATAAGGTTAAAGAATTAATTTTAACTGTCGTGTTCACTTTGCTCTTAGCACCTTTACTAAGCGAGTAAGAATTTCATGCAACGGCGATGCATTTTGAAAAAATGTCTCTTTTCACTTTTTTGGAAACCTGTGCGATAAAGCGTATCTTTGTCACGTTAAAAGGGGCCAAATATTTATTTCTGGTATATGTATGTTGATATCAACAATATGAATATGTTTTCTGTTTGTCATTTAATTTGATAGCATTGTCATTAGGTGAAAAAGTTCGAAAGTTCCTTTTGCATATTAGCAGAATTCATATAAAAATATATATTTTCCATCAACGAATTTCATACAATTTATGATATGCACCTTTTAATATCCTTAGAAGAATAACACCATTATTGAAAATTTTTAATCTTAATATTTTGAATACTAACAGGAGCTAACAGCAAAATAACAACAACTTCAATATGCTCTGATAGCGGTAAACCGCTGTGATCGAATTTCAAAGATGCACATGAATTAAGGCTATGCCTAAAAGTATGGTACGATCTATGTTAGCGGATCACAGTGAAAAGTCATGGAAGACTACTGATGAGTTGGTGTAGCGGCCAACGAAACAGTCTGTATAGTCAAGCTGTGTGATTTGCTCTATACAGAGCCGTTGTTGTTGTTGTTGGTTGTTGTCTTCTTTGTCTTCATGTTGTCTTGTTGTCAACATACTTGGCCTAAAGCTCAAATTTGTTTTCAACATAATTGGAAACTTTAAATTTTCATGAATTTTTTGTACGTAAACTACTAAACTTTTTTGAACGATCAATATATTATCTTAAAGTACACACATTGAACACCTTTCAGTAATTTTATGCTTTCTCCCCCTGACAGGCCAGGTTTACACGTTTTATATTTTTAGCAATTTCATAAAATATGCACCAACCAACGATTTAACAATTCAACCAACGGTTGCAACACTTTAAAGGCTATAACTTCAGAACGACAAGAGTTAAATCAATATTTTTTTATTTTAAATTGTTGAAAACTTTACCATAGTTCAAAGTGCATCATTCCTTTTTTTTATTTTGGTGAAATTTTTAAAAGTTATGAAGCGTTTTTTAAAAAATTTTCGCAAATTTCATGAAAAAATAAAATACAGTACACCAAAAAGTCCAACAAAATTGGCAACACTTTTGATTTATGTACATTAAAGTAAAGTTTGGATATTTGTCTTTAAAAATGATGACTCAAAGACTTAGAAAATGTCTGTTATTGACCAAGTTATGACTGAAATTGAAAAATTACCCAAAAAAACAGATTTTTAGGGAAAATCGAACTAGCGCGACCTGTAAACCTTTTTCAAAAAATCTGAAAAAAATCTCAAAAATACTTGATTCCATAAGCTTTCAAACAAAGGTTGAGAACTATGAAATTCGAAAAAAAAGTTTCATTTGGGACACCCTAAACTGTATATTATGCATTATATATAGTGTATAAAGTGTATGAAGCAATCATCTTCCGGAGTGACCTTGCAAATTTTAGTTTTCATTCAAAGTTATTTTAGGCCACTGATTTATAAGTACCATCTATCATAGAAATAACTAATTTTTTGAGGACATATTTGCTTTGCTTTCTGGTGCCATCAGTTATCCTTTAAAGCGTCCTATTTTTATCGTGGTAAAATAATCCTGCTAAGTTGAAGCAACATTACACAAAAGTACGTTGAGCTTTAAAGTACAAAAGTACAAGAAAATTAAAAAAAATGTGCTTCTAATATTGTCATACGATGTCAGGCTTTTTTAACCCGCATTACTTTTATGTTTCAAACAATCCTTGGTTTGTTTAAGAAACTTTTATATAAAAGTTATCACTATAGTGTAAAGGTTTTTATCCCATGTTTCAGCTGTCTAAGGATATTTTTGTTTAATCCTTATCTTCTTCATGCCCTCCGTCTCTCTCACTCTCCTCTTTCTACATCTTCTCTGATTTTGAAGTTGTTCTATGTTGTTCATTTATTTGGTAGGATTTGCTTTCCTTAAAGTGTCTTAGTCTTAATACAGCATCTTGTGTTGATGTATGTGAGGAGGGTGGGGATAGGTACTAAAGCAGACCCAATGTTCATTTTGTTATTATTGTTCTTGTTGATTATGCTTTGAATGCTTTTCAAGGATTTCTATTCTTATTGTTGGATAAAAGTTTCTCTAAGCAAACGTGTTTTTCATCCTTCAACTTGTGCAACTCTTCTTGTACGTAAGAAATTTCTTGAATCTTGGATGTACTTGGGACAAGCCGTAGTTATAATCGTACGTATGCGTATGAGAAGGTTTTCTTATGGCCATTGTAGTGGTGCAGAACTCATTTTGCAGCATTTATAATTGAAAAATATTCATACATTTGAGGTTAACGGTTTTGGCTTTTCATTTCATAAATACACATTAATTCTAAAAATGTTAAAAATTTGAATATTTTACTTTTAATATTTACTTATAGGTATGTTATGAGGAATTTTAAAATAGAATAGCTGCATCCATCTAAGTTTGATCTATAATAAAAATGCATATTTATTGTTTTTATGTGCAGTATTGGTCAAAGAATTAGCAGACTTTTGAATTATTTTTTTTAGAAATAAAGTTCAACATTTTGCAAAAGTTGTGTTTTTAAAATGAAAAAATCTTTGCTTCAGAAAAACAAAAAAAGGATGAGGATTTTTGCCCTCGAGCTCAACAATTAGTCTCAATAATTGAATAAAGAAGATTACATTAAATTAAGGGGACATATAGGTTACAAATTTAAAAAAAATGTTTTTCGGGAATTTTTTTTTCATAGAAGGAAAAAAGATATGGTTTCCAAATTTTGCACATATACATATTTATTAATATTTAAAGAATACAAAAAAACTTTTTTCAGAATTTTTGAAGCTGTTTTTGACGTCATATTTTTTAAAAAAATGTCAAAAAATTGTCGGTGTGCCGTCTGATCACCAGTATGGTACATCTGAGGAAAAAATAAAAAAAAAAACTAGTAAGAAATGATCTTCGACTGGGCCGAAGTTAAAATACCCCCACGGCCGAACCAAAGTATATTCAAAGTCTTAAGCAATCAATAAAATGTTTATCTGTAAAAACGTTTTCGTTATATTTTTAACAGAAAATATTCGCTTTTGTTTTTTGATAAAATGGCTTTGTATGGGAGGAGGGCGTGGTTTTTACCCAATTTGGTTGAATTCCATACACATAGTACACGTTATATATCAAAGTTCATATGCAAAATTTCAAGTCCATACATTAATTTTTGTGGATTTTAGAGAAATTTTACCTTTTTGATAAAGCCACTTTGTATGGGAGGTAGGCGTGGTTTTCATCCGATTTGATTGAATTTCATACTTAGAGTGTATTTTGAACATCAAAACTCATATGCAAAATTTCAAGTCCATATATTAATTTTTGTTGAATTCGAAGAGATTTTACCGTTTTGATAAAGTCGCTTTGTATGGGAGGTAGGCGTGGTTTTTATCCGATTTGGCTCATTTACGAACTTGACCTTCATTTTTTAGATAAAAGCTTAAATATAGAATTTCGTGATGATAGCTTTAAAATTACGGCTGGAATCGTGATCACAGACAGACGGACAGACGGACAGACGGACAGACAGACGGACATGGCTAAATCAACTCGGGTGGTGATGCTGATCAAGAATATATATACTTTTCTATACCTACCACGCCTCCTTATGGGCGTTACAAACGGAGTGACAAAATTAATATACCCCCATTTACGTTTTTTAAACGTGGGGGTATAAAAATGAATCCTTTTTTAAGTGGCCACCGCCTGAACTAGGATAATTTTGTTCCGACAAAAACCAACAAAAGAGCGAATGATTTTGTAGCCTCGAAAATCGATTTTTTTTTTCAAATGGCCGCCATTTTGTTATTTTTTCGGCGGATAAAAATAATTCTAGTTCAGGCGGTGGCCACTTAAACAAGGATTAATTTTTTTTTTTTATTTTTTCCTCAGATGTTCCAGACTGGTGATATCCTGCACACCGTCAATTTTATGGCATTCTTTTAAAAAAAATCAAATAAGGTCAAAAACCATGGTTGAATAAATAAGGTTGTCGCATGGGTGAGAGCGAGTTCCCATAAATGTCAAATCAAAGTTGACAGCTCATACAAAATCTGAAAACGAAAATTAATAACATGAAAATCCGTTGAAGTTGTTGTTGTTGCTTTTCATTGATTTCGACAATTATGAGTACTGAGAAGAGAGTACGATCAGCCACGAGACAACCTTATTTATTCAACTATGGTCAAAAACCGATTCAAAAATTTTGAAAATATTTTTTGTATTCTTTAAATGTTAATAAATATATGCGCAAAATTTGAAACGATATCGTTTTTCCTTCTATGAAAAAAATTTCCCGAAAAAAATTTTTATTTTTAAAAATTTGTAACCTATATGTCCCCTTAAATAAAAAAAGGACGCAGTTGGCTGTGTCATGGACACACTCGTTGATATTTTATGTGTCAACCTGCCTTCATTCTTGTCCTTACTCTTACCTGTATCCATTTCTTTTTCCGCGAACTTGTCTTCATCTTTAACGTTATTCTTATATTTGACCTAATACTTGTCTTTCTCCTTGTCTTTTTCATTGACCAAATTATTGTTTTAATCCATATCGAAATTCTTGCGCATATTCTGGTTTCAAACCATGTTTTAATCCTTGACCTAATCTATTTTCTAATCCTTGTGTTCTGATCCCAGTCCTTGTCGGAATCCTTGTCCTAATTCTTGTCAAAGGCATTGTTCTCAGACATTTTTTATTTGTATTTTTATTTCGTACCTTCATGTACTTATTAGCCACTAACTCAATCGGTTATCAACAGATTTTCCTATTTCTTCACATTATAATTCAGATTTTTTAAATTATAGATGGTGCGCCATATTTTATGTCGGTATGTAAACATTTAATAACTTTGACGTTTATAAACTAATTGATTTGAGTGGACAGTTTTTGAAACATCAGTTCAGTACAATTTTAACCGATAACGTCGCTTCAAATACGGCGAAACATTTGGATGATCATTTTGAAACATTTTGAAGACCAACTAGGCCCATTTCACGTTCTCTGGCACCATAAACAAGCAATATTGCCGTTTTTGGTGAAAGGAGAATTCTCAAGGAGAATCGAAAATTCCCTGGACGTGTAATGTCAAAAAATGGCGACATTGATTGGTACCCAGATCTTCAGATTTGACCCCTCCGGACTTTGTTTTGTGGGGTTATTTGAAAAGCAAAGTATACGCTGGAAAGCCACAGACCACTGATGAGCTTAAGGCAAACATTCGTGCCGAAATTATCGCTATTCGAAACAAAAAAAGACACATTTTGCTTTGGCCAATAAAAGCGGCTACTTGATTGGTATTGTATTCAAAAACTAGTCCAAATAAGTTGTAAAGGAACTTATTACATAAAAATACTTGTAAAAAAGTTACTTAATATTTACTTACCGATAAAAAAAATGGCGAACTCTGTATACTCGTATAGTAACGGAGCTATAATTCGGAGCAATCATGTGACAGTACATGAGCCGTACATGGCAATGAATTGCAAAAATTATGGTTTGGTTTGTATGGGTTTCTTCTTCTTCGGTGTTTTTCCATAAAAACCGATATTTTTTTTTGACAAATGTGTTGTACTGAGTTTTATGAGATAAAATGGAACATATGAATTTCAATGTCTATTCGTCTATTTTTTTGGTCCATCGAAACTTGTTTGAGCTCTGTGGACTTTTGGAACAATTATCGATGAACTAGTTGGGTTATTGGAATTTTTTGAATTTTGTGGACTTCTTGGACAAAAACCTAAGATTTGTACAAAAAAGGCTCCACTATGATTATGGAACTATGGTTGGATAAATGTAAATTTTTTAGGATCGTGGGCTCTTATATTAAAAATAGGTTTTGTTTTATTGATTTATTTTTCGAATTTTTTTTATTGTATTGTATTCTATGATTTTAATGTTTTTTGTTTTTAATATAAGGTCTTTGGCCAAAGAACCCACAACAACCCAATACAAAAAAAAAAAAAAAAATTCCAACATTCCAATAACTCAAATATAGGGTATTTTTTTAGAGACGAAGACTTTAAATTGAAAAAAAAAAACACAGGAAAATGTTTTTAAAATCCATGAAATAAACTTTATTTAAAAGATAATTTTTTAATATTAATGTTTGAAAATGATTTCGGGTATGTGGACGCGTACATAGCTTAATCTGGAGGTCCAATTTTTATATTGTCCTCCCAGTAAGTCAGGCTGTATTTTGGCAATAACGCTTCAAAGGTTGACTTCCAAGTGCTAAATTATTTCTGGTTTATTGACGTAGACAAGCGACTTTATATATCCCGGAAGAAAATAATCTATTAGCGTCAAATTGTCCTCTGTTGAGGTGTCCAGTTCACAGGTCATTTCGTGAAATAAATCGTTCGTCAAATGTTTCTTTCAGTAAATTAATTGAATTGCGCGCTGTGTGGTATGTGGCGCCGTCCTGCTGACGTCCTGTAGATCACATGTCTGCAACATTAATGCCTTCCAATTGAGGTACCAAAAAGTTAGCTGATTCCAAATCAATTTTTTGTGCAAATTAATTTTTTTTGGCAAACATTTTTGGGAAAATTTTTGTTTTAATTTATTTTTCCAAATATCAACCCCTTTTACCGCTATATTCTTACTCACTTATTTGTTATATGGTCCAAAAATGAACTTAGCTATTCCGAAAATATAACCACACATATGTATATTCATCCAAATAAAATGACAAACAGAGAACACAGAAGATGTACCTATGTATGCGTCTTTCCTAGCTAAGGAGTTAAACGAAACAAAATAGGGAAAATTCAAAAACTACTTTATTGAGCATAATAAATCAAAGATTGTTTTTTATTTTCGAAAAACCAAATATATTTTCCATAAATTTTAAAATTTTTTTCAATTTTTTCAGATTATCCAAAATGTGTTATTTTTATGAACAACACTGTATGTATGTGGATTTGTATGGCTATGTGAATTTGTAGTAGAATATTTTTTTTGGGTGTGGTATGTTGTATTTTTTCATTTCACACACACACACACGTATACACACTCCTAGAAAAGGCACTGTTCTTTAAGCCATCGTGTAACTTTTGCTCTTCCCCCTAAACCATGCAGCTAGTCAACATACCATGCGTCAAAGTTTTGTTTACTTTTTTGTATCTAACAAAACCCGCAGGAAGCTGAGATTAGGTCAGGATTACATCGTTTCCTCTATTTTAAGCTTCACTAGATAAAAGCCTTAATATTTAACATTTCCGTCAACATAACACGATGTTTTTGCGTGTCGCTGCTTGGAGAAGTTTTCCACGTTTTTGTGTCAACAACTCTGCACATGGTGGGTTAGGTGCAAACATGAAAAGTTAGTTAATTTATTTTGTTTATTTGTCGCCAACATTTTGTATTGTGTTAAACTCGGTTTGGTTTCCTTTTTTTGTCAACCATCATTTGTATTCACAATTTCTTCAACTGTCGTTGAGAAGCTGTTAATTAAATTTCCTTTGCTGTTTCATTGTGTTTATAACTTTATGTGCATGTGTATCTGTTTGCCAGATGAAATATTGCTCAACTTTGGCCTTGACTACAGTTACAAAAAGCCAAACAGGATACTAATACATGTATTGTATTTGTTTGCTTGTTGGTACTTTCTGATATTTAACCTCAAGCAATTTAAACTGTTGTACAGCTAGAGAAGAAGCTGAAGGAAATTCGACAAGGGAGCACTCGGCACAGGCATGTCCTTTGAGGTGTTCCGACTCATTAATAAACAATTAATGCGCGTGTGTTTGCCTATCCAAGTTATCTCATTACAAAATACTTAAAATGAGAAAAAAATTCAAGAGGGAAAATATTCCATTTCAACATTCGTTTCATTTTACAGCCTACTGTGGGTTGAGTTTTTCTCTAGAGCTTTCCTGGAGCTCTTAGAAAAAGATATGGAATTTGGAATCAATTAAATATTCAATAAATATTGTTAACATTCTCAGAATTATTACCAAACCATTTGACAAAATGGGATATTACTTAAATGCAAAAAACATAATTTTTGTTTAAACTTCTTTAAATAATCTTGAGGGAAATGTCATTTTAAACTTTTAACTTGCATTTTTTTAATATCCTCATTTTTATACCCCCACGTTTAAAAAACGTAAAAGAGATATGGGCATTTCCTGGAAAAGGTCAACCGCTACCAAAATATTAAAGTTGAAGCAAAAAGACTTTTCTGATAAAATTTAGTTAGTTAATGCATTGGATTTTAAGAATATACCTAATTAAATACATATTACCATTTGTAATTTAAGAAAAGTGGTCTGCAAAGAGCATCTTTGCTTTTTTTGGTTTTAGCGTTTTTAATTGACATTTTTCCTTGAGTTATTTCTGAGTCTTACATATCGTGTCGATTGCACTCTTCTTATAGACTAAATATACCAACAATAAATATTTAAAAACACCACAGTAGAGATCAAGCAAACTCCGAATAACGATAAAATTCAAAGATTCTTTGTACTACATTCTTCTGTCCCGTTCGCGACCGAAAATAAGCATTTGTGTTTAGTTCTCCGTGACCGTTGATCGGAATAGTTTGATATTTACAATTCAAAACAAAATAACCGAGATCATTTAAAAAAACCAAACCGAAAACATTTTGATCCATAAATATTTTTTTATTGATTTTTAAAGTGTGTCCCGTTCGCGATCGTAAGTGTTAAATTCATTGATAAACTTAGATATCCATGGAGCTGAAACTGTAATATCTTTTAAAATTAAAATAAAATAATAATTCTTTTATTTTTGTTATCATTGGAATATATCTTGTTTTATTTATTTTTTATACTTATAAATAAAAAATTTTAAACCTAAAAAATGCCTTTGGAATCATTGTCCCGTTCGCGATGTCCCGTTCGCGATTCTAAAAAAAATATTTAAAAAAAATAATGATAAGGATAATTAAAAAAAACAAAATGCTAAATAAAAGCTTTATATCTCTGCTTTAGTTAAAAAATAATCTCCATTTAATAAACTGACAAAATTCGCAGAGTTTTAAACAAAACCACACACCGAAAAAAATTACTTACATTTTTTGTCCCGTTCGCGATCGCAAGTTTATCGAAAATATTTGGAGAACGTTCATATTTTATAATTTTCTTTTTGTTCTCAAAAATTGTTCTACTAAAATGCTATTAAATATTTATAAAAAGTTAAAAAAAAAATTTGAGTTTTCATATTTTTTTTTCAAGTTGAGTGCGTACGAATGTCCCGTTCGCGATCCTGGAAATGCCCATATATGAATTTTGTCCCTCCGTTTTGGTATAAAACGATCACCAAGCTTTTCGTTCGACGCATAATAAATATTGATATGACAATCTTAATCCTTAGGGGTCCTTCATAAATTACGTGACCGATTTTAACATTTTTTTACCCCTCCCCCCACCCCCCCCCCCCCTCCTCCCATGAAGTATCACAGTATATGAGATAAAAAAATTAATTGATTAAAAAGTATTTAAAAATAGAAGAACAACTGCGAATAGCAAGCAAAGAAAAATAATGCTCTTACTACACTCGTCAATAGTCAGCCAATTTAGACGGTCAATCTTCATGTAGCGATGAAAATGTTTTGAAATGATGGGGTGCATTAATTTCAATTTTTTTGAGGTTTTTTATTTTTGGTCATGTTACTATTTCTGAGACCCCCTCCCCCTATCGTTATTTATCGTACTACATTTTAAAACTCCTCCCCCCTAACTTGGTAACGTAATTTATGAACGACTCCTTATCTTTATCCTTATACTTATCATTATTTTTTCTTTATCTTTATCCTTACATGTTTCCTTAACCCTTTCTTTATCTTTTTTAAAGACCTTAATATAATATCAGAATCAAATATAAATCTTTTTTATAAATTATGCCCACTTTTGTTGAAGAAGGTGTGTTCAAATTCCTCAACGTTTTAAATCCTCTCTATACATTTTTTTCCTTATTAGTTTTGCTATGAACCTAGTTAAAACATTTTGAAGATTTATTTCCGGCTGACTTTAGATACAATTTTTCAATTCTCTATCGATTCATATTAATCATGTCCACTTCTGTGTTGATTGAACGTGACAAAATTCGCTCACCAAACGTCTATTTCAGCAAATTGATTGTTTCGGTCAATTCATGGTACTAATATCGCCTTTTGTCGAAATTCGACCATTTAAAAATTGATTTTTTTTTGTATTTCTATTAAAAACATTTTGTTTTCTTTCTTTCTAAATCAATATGTTTCTAAATCAATATAAAATAACAAAATTTTAAGATATACTTTTCGCTTGAAGTTATAAATGTTCGAAGTTATCCTACTTTTTTGGGTTGAATGCGCTATTTTCTGTTGTAAAAAATATTTTTTTATAAAAATTTTATAAAATTTTGTCACCCTAAAACTTACAAAATTCCACTGTGCGACGTCATTAGTTTATATTTTTATTTTTGTCGTAAGGCCAAATGTAAATTCTTCATTTGTGTTTTATTCGATTTTAACAAATGCCTCTAATGGCTCTTTTTCACGTCTTCATCGCTGGTTGATCTGCTAGGACGACACGTGCGCTCGTCATCTTTAACGTCTTTACGCCAATATTGATAACGCTTATAAACTCGCTTGTAAGCACTTGTTTTACTCAGCGGATTCACCGAAAGTTATATTTAACATTTCTAAGAATTTGTTGCACTTTGTTGAACTATTTCTCCTTAACAAAATAAAAAATGCGTAAGACGTTTGAGGTAAAGTTATTGTTCTGATTAAAAAAGGTTTTTAAGTTAGGAAAATTACCGAAAAACTGAATATAAGTCGACAAACAGCAATAAATGTTAAAAAAGGCAATTTAATGATGGAGTTGTAAACGTTGGAGGCCGCCCAAGGAAGCTTACCAATGGAGATACCCGTGCTATTTATTGAGAGATTATTAAGAAAAAATGAGTGTAGAACTCCTCGAGAAGCACATTTAGAACTGAACACACGCCAGTTCTATAGCTGCACTGTTAGAACAAGTGAGTATATGGACAGTATGACTTTCCTTGATTAAAAAAAGTGTATGGTTACTGCGGTTAAGCAAAAGAAACCTGCTTTGTCTGAGCGTAATTGAGAAATGGAAATGAGTCATATGTTTTGATGAGACCAAAATTAACCGGTGCAAATCAGATGGTAAGTCATATTTCCCCAACAGAAGGGGACATTAAAGAGGGGACAGGTAAAACAAACTGTCAAAAATGGCGGCGGTAGTCTGGGGATGCTTCACGTGGTTGCATGTTGGTCCCTTATTTAGAATAAATCAAATAATGAATAAAGAGATATAAATGTGCCTATCCCGTAGAGAAAGTTATTGCCCAAAAAGACGGAGACACGAAGTATATTGCAAAAATTTTCCAAACCTGGCTCCAAAATCCTTAACTTTAACCCCATCGAAACTTTGTGGACATATATTAAGCGTCAGCTTGCTCAATACCGAATTCCCGCCTTCCAGTATGCGAGAATTGTGGTGCCGGCTACAGATGGAGTGGACAAAAATATTACACTCAATTAATGAAAACTTGGTGGAAAGCATATCCAGGCGCATAAAAAAGCGTAATAAAAAATAAAGGTTTATGGACAAAATATTAATAGTTGAAGGAAATTTATATATAAGTGTAAAAGTGCAATCGGTCAAAATGACTTGTAAGTGGAATTTTTTATAAATATATTTTTTAAGAAATGAAATCAATCGTTTTATTTACCAATTTAAATACATCTAAGTCTTATCCTTATTTTGGGGTATAAGTGTTTCTGATACTGCGGGAAGATGCAATGCTATTAGATTTTTTGTTCTTTTTGTTTGTTTTTATTTTTTAGCTTTGAACCAAGGATTTCAGGTGGAATACCTATTCAGTCAAGTCTACCTTGGTTCGAAATGGGGTGATAGATTTGTGGGAAGGAAAGGACAATCAAGTGAAACACGTGTAGGATGTTCTAAGCGTGGTGGAAAGCCAAAGAAACATGTGAATTTGAATCAGAGGCAAGTGTTTATGCCTTTACCTCAGTCAATTCAAGTTATAAGACAATCTCATCCACAAACTTCTCTACCGTCAACTACAACTTCAAGTCGTAAATAATGATAAATTTTTAATTTCAGTTGATAAGAAATGAGGATAGAAAATTCAGAAAGGTTTAAAGCGAAGGATCATGGCTTGGTCGGGAATCGAACCCGGGACCTCTGGAGTCGCAGACGAGCACGCTTTCAACTCGATTACCGAGGCCGCAAATTATAAATTATAAAATAACATGTAGACGATTTTGCTCCCCACTGTACCTACATCATGTGAGAGTTACTACATTTTCCTCTCAGACTTTTTGACTTCCGAAGTCATATTCAACTGGCAAATTCTATTACCTCGATTTACCCCCCCAACCACAACTAGATTTTTTCCTCATAAAATCCAAAAGTTTTGCAATCCAATAATTGCAAAATTTAAAATGAATTTTTAGTTTATGTATAAATTGATAATGTAACAGCCGTATTCATAAAAATATCTTAAAATAGCTTTTTATTTATTTTACTATTCATAAACATGTAGCTGCTTTGTAGTTAAAATAGGAACACTTTCATTTGAAGCGGGAAGAGTGTCAATAATGGTTTGTGTATGAAATAAATTCAATGACTTTTCATTTATTTGTCACAATTTCGTCAACATTTTGATATTTAAACATCAAAATTATTTCGGAGCTTATTTCGTAGAGGGTCGAAAATTACAAACACTGAAAAAAATTGTAATTTTATTATATTTTTCGTCAATATTTTGAAATGTTTTGATAAATTTTCTTGTTGAAGTGAGACTTTTTTAGCCGTGATGGGGAGTAAAACCGATGAATCAATTCGCCGACGAAACACGTCGTGGTGAAACGCTTCGTGTTATTCTATTCTTTTTTTTTTTATAAATATTAATCACGCAATTAAATTGAATGCCTTTAAGTACTGGGCTATGGTTTGTGTATCGATGTTCTTTAATATTTTTGCACGCATACTCAAAACATGCCTTTTGAGAGTACAAATTAAAATAAAGCTGGTGTTTGTTGCTTTCATCAAATGCGCGGAAATGAAATACCAACATTTTTGAAAGCGCTCTACAACAACTCTACAAAAAGACCTCGTACACATACATTTGTAAAAACTTCATTAAATCAATAAATTAATGTAGATATTCAAAGCATTACCACAATTACACAATTACGGAATTTTTTAATTGATTTCGATAAAAATATTTCAGTTTTTTGTGGTAAACTATATATCTTTTAAAGTAGCGAAAAAAATCTATACTTTCTTCTCCATCTTTTCTATTTGTTAATTTTTTTTTTTTAAATTTCATACTAAAATTTGATTTAGACAACTTAAGCCTTTACTTAAGCAAACAAACGCAATTTAATCATAAGATATTGAATTTATTAATAATTTCGCAAAAAAAAAAAGCAAAAATATTCTTGTGATTTAAACGAACTCTTTGAATGTTATGCTTTTCAACTTACTGCGCAAAAGTTCTCTAAGTTAGCAAAATAAAAACATAAATATGCCTCAATTTTAAAAATTTTTGTCTAATGTCTATTATTAAAAAAAAAAACAATTTAAACAAAAATAACAAAAAATAAAAATAAAACAACAAGAACTTGCGAGGAAAAGCTTAACGTCACCATGTGTCGTTTTTTTCAAAAGTGACGCAAATTTTTTTTTTACTCCTCTTCCATTTTTCATTTTTTATCCAAGTCAAAGACAAAGATCATATATTTTTTTAGTATAAAGTTGTTTATCTTCAAGATAAACTAATCTAACGGCCAATTAATTAATGTTAAATTATTTTTCAAACCTATTTTTATCAGCAATTGAACAATTGAATTGCGCAACTACGAGGGCAATTTGATAAGCCATACATTTATAAATTTTGAATAAAATTTTTTTTTTTTTTTTTTTTTTTTTTTTTTGGCAAAAAAGAGCTTTATTTTTCAAAATAGTCTCCTTTTAGGTTGAAAGATTAAGTCCAGCGTTTTTTTTAATTTTTTATTCCTTCCAAATATTAGGTATTATCAAGGTCCTCAAAATGGAAGTTTTTCAGTACTTTTTTCAGTATTCAGTATTCAGTATTCAGTATACGCAAATCTTTTATCACCAAGCCATTTTTCCAGCTCTGGAAATAAGAAATAGTCGCAGGGGTCTCAGTCTATAGAACATTGTGGTTGGGGTAGCAGTTCGTAGCCCAATTTATGGATTTTTGGCATAGCGATTATAGAGTGGGCGCCACTGTGTTGTCTTGATGGAATAGCTCTTTTTTCTTTTTCAAATGCGGTCGTTTTTGCTTCAAATCAATGTCGTACATGTTCAACAGTTGTGAATAATATTCGCTGGTAATCGCTTTTCCCTTTTTAAGGTAATTGATGTGAATGACCTTGTTGGTCGACAGACTCACCATGGCCTTCTTTGATGCACGTCAACTCAAAGAATCTCACTGCTTTCATTGTTTCTTGGTCTCTGGTGTGTTGTGATTTATCCATATTTCGTCTACGATTACAAAACGGTACAAAAACTCCTTCGCATTGCGATTGAACATCACCAAACTCTCCTTTGAAAAGGTTATACGGCTGCGCTTTTGGTTGAGTGTGAGCAATCGCGGCACCCATCGCACGGATAGCTTTTTCGTGTCCAAATATTCATGTAAAATGTGATGTACAGGGTGGGCCATCTAGCGATTTCTTTTAAAAGCATAGGTTATTTTGACACTGACAGCTGTTTCTCGCTCGAAATCTTGACATAAAGTCAGTATCATACCTCCGTGGAAAGAAATGAGTCGCTTTACGTTTGAACAACGTTGGGAAATATTGGAAACTTATTTCCAAAGTGAGTGCTGTGTAGCTCAAACAGTGCGTTATTTGAAAAGAAGATTATTTGGGTGAAAAATCATATTTTCTGACGAAGCGCATTTTCATCTCGGCGGCTACGTTAACAAACAAAATTGTCTGGGGCTCAGAAAACCCGCACGTTATTGTTGAGAAGCCGATGCATCCACAGAGAGTGACAGTTGGGTGCGGATTGTGGAGTGGTGGCTTTTCGGTGAACGGAATACCCGCACGTTATTTTCGAGAAGCCGATGTATCCACACATAGTGACAGTTTTTTGCGGATTGTGGAGTGGTGGCATCATTGGACCATTTTTCTTCGAAAATGAGGCTCGGAAAAGCGTTTCGGTCAACGGAAAACCCACACGTTATTTTCGAGAAGCCGATGCGTCCACAGAGAGTGACAGTTTGATGCGGATTGTGGAGTGGTGGCATCATTGGACCATTTTTTTCGAAAATGCGGCTGGGAACAGCGTTTTGGTCAACGGAAAATCCGCACGTCATGTTCGAGAAGCCGATGCATCCACAGAGAGTGACAATTTGATGCGGATTGTGGAGTGGTGGCATCATTCTTCGAAAATGAGGCTGGAAACAGCGTTTCTGTCAACAGTGGGCGTTACAAAGCCATGTTAACCGACTTTTTTTTTACTGAAATTGGAGACATGAATTTGGACGACCTCTGGTTCATGCAGGATGGTCACAGCCCATGCCACAATCGAATTTGTACCAAATTGTGCACCAAATTCCCAAATCGTATTATCAGTATTATCAGCGATGTCAATTGGCTGCCTCGGAGCTGCGATTTTACCCCTTTTGACTTGACCCCCTTTGACTTTGACCTTAAAACTTGAATTGACTGAGGTAAAGGCATAACACTTGGCTTTGATTCAAATTCACATGTTTCTTTGGCTTTCCACTACGCTTAGAACATCCTACACGTATTTCACTTGGTTGCCCTTTCCTTCCCACTAATCTATCACCCCATTTCGAACCAAGGTAGACTTGACAGATAGGTATTCCACCTGAAATCCTTGGTTCAAAGCTAAAAAAAAAAGCTTAAGCCTGTGTTAGATAACACGGGCGCATAGGTCAGACGTAGAATACGTTAGTCATTAACAGCCTTATTCAATAGATTTCCTTAAACAACCTTTAAACGCTTGTTTAGTTACGCACTGTTTAAGGCTTTACGCAGCTTCTATGCAACCTTGCTAACATTGTTATTCATAAACATATTTTCATTTTCTGCTTATGATTGTAAGGTTTGTGTCTGAACTATAGAAAATCTCTACAAAAATTAAGAATTCCTAAGGATTTACAATGGCCGCCGCATAAAAAAATGCTGCAAAGGGCGCATATGGAGCATGTCTTTGATATTAAAAGAAAAGATAAACAAAAATCATGGTTGTATTTACGTAACCTTTAAACGCCAATTTCGGCGTTTAAGTTACGCAGCTCTTAAACAACTACGAAAAATGTTTATGAATAACGTTTTCTTGTTTAAAGCCCGTTTAAAGTTACGCTGCCTCTAAAATGTGTTTATGAATAAGGCTGTAAGACATTGAGGATGTCTTAAAGACGTGGCAACTGGGTAAGCACAATTTTGTTTCTCTGCTTCGCTTATCAATGTTGTGTATGTACACATCGTTCGCTACTTGGTCATTATACTTCTTCTCTTTCTCACACTGGTTCTGTGATGAACACACAGATAATCGTACTGCTCTTACACATGATGTTATAATACATAATATACAAAGCATATGAAAATTAATACAAAATTTGAAGGAGTTAAATTTTGATTTACTTATAGAATCAAAAAAAATGATATGTAGCAATATGATTATTTAAATACAAATCAAAAGAAGACATATTAAATATGTTACGACCATACTTGAATTTTCTTCAATGCATGCATAAAGTATTAAAAACTTATAATGAAAGTGACAAACATTTTCTCAAAATTTTGTGCTCCAGATCAACACCCCCGCTACAGCCCGAAACTATCAACAAGATCTTGGAAAATTGAAGTGACAGAATGTGCTACTGCGAAGCCCCTAAGATCGCTGAAAATTTTTCGATGCGGATGCATGCACTCTTTGTGCTCGCTGTGATTTAACGTTACTTTTACTTCAGTGTCGTTCTTTGATTTGATATTTTAATTCATATCAAAACTTTCAAAATACAACGGCAATAATGAATAATGCTTTCAAAATATGAAATTCTTCAAATACAAAACATTTTTGTTCTATGTCATAGCTACACTGACATACTCTGTTCCTACATAGTGTACACTAGACCAAGTCAAATGCTACTTTGTATGGAATCCTCCGTGCCCCCCCCCCCTCTCTGATAAACACGATGGTTGCAAATGAAGTAAATAGAACCCTTGAAAGTTCAAAAATTGTAAAAAATAGCCCGGTTCTGTTCGAAAATAAAATTCAAGTACTAAAAATATAATGTTTTGTGCAGCTCTTACGGACACAGACGACCTCTTCTCTCAACAGGATGGTGCTACGTGCCATACAAAGCGCGAAACAATAGAGTTTTGAGCTCGTGTTTTGGAGGCATCCATTGGCCACCAAGATCTTGTGATTTAACAACGCAAAACATCTTTCTTTAGGGTTATGTTAAGAGTAAAGTCTATGATATGCATCCGCAAACAATTCTAACTCTTAAAGCGAACACTGAAGTCACCATCACTGACTGATCGGAAATTTCGAAAAAAGTATTAAGACCATTTGAAAAATATTGTATTTCATACATAATCTCTATGTGTCTACTTTTTAATCCAATAAAAATTTAGAGTCATTCAAATAATTGTTAGTTTTATTAAAAAAAAAAAAAAACAAATCTTACACCTCTTCTTCATACACCCTGTATTACGTTTTGATCGTTGTTCAACAAGTCTGTTCCTTAGTTCACGGTAGTAAAATGATTAAATCCAACACTATCAAATATGTTTAAATCTTACATTCAAACAGACACACACACACACACACACACATATACATATATTTATCTACACCAACTCACAAACACTATGAATCAAAGTGTGCTTCTAGTCCTCTGAAGCACATAACGGAGCACCATATGATAGCGGTGTGAATTGATGAAACCGGATTTCAAAACATTTTTTTAAGCATTTTAAAAAACATGCCATAGCAACAAAAACAGCAACAAAAACAACAACAACAACTTTACATAAAAAAAACACCAATCTCACTACCGCAACGACACACTTAACAAAAGACAAAATGTTGCTCAAGCTAAATAAAAATGTCCTGACGCAGGCGTCAGCAAGGACGAGAGCAAAAGCGGCTACTCTTCGTTCAGTTCACTCAAGTTCGCGCAAGCATGTGACTGACAGGGAAATGAGATTCGATGAGTAATAATAATTTATTGTTGTTGTTATCGTTGGCTAGTTTGCTGTTGTTGTTGTTAAGCTTGTGAGTTAATTTTTTTGTTTTTTTTGTGTTTTTTTTTTTGCAGTAAACAATTTTGTTTACACACACTGTGAGTGGTGGAGTGTGTTGAGCTGAGCGAAGTGTGATTACAACAAATTCAACAATTCAACATTGAGCATAAAATTTCTCTAGAAAACTTTGAGTGAAATTCCATGAATTCAGCGTTGACGAAGGGCACTGCTTTAACTAACAGTTTGGCCAGATTCTCAGACACTGTTGGAAGTAAACGTATCGCTGTAGTTTCCGCGGATATTCATTTCGAAATAACTGTGTTTGGTTAAAACTACATTTGTTCAATTAAATATTAATACTGCAGGTATTCATATTTGAATTAAACTTCTGCCTCAAGAACTTTTTAAAAAACTTCCACTCCTTGAGGTAGGTGAATATGTTAAATTTATTACTTTACAACAAAGAAGGAAAGAAAACAAAAAACTATTGCAAGCCTAAAACTAGGCTATCATTTTTTTTTTAGTGTAAAGTTATAAACAAATTGAATATTTGGAAAAAAAGGCAATATAAGGATCTACCAATTATCTGCTCTGTGAGTGTGTGTTTGTGTGTGAGTGTGTGATTGTGTCTACTTGTGAGATACACAAAAACCAATTTTTTTTTCTAGCTATTGTAGACGAAGCAGGAAAAAATCAATCGAGTTGCGAGGGGTGGAGACTTTAATGTCTGTTGTGGAGCTATACCTTCAGAGCTTTGACATACATACTTTATAGTGGTTATAACGTTTATTTAATGAGTAAATCGACCTGCTTAAATGTCAGCTATTTCTAATGTTTATCTGTGTTGTTGTGTGTACGTAAGACACCTCGATAGACAAAACCACAGCTAATTCCTTTGAACAAAGCTAGCACGTTAACGTTTTGAATTCATGGCTTAGGTGATAATTGGAAAATTTTTGTATTGTTGGAAGCAACATCATCACCATCATCATCATCATCATTACCAGCACCATTAGAATAATTGCAGATGTGCTTAAAACACTGTCATATGCGTTATTCTTTTGAAATAATTTTTTTGACATATGCTTAATATTTTTATGCATGGACAACACCGTGTTGTCAACACTTCCGTTCTGCTTGATGACACTCGTTTCAAGGTTGAGCTCTTTTTTAAATACACAATTTTTTTTTTAAATGCTGATTGTTGATTGATGGATGCCAACTTTTTTGTCAATATATTTGCTATAGTAAAAATAGCTGTGCCCGGTTTGGTACGGGTAGATTTTTTTTTGTGTTTGATGCATTTCTAGTGAACGGAGAGATTTTTTTTTTTTAATTAATTTATGAAGTAAAGTTCACTGGCAAGTGAATTAATTTTAATTATTTTCCTGATTTATTTCTCAACATAGTTTCCTTTTAGATCCATACATTTAGTTCAGATTTTTTCCAATTTTTGTACTCCTTCCAAATAAAAGGTTTAATCCCGGTCCTCGCCACTGAAACAAAGCGTTTGCTTCAGTGATAACCTCTTCATTCGACCCAAATCTCTTACCGCCAAGCTATTTTGTCAGGTTTGGAAATAGGAAATAATCGCAGGGTGCTAAATATGGAGAATATGGTGGATGGGGTAGCAATTAATAGCCCAATTTATGGATTTTTATAATGGCGACTGCAGACGTGTGTGCCGTTGCATTTTCATGGTGGAAGAGCACTTTTTCTTAGCCAAATGCGATCGTTTTTGATTCAAATCAATGTCAAATCTGTCCAACAGTTGTGAATAATATTCACCGAAGATCGTTTTACCCTTTTAAATTTTTAGCCTTGGCCTTCTTTGGTGAACGTTTACCCCGAGAAGTTCACTGCTGTGACTGTTCCTTGGTTTCTGGTCGTGACGTAACCATGTTTCGTCTACGATTACGAAACAGCGCAAAAACTCCTTCAAATTGCGGTTGAACATCACCAAACACTTCTTTGTAGTGGTCACATGGCTGCGCTTATGGTCGAGTGTGAGCAATCGCTGCACTCATCGCGCGGATAGCTTTTTGTTGAAGTAAAATGTGATGTACCTGCTAAGTTGAGATGCCTACAACCTCAGCCACGTCGCACACACTCATTCTCCGATCGTCCAATAACATTCCATGGAATTTCTTGACGATTTCTGGCGTGGCGACCTGAACTTTCACCACAACCATTGAAATTGATGGTGCAGATTCCCCATAGTATTTATCACGCCTTTTCTTGGTTTCGTTGATGATTTTTTTACGTAAGAAAAAAAATGCTTGATGAGTACACGGAATTCACTTTTTTCCATTTACGTCTAAATTCACGAGGAAGTTTGTTTTTAATGCCTATCGAACACGCTATCTAGTCGACTACCCAAGTCGCCAAATGACTACCGAGGACGCAGCTTGCTCGCTCTTAATTGACATTAGTCTATTGACAGATGGTAGTTGACAGAACCAATGTTGCATTTAAAGTTGCCACGGGAAAATTCAAACAACTGACGAAGTCACTGACGAAGCGAAGCTATTGACGCCTCGTTTTGTGATTTGCTGAAGTGAAATCTCAAAAACGACACTTTTTTGCGACACCTTTTTGCTTAGAATTTATATTGCTTTTGCTTGTGTTTATTGCAATGGTAATCAAAGCACTGTTTAAACAACAACAAAGAGAACTTTCCGAGTGCACAGCTTTACACTGAAACAAAAAGTTGTTAAAAGCTCTCACAACATTTGGAAATCTTGTCGAGTGTTTTTTCGATATAATAATTTCTTTTTTCTGTTTGTGTTTGTTTTTCGCTATTTTAACATAAATAAATAAAAAATAATAAATAAATTAATTTTAACATAGAAAACATCAAAAAAAGGTGAAAGTGAAAAGTTGAATGTATTAATTTTTTCCTGAAACATTGCAAAATATTGACGTACACTCATAAATAAACATCGAGTGACTTCCATATCACATAAACGCTCAAAACATACCGACTTTAAATTATTTTTAAATTTAAAGCACAGTAGATAAAGCAAACTTTTACTCAGTGTACAAACACAGCGGGCCTATTGCTACTTTGTGTGCAAAAGCTACAGTGCAAAAATTTTCTAAGTGCCTCATAAAATGACTCTAAAAAGAGTATTTCTTATACGTGTTTTATGAGAATGCAATAAAAAGACTCATAAAGGAGTCTTTGATATGATTGTAAAATGATTGCTCAGTAATAAGACTCGAAAAAGAGTATTTTTTATGCGTGTTTTATGAGTACGCAATCAAAAAACTCATATAGGAGTCTTTGATATGATTGTAAAATAATTGCTCAAAAATAAGATTCTAAAAAGAGCATTTTTATGCGTGTTTTATGAGTACACAATAAAAAGACTCCTTAGGAAGTCTTTGATATGATTGTAAAATGATTGCTCAGAAATAAAACTCTAAAAAGAGTATTTTTTATGCGTGTTTCATGAGTATGATAAATGGCAAAATATGCAAATATTTTTATTGGCAAATAAATGGAAAAAATGCACATACGATAATTTCGCGTAAAGGCGTTTTTGAGGTTTTATTAACATCATATCAATGTCAGAAATTAGTGTTTACAAAGATTTTAAACCATTAAAGAGCCTTTAACATGAGACTTATTACTCTTAAAATAATAATTTCTATGAGTTCTGAAAGAATCTTCATATGAGTCTTTAAAGATTCCATTACATGATTTTTAAAAGGGGTATTAAATATGGCTCTTAACCCTCTAACCGGCAGATCCGCCAAAAGGCGGGGTTAATAAAAACCGCCAAAAAAAATATTAAATAAAAAAATTTGCCCCCAATTTTTACTTCCCCGTTTCGTTGAATATTTGGATAGTGTGGCAAAACTGGTTTTATTGTTGTGAGTGACAGCTGTTAATTGCTGTGCTTATCAGAGTGCAAAGTTTGTTTACAATTTGCAAAAGAAATTATTTGTGCACAAAGTGAATTTTCGAAAAATAAAAAAATTTGTTTGCAGTGTTCTGATCTTTGACAAAAAATTATCTGTAAGTACATTTATTATTGTAGAATGTAATGAAAAAATACAAATTTGCATTCCGGAAAAGCTAAGGCTTCCAGGACCCAAAAACTCCACTACGTCTAAAGGCGGAGTTGCCTGTTGCGGGGTAATTTTTTCCGTTTGCTCATTTTTGTGTTTTATCACTCTATATCATTTTTATTGCATGAACTATCATGATTTAACTACAAAGTTATTTATTTCATATCAGGTTTGTGTATTAGAAGTGAAGAAAATGTATTCGCGTAATCAGAATCGCAGCAGTTTGTCGCGGATGACCGAAGAAGAGATCGTTAGGTTTATGGAATCTGCGGAAGATGAAGACAATGATTCTGAATATGAGTTGAGCGAAGGAGAAAGTGAAGATGACGAGTTTTTGATATGCGATGATGACCTTGCACATATGAGTAAATATATTGAGCAATTGGAAAATGCATCCAGCAGCGACTTCTTCTCAACTATTAGCAGTTTAGATGCAAACCATGAAGATACTATAACGAAAAGTGAGCCATAAATACCATTTATAATACCTTTTAAATAATTATAATTTCTTTCCTTTTGGCAGCGGCGCCAACTTGCTCCAGCAAAGCATCAACCAGCACACCACTGCCATCTACGAATAAACCAAAACGGCCAAAGCGTAATCGTTCTCCATTGCCAGACCTTGACGAAAGCTTACCGTGTTTTTCACCAACTGCAGGCGGATTCACTGGTAGTGCTACAGATATAAATCCACAATCTTCTGAATTTAAAAACATTTTATGGAAGAAGAAGCATTTGGAGCTACATCGCAATGAAATTGTTTTTTGCGGTGATACAAGTTTACCCGAGCGCTTCAAGGAATTGAAAACACCATTTCAATGCTTCATGTACTTCTTCACCGACGAATTTTTTGATAAAATCGCCAAAGAAAGCAATTTGTATGCTCATCAGCAGAATATTGAAAGCAGTGTGAATATTACATCTGCCGATTTGAGGAAGTATGTTGGCATATTGCTATACATGTCTGTCTTTCGGTACCCAAATACGGAAAGCTACTGGTCACAACACGCATTCGAAGCCATCAGAGCAACCATGCCGTCAAAGCGATTTTTTCAGATTCGCAAGTTCCTTCATTTTAACGACAGCTCTTTGATGAAAAAACAAGGTGAAGAAGGCTACGACCAGCTTTATAAAGTGAGACCTATTATTGAACATTTCAACGATCGTTTCGACTCAGTTCCGAAGACACCACGATTGTGCATCGACGAGCAAATGTGCTCAACAAAAATGATAACTGCTTTGCGCCAATATATGCCGGATAAGCCACATAAATATGGAATCAAATTGTTTGTTCTATGTGACTCCTTCGGATATTCATACAGGTTTGAAGTCTATAAGGGTGCAGGTGACAATAATGTGGTAGAAGATGCACCAAATTTAGGTGCGACATCTAATGTCGTTGTACGTTTATCGCAGACCATTCCAAATTTTAAAAACCACATTTTATATTTCGATAATTTTTACACCTCTCTGCCACTATTGGTGTATTTGCGGAGCAGAGGTATTTATTCCCTTGGTACGATTCACGCTAATCGCATACCGCATTGTAAATTGTCTCTTGACAAAGATGCAAACAAAAAAGAAAAAGGCTATTCTGAAGAGTTTGTAGGAAGAGCATACGGAATAGAATTATCAACCGTATTGTGGAAAGATACGAAGTGTGTGCGTTTAGCTTCGACTTATGCAGGTGTTAGGCCATTTATTACCGCTACTGCTGATATTCAACCAATTAAAGCAACTAGATATGATAGAAAGAACAAAAAATACGTTGAAATCGAGTGCCCAAACATAATCAAGGAGTACAACTGCCACATGGGAGGCGTCGACCTCATGGATGGTTTGTTAGGCCGCTATCATATTCGAATGAAAACAAAGAAGTGGACCTTGCGTCTTTTCTATCACTTCATAGATATGGCCGCGGTAATTCATTCCAGAGATCCTTCGTGTTTAAAGCTTCCTGATTTTCGTGCAGAAGTAGCTGACGAGCTGTGCAACATTCAACAAAGCAGCAAAAACCCAGTTGGACGACCCTCTACAGCCTGCTCAAATTACTGGGATCCAAAAATGAGAAAAACTTACGCACCTCCAGCTGACATAAGGTACGATGGCATTGGTCATATTCCCGATCATTTAGATCGAACCGGAAAGCGGATGTGTAAAATGCCTGGTTGTAAAGCAGAAACGCAACTGTTTTGCACCAAATGCAACCTCAATTTATGTTTGTCGGCAAACAAAAAATGTTTTCAGCTTTTTCATACTCAATAATCTCGATAAGATTTCTTATTTGCAACAACTGTAATAATTTTGTGCCTTTTTTTCAATAATAAAAATATATATAAAAAAAATTCGTGCACTATTTTAAATACGACATACCAGGCAAGTCCGCCTAAAGGCGGGGTACATAAATTTACCTCTAGGGGGCAACCCTTTGATTTTTTTGAACTTTTGACTTCAAATTCGTTTTTTTCGACCTCAAATTAGCCTATATGAATTTTTTCATTACAAACAAAAATTGGCCGGTTAGAGGGTTAAGAGTTTTAATTTTGAGTCACGAGCCTTAAAAGAGTATTAAATATGAGTCTTAAAAGAGTCTTAATTTTGAGTCCAAAATGAGACATAAAGCAGTCATTATTATGAATTATATTTTGAAGCCCACAACCTACGAAAGTGTACTCATAAAAGAGTATTTTTTGAGCGCATTATGACGATAAAAACTCAATTATGAGTCTTAGAAGAGTCTTTTAAGAGTCATAATGTTTGTTGGGTAACAACACACGATGCCCTCGTGCTATGGGAAACCGTGTAGTGACCACCACTGGTCTATTGCAATAAGAAAATGTTAAATTAAAAATAATTTCTTATCTGCAGTGGGAATTGAACTCGCATCCCACCGATCGATGGATCTATGCTCTTACCAACAAACCATAAGCCTTCGTTATGAAATGTCGCTGATTCGATATTAATTAAAGCTATGTTGCAGCAGATCACAATAATCTATTAATAGGATTGTGTATTGACTATCTTTCATATGGTAAAATATATATTAAAAGGATTGTGTATTGGCTATCCAAACAACAAAAGTAGCAAAAAAAAAAAAACCATTAAATTATTAAATCTATGAAACTGCCTTTGACCATCATATTTATAATCATTCTTGAGAGTGTGGCTTAAACAAGAAGTCTCTCCAAACTTGCGAGTGGGAGTATTTTTTTGCCTCGATAAGATTTGGAAAGTACGAAAGTAAGTTGCTCATAGCAAGTTTTGAATTATGGTGAACGAACTTGTGTTAATTTCTCCACTGCAAACATTTGTGAAGTAAATCATTAGTTTACACACAAGTTTTAGCATTGTGAGTGCTTTTAAGGTGAAGCTGAGACGTCTAGCCTCTCTGAACTTGTGAGCGGAAGTATTAGTTCCTCGATAATACTTTTAAAGTACCTCTGAGCGCACTCATTCACATTTTGAAGAGCGATGTCAGTCAAGTCTGCCATGCTTCGAAATGGGCTGATAGATTTAGTGGAAAAGTAGGGGCAATCAAGTGAAACATGTGTAGGATATTCTAAGCGTGAGGGGAAGCGCAGAAACAAGTGAATTAGAATCTGGAGTAAGTGTCTTGGCTTATCTCAGTCTATACTATAAAGCAATCCCATCCACAAACGCATCCCTTTCTTTGCAACGCTGTTGCATGATTGATGCATTTTGGATATTTTAGCGGCTCTCTCCGCGGCCTCATGAAGTTCTAAATTTTTAGTCTATTTTTGTCATGAGGGCTATGAACCAGCCTTTACTGGTCAAAAAATTTAAAGGAGGACTTATATCGGATTGTGAACATGCTTTTTGGGTTTGATTTAGTCACTTTCATTGGCAATTTTGGCAATTTGTCTATGTAATATTTTTATATTAGGTAAAAAACAAATGGAAGGCAATTAAATATTTGAGTTTCTCAAAAAAAGCAAGAAATTATATTTTTATTTACATTTAAACATTTATTCGACAATACAATTTGTCATCATAAAAAAACCTCAAATGATTCGGGTAGCTTTAAGCGTAGCGGTTATAAAGAAGATGAAAAGATTAAATAACCATAAAGCTGAAAGTTATCGTGAGCAGAGAGTAGATCAAAAATTTTATAGCAACAACAAATAAATGACAAGACTTGTGAAAATGCTCTGTACTGCGGATTCGATGTCAACAGAATCCTGCCAAATTTTGTGTCATCACAATTCAGTTTTAGGAGCTCTGATTTTGTTTTTGTGTTATGGACATTTTGGCACGTTCCAACTGGTTGCCATTTGTTTTAATTAGTAGTCACTTCAAATGTGTGTTCAACACAAATAAGAGTCAGAGTCAGAGTATGCCACGCTTTGAGCCCAGGTTCGCATACGTTTTACACAAGCTGAGGATATATCGGACTAAAACTGCTGAATATCCTTTTTGCACGTTTCAAAACGTTAGGTGTTGTTGGTGTTTGCGTAGGTTGGACATAAAATGACTAAAATTTTCACTGATTCACGTGCGGTGCTATTCAGGTTTACTAGTGCGGAGATATTAAGATTGTTGTTGTAGAGCCAAATGTTGTTTGTTCTTGTTTCAATGCAAGGAATAAGCAAATATTAGCTGCTTTTAATACATACATAACAGCGCAGATTTTTGGAATTTGAACCATTTGTTTTTGACCTAAATAAAGGGTTAAAATAAGAAAGTAAAGTTTAAAATACACACTAAAAATGTGTGTAAAAAAATAGTTGGCTGTATCGTAGACACACCCGTAGGTTTTGACGTGACAGTATTTCTTGTCCTTATTCTTGTTTCCTTTCCTTTCCTTTGTTCCCAAACTTATCTATTCTATCCTTCCGTTATTCTTTTATTTGCCCAAATAATTTTCCTACTTTATGTACAAATTCTTGTTATGATCCATGTCCAAATTATTGACTTAATCCTTGTCCGAATACCTTTCCTAGTTTGGACAGGCGTGTTTGCCTAAATCTTTCCCCTAATTTATAACCTAAATTGTGTCATAGTCCTTTTCCGGTTTCATAGTCCGGTTTCATTGCGTTATTTTGTTGTTTGTGAACAGTGTTGGTTGCCACGAAAAAAATTTTTGAAATCATAACTTTTATTTTCGGCTTGTTACATCAGAAATGGTTAGTCTAATTTTGTTGTGATGGCTTTGATTAGACCTTTATTGGAGTATCATATTTTTTTATCCTAGCACCAATACTCAGCGAAGAGTAATTATATGTAACAAATTTGCAGTTCCGTTACATAAGCAGCTTCCACCGCGTCCCGATGACGTTTTGATTATTTTTTTGTTTTGTAATGAGGTTAAAGAATTGATCTTATAGTCATACCATTATTTTAATCATGGATCCTATACTCAGCGAGTAACAATGTAACGCCGATGCATTTAAAAAAAATCCCTTTGTCAACTTTTTTCAACACCTGGGCGGAAAACGTATAGATGTCCCCTCAAAAAGATTTCGATAAAATTATTATTTCGTTATAATGTTTGGATTTTGCGATTAAAGTGTAAAACAATATCATTCAAATGTCTTCAACGGAAATTTTTGCAGGACTCAATCCTTAGGAGTTAATTTTCGATGAGTTTTGTTCACATAACCACGATCTTTTGCGTAGCCTCACAAGAAACAGGTCAATTGACTCGCCATATCTCGAAATAAGTCGTCCTGGAAATTTCTAATACAAAAAACCCTAATTGGTGCTGTTGTGTGGCTTGTGACTCTATCTTAGTGAAACCACATATCATCTAGATCAGGGCTGGGCATTCTAACACAGTCACATTTTGTTTTGTCTTATTAGTATTAGTGCGCTCTCGAATCGCGCGCACTGAGCGAAATAGTTGTCACAATTATTTAGATTTGTAAGTTTCTATTTTCTAATTTATGTTTTTATTTTTATTCATCGGTACACTTCATTATTTCTTCTATGAAATCAGTTAATACAAGTATTATGAATGAATAATGAAAAGAATCTAAATAGGTAATATTGAATTAATATTGGTAATTAATAGATGAGGTAAATATATGAAATCTTAATATAAACGAATAGTTATTTAATATCATAAAATCTTAATATATACTAATAATTAATATTAATAATAAAAAAATAATTGAATAATTACTAAGCAAATGAAAAAATATAGTAAGCAAGTAATCATAAAATTAAATAATAAAAATTAATACAAGAATATGAATGAACGATACAAAGAATCGTAATAGGTAATATGTATGTATGAATTATATGAAACTTTAATACATGCTAATAACATGATATTCTATAAAATAAAGAAATATTTGCATAAAAATTATAAATCTACAAATCAATAGGTTGGTTTTTTTAAGAGTGTACATAAAATATGCAGCGCAAAGCGATATAAACCTTTCAGCATCACAGTCTACGAACGACTGAATTATATTCTCTTCTGTTGTGAGGTTTGTGCATCGTATAATAATACATGGTAGCATTGACAACTGCTTATTTTCTCTTCAACAGGAAAACATAAACTGTCAAAAACAGCTTTTTGTGGAAATACATCAGCAGCTGCTGTGGTTGTTGTTTTTTTTCACTTCAACGTTTTCAACATTGCTTGTGTTTTCAATGGCGGATTGTGAGCGCTCTCTTTTTGAGTATATTTTTTGACAGTATATGATTTCCCAAGCAACTGTCAATGCTACCTTGTATTATTATACCATGAGCTTTGTGTACATGTGAAAAGTTACGCTCTTAGAGAGCTCAGTGAGCTCTCTAGTACCCTGCGCTGATCTAGATCCATATCTTCAATTTTAGGCAAAAAAAAAAAAAAAAATTAACAATTTTAACAGTTGTACGTTGGTAAAGCGTACCGTATTATAATATGGCAAACCTTAACCTGAATAAAAAACTTAATTAAATTATAACCAAATGTCACATGCACTTTCCGAAACTCGAAATGGTACACGCTTTACAATATAAAAGAAATCTTTTGAGTTCATATAAATTTAAGCTCAAAAATTTAAATAGAATTTTTATAGATTTCAACACCCACATACTTTGAGTGGATTTTATTAAGAAAATATACTTTTAAATGAAAAACTAGTAAGAAATGATCTTCGACTGGGCCGAAGTTGTACCCCCACGTCCGTACCAAAATATACTTCAACTCTTAAGAAGTCAAAAAAATGTTTATTTGTAAAAACATTTTCGTCATAGTTTTAACAGAAAATATTCGTTTTTGTTCTTTAATGACGTCACTTTGTATGGGAGGTGTGTGTGGTTTATTTGATTTGGTTGAATTTCATACACAGAATACATGTTATATATCAAAGTTTATATGCAAAATTTCAAGTCCATATATTAATTTTTGTGACATTTAAAGAGATTTTACATTTTTGATAAAGTCACTTTGTATGGGAGGTAGGCGTGGTTTTCATCGGATTTGTTTGAATTTCATACTCAGAGTGTATATTGAATAGCAAAGCTGATATGCAAACGGAGTGACAAAATTAGTATACCCCGTTTACATTTTTTAAACGTAGGGGTTAAAAATATATTTTATTAAATGCTTACATATGTATTTATGTGAAATATAAATAAAAACATTTATTTATTTAAAATGCACTTCGTGTACACATTTTGAGAATGATATGCTCAACAAATAGTTTTTTGGCAGAGAAAGCAGACCATCTCATGATTGTATTTTGCCTTTACTTGGTCTGGAAGGCTTGTATTACGGCGTTTTCGATATGTTCCAGCTTCAGTATTATGTGAAGAGTTATTTTTATCAGAAACAAACATTATAATAGATCTTATAATAAATCTACACCTCAACAAGAGAAATTGAAGTTTTTAAATATATAGAAAATAATTATAATTGAGATTCTCAAAGTACATGATTTCGGTTCACCTTTAGCATAAAATGAAAGTCATGTAAGCTTGGATCCTTAAGCTAAATGGTTTTGAAAATATTTAAATATTAAAAATAAAAATGTAGTTTTCTACACCAACGAAGGTCTTCGGTTAATGAATATTTTTTCAGGCCATACTTTATTATATTTCCTTTGATTTTAGTTGAGTCTTATGTTATGTTTTTACTTTTTCTCTATTTTTATGATAATTAATACATTTCTGTTTCTTTTCAGATTAATTAGTTGCCATTTTTAAACTAACTATCGACTTAAGCAACAAGATGTCGCTTTTGGCCAACAACAGTCATTCCCTTTCCGAAGAAGAAATCGATGAGTAAGTAACGTTGATTAATATGGCATAGATTAGATAATTTTCTATCGCTGACCAATTAATGAAACTAATTGACCTTTTATGACCATTTCTGACCTTTTAAATGATGTAATTGGTCAGTCAAAATTATATGTATGTGGTGCTATTTATGTTTCAATGTAAATTTGTATATGTATACAAGATGTTATACCCGGTTTTACTCGGGCGAAAAAAAGTGTAAAATTTTGATTTTAGTTATGAAATTCGATTTACCAATTATTTATTAATGCTAACCAATTATCAGCACACAATTTTCTCTTGAGTTCAGGTATTATTTTTTATTTTATTGATGATGAGGTGCTAAAATTTTTGGATGACCTTGAAAAACTTTAACAGCAAATAAAAAATGTTCTATTGCTGACCAATTAATGAAACTAAGTAATTGACCATTTAAATGATGTAATTGTAGTTGACTTTTAAACCAGTCAAAATTATATGAATGAGGTGCTACCATCGCGTACCTTATCACCAGTTTTGCCGCAAACGAACTTCGTTTGTCGTGCTTGTTATTTGCAAACGTTCCAACAGTTGTCATAATAATAGTCAGTAGCGAAAAACGAGTTGGAGGAAATTAATTCCGTTTGTCATAAAGGAGAGTGATTTTTAAATTTCAGCAATTCAAAAATTTGAAACTTTGTTTGTTTTCCCTTCGTTGTATAAATACAACACTTATGGTTCAGAGTAACTTTTTGGACAAATTGTTACTAAATAACCAAATTGGTAATTTGTTTAATATGAGGACGGAGATAGCAACAGAGGTGTGATGAATGCAACCCATAAGAAGACTGACAAACATAGGGAGAAAGATAATAAATAATATATAATATTGACCTAAATAGCTTGCGGTATATAATATACAAGATATATTTTGAAGTTGATGACAACTGAGCAATCGTTTGCGGCAAATACAACTCGCAAACGAAGTGTATTTGGTGAATTTTTCAGTTGTGGTAAAAAAAAAAATTTCTTTGCGTTTGGTTATATCCCACCCTTCTAGTCTTTAACTAATTTGAGCCTCTTTGGTATGGATTCAAACAGATTTGGGTTACGTCCGATATAATGTCCGAATTTGGGTTACGTCCGGATGTGGCCCATTGCTCATCCAATGCTGCTTTCATATCGGATTTGTTGGAATTCGAGTGTTTGTATCCAAAATGGCCCACAAATTTTCAATCACATTCATATCGGGCGAATGTGCCAGTGCGCACAGTTACAAAGTCAGTCATATCTGTACAATATCCGACCGATATATCCGATATGTTTTTCGGTTCATTGTCTTGATAAAATCTGAAGACATCACGAATGCTCAGATTCTCTACACTTTCAAACAAATTTGTCTTCAAAGATAATAAAACTTGCCCATTGTCGTCTCAATGAACTGCAAGTTTCCAAGGCCGGCTGCCGTTTCCTTATTGTATGGCAAGTGTCTGGCATTGCTTTTATACCATCTTTTATATTGGATTTCTCATGATTTTCCTTTTTTACCTTTTCTCGGTAATTGAGTTACAATATTTAAAATGTTTAAATATATCGAATGTTTACGAAGGGTTTATTTAGTTAATGATTATTGATAGGTACTGTGCCCACCGCATCAGAATTCTGGATACATTCTAGGAATGTATAGGCTTGATGCCTTCTAGATATTTTATGTGTATAAAAAATGTGTACCGTATATAAATAGTGCACCACGTATAACCATATGCTATACACATGTGTGGATAATATGTACGCATACATATGTTTATTTCATCCCATGATATTTCAATATACACAAGAGGTGCCATTTAAATTGCATTATTGCACCACGTTCAAGGACACAGTACAAGAAAAGCTCTTATATTAATGAGTTTTTTCATAATTTTGCGCATAAAGTGCATAAAGAGCTTTGCACCAAGAAATTTGCAATAAAATTAGAGCGAGTGTGTGCATATTTACATAGGCGTGCTTATGTGTGTGTGTATTGCCTATTCTGACCTCGTGTTTATTCAAATCTCTTCTCAGAAAAGCTACTGACGTTTTCTAATGGATTTTAAATTGTTGACAACCACAAATAGTTAATAAAGGACGTGTTTAAAACTGATTCTACGCAGTAAGAAATGAATTTGTCGTTACCTTTTAAATGCTTTTGTTGTCCTTTTATGTCTCTTTTGTGCGTATCTATGCAACATAAACATTTACCGAGTATTACATTATTTAAAATGGTGATTATCATAAAAAAATAATATGAAATGTCAGCTTATGTTGTTGACGAAGGTGTGGATTATCTTTATTGAATGACCACCTACAATGGCTTGACTGTTGCTAAGTAAAGAGTGATTTTTTAAGTGCCTGATAACTTTTTTTTAAAAAAAAACGCATAAAATTTGCAAAATCTCATCGGTTCTTTATTTGAAACGTTAGATTGGTCCATGACATTTACTTTTTGAAGATAATTTCATTTAAATGTTGACCGCGGCTGCGTCTTAGGTGGTCCATTCGGAAAGTCCAATTTTGGGCAACTTTTTCGAGCATTTCGGCCGGAATAGCCCGAATTTCTTCGGAAATGTTGTCTTCCAAAGCTGGAATAGTTGCTGGCTTATTTTTGTAGACTTTAGACTTGACGTAGCCCCACAAAAAATAGTCTAAAGGCGTCAAATCGCATGATCTTGGTGGCCAACTTACCGGTCCATTTCTTGAGATTAATTGTTCTCCGAAGTTTTCCCTCAAAATGGCCATAGAATCGCGAGATGTGTGGCATGTAGCGCCATCTTGTTGAAACCACATGTCAACCAAGTTCAGTTCTTCCATTTTTGGCAACAAAAAGTTTGTTAGCATCGAACGATAGCGATCACCATTCACCGTAACGTTGCGTCCAACAGCATCTTTGAAAAAATACGGTCCAATGATTCCACCAGCGTACAAACCACACCAAACAGTGCATTTTTCGGGATGCATGGCCAGTTCTTGAACGGCTTCTGGTTGCTCTTCACTCCAAATGCGGCAATTTTGCTTATTTACGTAGCCATTCAACCAGAAATGAGCCTCATCGCTGAACAAAATTTGTCGATAAAAAAGCGGATTTTCTGCCAACTTTTCTAGGGCCCATTCAATGATTTGCAAGCGTTGCTCGTTAGTAAGTCTATTCATGATGAAATGTCAAAGCATACTGAGCATCTTTCTCTTTGACACCATGTCTGAAATCCCACGTGATCTGTCAAATACTAATGCATGAAAATCATAACCTCAAAAAAATCACCCGTTAGAAGAAAAGCAGAAATATTAAGAAGCAGGCAATTCAGAGCAAAAATTTACTTTTGAATTTTTGTTTTTTTTTTAATACTTAGCATTGCAGTGTTATTTTTTGGGCAATAAATTCAGACGTTAACTCATCTCAAAAGTTCAATTTACTTAACCTCAGGTTTCATAACCAAAGTTTAAGTTTTTAACACGATAAATTTTTTTTTTTCTTTTTTAACATATCACATTTTTATGGGCAGTTTACTTAACCTGAGGTTAACAGTTTAAACTTGGTTGTGAGAAAAAAAATCTACTTATCAGATGGGGCTTCTAGTCAAATTTACGCAACACTGAAACTATTTTGAATTATTTTCATATATTGGGTTGGGGACATTTTCTGTTTTTTATTAAAAACATTTTATTAATCCAAATATTGTCTATTTTTTTCAAATACCTTCTATCATTTTTTGCCAGTACTTTCAAGAACCAAGATTTATTATAGAATTGAAGAATTCTACCTTTATTGTAGAATTTCGGGATTTTATCTTTGAAAAACTGTCGCAGGTGCTTTTCGGAGTTGTCTTTTGAGGCCAATTTTTTCCCAACAAGAGAGTGTTGAAGAGATTGGAGCAAATTATAATCTGATAGTGCAATGTGAGTTCTATACGGTGGATGCATCAAAACTACCCAGACAAAGTCTCTTAGTTTTTTCAGGGCCAACAAAAATTTGTAAGGCCGTTGTCATGATGAAATGCAATACCTTTCCTTTTGATCTATTTCGGCCTCTGCTTTTCAATTTTTTGCTTCAACCGCATTAATTGCTGGCTGAAGATATTCGAATCATTCGTTTGGCCAGGCGGTAGTAGCTCATAATCAAGTATGGGCAAAGAGAGCTTGGAGCGCTGAGAGCAAGAATTGAGAGCAAAGGCTTATGTAGCAACACAAAACGCAACAACAAATCAAAGACAAAAGACAAACACAGAAACAACACAGAAGCTTTAAATTTAGTGGTACCCGCCATACCCGCTCATAATCGATTACATCTTTACATAGACGTACCCAGGAATTTTTCAAGGCAAAGGGAGGCAAAGGTATGCATTGATGTGCACGTATATGAAAATGATGATATGAAAATGTAACATATACACATAGGAAATAAAAATATATATAAAATTTTTCCAGTCCACTCTCCCCTGTGGACGCCCTTGCATCCTTGTAGTCTAACCAAATACACAGTATGATCTTGAACTTTCTTGTCGTTAATCGCGGCTTTGACACCGTTCTTGGAGCTTCACCTTTTTCGGACCAAGACCGTTTTCGAACAAAATGATCGCATGTTATCAGTTTTTCACCACCTGTTACCTTACGTTTCAAAAATGGCTCGATTTTCTTTTTTTTTCAATAGCAAATCGCAGATCCTTTATATTTTTTTCACTTAGTCCAAGGCACCCAAGAATCGAGCTTCTTAAAAATCAACTTTATTCAAATGGTTGGTGGTCATTTTGATCACAAATAAAAAATATTTTGTGATCGATTTTTCTTGAACCTTAGTCATACTTTTTCCGACTTTTTCGGTGATAGGACGACAAGAGCGAGCTAACCGTTCTAAAGTTATAACACTTTCAAGTGAAGCGAACAGAAAAACTTTTTCCGATAGAATGTTAAAAACACATTTAAGTTTAAGTTCCAATTTTTATGGTAGCAGTCAACGTGTTAAGCAGTCAGAAAACACTTTTAGGACAGTTGACTAAGTCAAAGTACATTTATTTTTGTATTAAAAATACTTATATTTGTACATTAAGTGATCAAATATGTTTGCTTGGGAATTTCAAGCTCGACTCTCGTGGCTTTCATAAACTTTGCCTACTCTAGTTAAATTGTTGATTAAACTTACAAGTAATCAAACATGCAAGCAACTTCTTGATGTTTAAGTCACCCTTAGTTGCACACCGCTATTCGACATATCAGACATACAGTGCCGGACAAAACTAAACACAAACATTCCTCTGGAGTACTGAGATTTTTGAGAGATAATTTATTTCATTGCTTGTTAAAAATGAAAAGCATTTTATTCTCAAGACCCATATTTATCATTGAAAATATATCGAGTTTGATTTTTAAAGTTCAACGTTAAAGAACGTGTTATCTAGAGATGACCGTTGAAATTCAATATGACAGAGAATTTTTATAACCCAAGTAGGGCTGTGTAGGGGTCATATAAAATTTGTTACTCTATTTATTTAAAGCCGATAAGGGGGTGTGGAAGGTATATATTCCTATTATTATTTTTTCTTTACTAGCTGACCCTTAAAACGTTATTTTGTACAAACTGAATATTCGAAGTATCTATTTTATGCGAGGTACGAGTAACCATGATGGAATAATTATAAGGTGTTCTCATTCCATGACATTTCTGAATATATTTTTTGACATGCTGCCTTATTTTGACAATCTGAAGGGTTTCATATAAACTTTTTTGTATGAAAATGTCAAAATAAGGCAGCCTATTTTTTTCTGATACTCCGGATGAGAACACCTTATATTTATTCCACCATGCGAGTAACTGAATTTACTGGAAATGAAAAGAAAAAGCTTGAAAATTTCGAATATTTTATTTTATCTAACTGACATAAACTTCAATAATACGTATAGAAAAAGTGGGTAGAAAAGAGAAATAATTTTGAATTTTCCATATTTTTTTTTTGATATGTTTTAAAATTTTTCAGATTTTTTTCCAAATTTTATTTTTTTTAACTTTATATAAGCACTCTTCATGATACATATTATATGCATATAAATTTTTGTCTTTATCGGTGAAGTAATTCTTGAGTTTTGCGGTTACAAACAAATATCTTTCTTTTATACATTCTCTTATTCTCTTATCAGCCCCAGACTTAGAGGACAATCAAGTGGGGATGATTCCACGTGATGAGACGGGCAAAAAATTGTGGGGGTGGTTGCTCACGCCCCCTAGGGAAGAAGCAGGGAAAATAAAAAAAAAATGGGTCTCATTACGTTTTAATCAATAACTTACATATTTCTACAACGATTACCAAACTTTATAGCTTTTTGAAAAGAAAATAAAAAATCCTTCATGTTATTAGCAAAAAGCATCTAAAGCCAAAAAATATTCTTTTTTTTTACAAAAATTAAACTTTTCAAAGATTGCAATTTTCTCGAAAAAAAACACACAATTTTTCTTTTTTTATGACGTTCTTTGTTTTCTTGAATAATTCGCTATATATGCGCCATACATTGTTTTTTCTCAGAGTACCTATTTTTAGTAAAAAATCTATTTTTCGATCTTACCACTTTTTCCTCTCACTGGTGTTTTAAACGCAAGCACTGTGTCTTTATTATGATAAATAACTATAAAAGCAGTTAGATTTAGCGTAATTTTTTTTAAAAATGTTGTCATTTGTGTAAATGAAAATCAGGTTCTAAAACGAGCCAATTCGAAGATGAGATTTACGCCTATCTTCAATATGCAATTTACGTGTTAAACTTTGCAAAATGCAACGAAAACCTCGTCTGCCTGCCAAATAAAGTGACGTCATCAATATAAAAAAATCTATAAAAATTCAACAAAAATGAATACAGGAGCTTCAATTGCAAAAATGCATATTTCAAAGCTTGAAATTGAATGAAAATCACGCCTACGTTCCATACGAAATAACGTCATCAAAATGAAAATTCTGCACAAAAGTTTTCATAAGAAATAAATACTTTGAATTTCAAATTTCAAAAACAAATGGAAAAACGATATACATCCCATACAAAGTACGTCATAAATATAACAAAATCGTCATAAATTCTACAAAAAAAAAATGTTGACTTCATTCATTGACACATAAGCTTTGAATAAAAACCACGCCTATCCCATATAGAAATTGACGTCATCAAAGTAATAAAGCCTTCATAACTTTGAATACTATATATTACATACGAGTGTGGCGGTATTTTAACTTCAGCCAAGCCGAAGATAGTAAATACATTCCTCACTAGTTTCAATTAAATTCAAGTTTTCTGAAAACACAAACATTAACCTTTCGGAGTCGGTGGAATAACTGTGGGGTATTGTAATATGGAAAAGTTGCTTGATTTCCCTCTCCTCTACAGCTTTCTTAATTGCACCATGTACTTAGTATATCTAACGCTTTGTTGTTGATGTTGGCCTTTTGTTGAAATAATTTTTGTGGGCATTGCTGCTTTACAGTTTATATAGTTACTAGCGATACCCGGCGCGCGTTGCTGCACCCAGCAAGTTTATTGGAAATGTTAAGTAAATTCAAAATTTTTATTAATCCCTTAGTCTGACACCACGCTCATGTTCCACTGCCCATTACAGTTTCCCAGTAGCAGAACATCACTCCCAGGTGACAATTCCATTATGAGTTTCAATGTCCTGTGATTTAAGCTTCCATAGCTATTCTGTATAGAGAATCGGGCCACACCCCCTTTTCCAATGCACAAACCAGTTTTCCAGTAGAAAGACTTTGGCAATTAGTAACTCCATACTGAGTTTTATTGTCATGCGACGTTTAGTTCCAAAACTATTCAATATCAAAAATTTGACTTGTGTTGTCGAAGCCATAACCCCTTTTCCTATGTCCGTCCCAGTTCTCTTGTTTATTTATAAAAAAACTTATTGAATGACACAATGTCAATTCTATAAAGTAAAAAAGTCAGCCGTTTGTTCCTTTTGTTCATTTATAAATTACAGGAAAACCACCGTCAAAACATTTGTAGAAAAGTTGCATGCAGCGAAGCAAATAAACATACGTACATACATACATACATCAAGTCGGATCAAATCTCATTCTCATTAAAAAAAAATCCTCAACATGCTAAAGGTGGTCAGTGAATCCCCTTTTAACAAAACTGTGTTAGATTAATTCTCCACATCAAAACTACTTTGAACATATTAGAATGTACTTCGATCCAATTAGCTTTAAGCGCAGCAAAGTATGTACATATGTATATGTGTGTGTTTGCTTGTTTTGTTGTTTTGTGCTTGCTGAGAACAAAAAGAGTATAGTAGTTAGCAACATGCAGTTTATTGAGGCTCTCGCAGCACAAACGCATGAAAAGCTAACGATCAAGCAATGCATGGCATTGTGGATGATTTTTTAAAAAACTTAACACTTTAATTAAAGATACTTAATATTGAAATTTCGAAAAGAAAATAACCCATGAACCTTTTGTAGCACAAATGTGATATTTTAAAACTTATTTCAAAAAAATCGGACCAGTACTTTTGGAGTTTTGCGGACACAAAAAATTTTCACTTTCATTTTATATAATAGTATAGAAGATAGATATAGATAGATAAGTTTATTTTGACTGATTTTTACTAGCCATTGAAAGTTGATTTTAAGTGATTTCATCAAAATTCATCAAAAATCGTCTTTGCAATATAAAAAAAGGAGTTTTGTTGCGAATTACTTCAAAAAGTTGAAATCGAGGCATATTAGTTCATACGAGTATTTTATTGAAGAAAGTGGCAACGAGAAAATAAATGTGCCTTACTTTTCTCCGACGCTGTATACGAGTAAATAAGCACCCTAATGCTGCATTTAGGCATAAGACAATTGACTGAAGTGTATGCATGTGATTGCACTGAACTAAATTTAAGATTAAAGTAAATATAAAAAAAAGAATGACCGTTAAATACATAAAAAGTTTGAAGAATACACAAAAGATACACATGACAATGAATGTAATTTGAAAGTTTACATATATGTAGGTAACATGAAAAGTGGTTGAGAAATAAAATAAATGTCAAGTGTTTAGGCAGCTATACAACGAAGAAAGGTAGATTTACCTGTCGAACACAACCAAATTTAAAAGTAGAAGAGGTACTCTGTTTTTCTTTATAGTTGTTATAGTTTGAGAAAGTTGTTTTCTGAGCAGAAATAATTTAATAATTATAATTGTTTCCACTAAAATAGTTGAAAGCTTTTGTCTATTCTTTGAAAATCTCTAAAATTATTTTTTGAAAAAATAAGTATAGATGCCAGGGCTGCACTCTTTGAAACCCAAAATGCATAACTCTTTATTGATTTTGAGAGTTCCTACTCAAAGTGAGAGAGGAATTTCAGCCACGAGACTACCTTGTTTATTCTACCATGATGTCCACCAAATAGCACGTCTGACCCGTGTGGTCGCTCATACAATTTTTTGAAGTGAATCATATAACATAACCATTTATGATAACATAACGCTAACAATATTAGGAAAAACGGCATAGCTCGAAAAAATGTGGATTTCTTAAAGTGGGAACCATAACGGGCCGTATAAATGCAGGGTGTCTACTTGGTATGATAACATCATCTCCATTTTTCTTAACATATTCAAGAACTGCTTTCACTATCCCTCACAGTTATTTAATGTAACTTACGCTACATAATAATAATGTTTAGTCCATTTTTATACGATCGGAAGTGCTTGCGCTGAATTTCATAAACTTTACCTGTCCATAATTATAAGTGACGTCACCTACTGCTACGAGTACACTACGGCCTTAAGGGCACCCTTTACCTTGGCAACCCAAAATTTAATGCACGCTAAAATCACCCGAAAATTATAAAAGATATCGACAAACAGTTTTCTTATTGAATAGATAACATGTCAAACTTTGTTAAACAATTTATGTTGATGTTGTTGTTTTTGTATGACATGTCAAAGTAGGTATGCCGCTGGTTGTTATAAAAAATTTTTGTGCATCATCTGAAAATAATAAGCAAAATGGAAAATGTTAAGAACTAATGCTGCTATCGTCGGTACCAGAATTAAGTGGGTCGTTTAAAGAATAACGCATCTGTAGCATCCAAATATCAAAATTTCAAAAAAAGGTATTTTAGGACTTAAAAAAGGTCCAGCTCCGCTGATTTTGAAGCTACCTTCATGATTCTAGTACCTCCGGGAATGACTGGTGTTTAAAATATGTGGTGCAAAAATTAAAATTTTTTGATAAGTTTTTATCACAACCAATTGCGAAAAAATGGTTTCGAGATAAACGTATTAAAAATTATGGTAAGTGTTTTCGAAATAATAAAATTTAATAACGATTGGTTTGAAAGGCTTGTCCGATGAATTTGGGTGTTGACTATCAAGAAAAAAAATTTTAATCCAAATAGGATGATTGGTTTCCGAGAAATTTGGTGGACAGTGCCCAAAGACGTGATTTTCAAAAAAGTTCCTACTGTATATCTATTTGAAAAAAAAAACAGAAACAAAATTTTGAGAAAAAAAAACAATAACAACATTTCATTACTACTTTGCTTACAAAAATACATAATCAACAATATACATTGTTGAAAAGAAAAAAGATCACCAACAATGTGCATATGGCGTGATTATGTGCCTGAATTGCCTATACAAAAAAAAATTCGTTAAAAAAAAACAACTCTGTGGATTTGCGAGAAATTTTCACAGAATGCTCCCAATACTATGTTGTTCATATAAGTAAAAAAACAAAAACTCGCAAAAAAAATTTCAATGTTAAAGGGTGGCCTTACCAGTGTTTATTATCGTTCACTGGATGAAACTATCAAAGCATCCTACATTTTCAACACTAAAAAAAAGTATAGAATTAATGTCGGGGGGCAACGTTTCTCTCGAAATGTAGTTGCAAGACTCATAAGTCTCACAGTAAGAAACCACATTCAATTTTGGCCTTCTGATGATTCATCAAAAATTTACCAATTTCAACGGAACTCGCAAGCATTCCAGGGTCCACTTAACGCTGTTCCAAATTCCAATGTACCATCAAAATAAAGTTCCAAAAGTAAACCATAACAAAATCAATCTTAATCGCGAAATGGCTATGCATTGCCACAGTCCAACCAACATCAACAGAGACTTTGCACTTCGCAAGCGTCATCAACAACAATATTGTTATCGAAAGCAGTTATCAACATATTTCTATATGTATGCCACGATATGGTGATCCAATCCATTGTTCGGAGCATTGTTATGCAGTCGAGCCCCCTTTTGTTATTGAATGGGGGCTTCACGGACATTAGTATGTATGACATATACGTATATTGTGTGAATCGAATAAGTGTTGGTAAATTTTTAACGTGCGGGCTTAGTTTCAAACATACCCACCATACAAATAAAATAGATATGTATATATATACATATATATAAGAGCTGACGATATGTTTACGCTTAAATATGAAATGGTTTAAATTAAGAGAAGTTTTGCACTCAATTCATCAGTGTTCGTACAGGGTGTCTTAAGTTTCGAAAAATTTTTATAGCCGTCAATTGAACCAGAAGTAAAATGTTCGGCTTATATAAAGCTAAAATCTAAACAAAAACAAATTCCATTTTAGCTCTTAAAAGGACCTTGACCGAGCTTCTTATGATCAAACTGTGTTGTGCGTGTTATTAAATGTTTGTACACAAATGATCGATAACTGGACCCACTAGTTAAATGCCGACTCCGAACGGTTAAGAACAATACGTGTTATGGCACTGTTGGCGATTTTTGAAAATTTATAGATAGTTTCTAGACATGCTTGCTAACACAACAACAACAATCGTGCCAATCGGACCAACACACCCAGCAAAATTTAAAAAATTGCCGTTACTTTTTGAACACACCTCGTATAACTTCATTCAAATAGCTACCTCGGTTGACCCTGCTGTAGCCCACCTTTTCAACTTAATTTTGATGCTCTTTTCCGATGTTTTTGGCACCGATTTCAATAATAGCGCGAACAATGTTATGTTTAAGCACTTGAATCGTTTCTGGATCCCACAGAAAAGGGATCCAGAATCCCTTCGTGGAGGTCAAGTAACAACGCCGAAACAGATTATTACATGATTATCGAACTTAGTACGCAAACGATCGATTATTGGATGACTTGTGTGACACGAAACCAACCCTTTATAATGCTTTATAGCCTACTTAATTTTCATCCGCGAGGCATGCAAACGTCCCTCCCGAATCCCCATTACTTTTACACAGTCACGGTCGCCTCTAGTTAGCTTCCTTCGGTAAAGTACAGGGTTTTCCAATAAAATGTGCTATTTTGGTATTCAAAGAAAAATGCCATTTTTTAAGATAAATGATCGGATGTTTATTTCATAATAATGAAAAACAACAACAGCCAAATGGCCACCACGACCACGCTTACAGGACAATATCCTTTTCATGAAATTTTCCAAAACCAAAACGCAAAGTGGCTGCCCTATGTCCTCGATAGCCTCACGAATTCCATATTTGAGGTCTTCAATCGATGCTGGGCTTTTGGCCCAAGACCTTATCTTTCACGTGGCCCCAAAGGAAGAAGTCGCAAGGTGTTAAATCGCAAGATCCACCTCTTCGAGAGATAACACGGTCCGGAAACTTTTCCCGCAAAAGATCAATGGTTTCGTTTCTTGTGTGGCTGCAAGATTTTCACCATTTTTGTAGTAAATTTTAATAATTTCAATGCGTTGTTGAAGCGTGTATCGTTCCATTTTTAGTAATGGCGTAGTTTCTTCTTGTCAAATATCAAAGAATAAAAGCTTTGAAAGTGAGCGATTCACAATATCAGGCGATTCATAATAACACCTCTTATTGGAAAACCCTTTATAAAAAGCATCATACGTACTTACGTTTTCCTTTACTAAAATAAAGTGCAGGGAATGTACTCCCGACGATCGGAATTGTTCGTGTGTCCATTCTATGTACTTTATTTAATAAGTAAGATGTATGCATGAAAACGTAAGGTACCCGTACTGTATTGATATACTACGTGCATATAATTCATTTAAGCCTTCTTCGCAACGGAAATTGTAAGCACTGTTCACGTTTTCACTTACAAAAGATGGTGAACGTAAGGCCACGAATCGTACTTATTTTTTCGCTCTCTTCTCACTTTCATTTTTTATTGGGTTTTATGTACCAGTTACGTTTTGATGTTGAAAATGAGATATTAAAAACCAGAACGGAATGATGAAAATGAATAAATTAAATATTTTCCAGACTGTATGTTAGTGACAAAAATTTATTTTATCAATTTATTGCTTCACAAAGGATGTTACATCACCCCCGATAAGCATACATTTGTTCTTTACTCGTTTCTTACACTCCATATCTTCGTAAAGTTAATCAAATACCGTTATGTCATCTCATGCAGCATGTCTCTTACTTTACCAAATAAAGTACAAATGGAAATGATCACACGAAGACATAATCGGCTTAACCGTGTTTTCCTTTTGTAGTTGCAATCGTAAGCGAAGACGTGAGGTACTCTAAATGTAACAAACAACATACTTACTTTCGCATGATCCCGTTTTCACCACCATAAGCTAAAGGAAAACATGAATTATTTAGTAAGCACCTTACGATCTCTCCGACTGGGGTAGAGCCATCTTGCTGAAACCAGAGCTCATCCACACTTAATTCTTCAATGTGATGAAAAAAAAAAAAAATTGGCTAGCATGACTCTGTAGCACTCTGCGTTGACTGTTAAGTTGTTGCCGTTTTCATTGTGGTCAATATGCCGCAGCTCTAAGAACCACACCGAGCAGTCACACGTTCAGAACTGAACCGGAATTTCGGTAACATCGTGAAACAATGCATAATAAAATAACAAACTTAACTTTATATTTTGACAGCTAGATGTCATTGGTAATTTTAACAGCTGCTGAAACATAATAATTGGAAAAACTATCATTGCTATACGTATCTGGTCATCCTTTACCTATTCAATCAGTCTGTCAAAAGACTTTTACCCTTTACCTATTAAATTTTTTCAAAAGTCTGCTTTGGTTCGAAATGGGGTGATAGATTAATGGGAAGGAAAGGGCAATCAAAAGAAACATGTATAAGATGTTCTAAATGAAATATCCCCACGTAGTGGCCCGCATGGCCCGCGGGGCCCTTCATAAAAATTTTTTTCTATCTTAGTTTTGTCTTTGCGATGAGCCAATATCAAAGTACGCCTGCAAAAAACAACAACACAAACTGCAGTCGTTCAGTGTTCAGCACACTTTCCAGCGAACTTTACAAAAACAAATGCATGCAAAGCCAAAATATAAAAACTCACACTCGATTATGTCGATGCTGAAGCTGATTGTCCCGTTACTTGTGTGTCCAGTAATTTTTCATGACATGTGATTTTATTGCATTGTAATTTTTTTTTTAGATTTGTTCGATTTTTTGTTTTGGTCTGACCGTGATTTGAACCAGGGACTTCTGGGGTGACTGTGGGTGATTGTGGCGTCCGTGGCGTAGTTGGTTAAAGTGCGTGGCCGCTATGTCAAAGAACCTTGGAGACCCAGGTTCGAACCCCAGCCAGCGACAGAAAATTATTTGAATTAAAATAATTTTTCTGTACGGCCGCCACCTCTCTGCAGACAATGGCAAACCTCAGAGAGTAATCAAATGCCATGTAAAGCTTCTTGAGAATAAGAACATTCCGTTCATCGCCGTTCGGAGTCGGCGTTAAGCATGTGGGTCCATTTCTCGGTCAATTGTGTACAAACTTAATAACACGCACAACACAATTGATCATAAGAAGCTAGGTCAAAGTCCTTTCAAGGGCTGAAATGGCCAGTTATTTATTTTTTTTTTTTTTACTTCTGGGGTGACAGTCGAACACGTTACCTACTCGACTACGGACCCCGCCTTAATAAAGGGAAATGCATTTCGGGTTTCGGAAAGTGCAGTCGTAGCTGCATGACAGCTGTCAAATGTTGATGTCATCCAAACTGGTTTTTGTGTAGTTAAAGGTTTGCGATTTTACAATTTGAAAAGCTTTACCACCAAACAACCCGTTAAAATTGTCAAATTGTTGATTTTTGTTGAATGCTGATTTTTCGAAGCAAATTTTTTTCAGCGATGAGGCCCATTTCGCGCTAGTGGATACGTGAATAAGCAAAATTGCCGTGTATGGGGCTCTGAAAATCCCCAAGCGATTGTGGAGAAGCAATTGCATCCGTAAAAAGTGACTGTCTGGTGTGCATTATGGTGTGGTAGTGTTATTGGGATCAAGGAGCAACCGTTAAAGTCAATTCTGAGCGCTATGGCCGCAAGTTAAGCGATTTTTTTTTGGCCTAAAATTGAAGATATAAATCTGGATGATATGCGGTTTCAACACGATGGGGCTTTAAGCCACACAACAGCAACAATGAGGGTTTTGTTGCAACAGAAATTTCCAGGACGACTTATTTCGAGATGATAATGTCAATTGGCGTCAGATTGTGGGATTCGACGACTCTGAACTTTTTTTATGGGTCTACGCAAAAGGCCGTATTTGCGTGAATAAACTTCAAGCTTTTGAATAATTAAAAACCAACATTCATCAAGACATGGCCGAGCTAGTGTCCGAGTTGTGCACAAAAATCATCGAAAATTACCTGAAAAGGATTGAGTCCTGTAAGAAATTTATTTCGTTATTTTATTTAAAAATTTTATCGAAAAAATCTCTAAGAGTGTTTTTTAAACTTTCCGAAGTAAGAGACCAGGACAAGGGTAAATATGTATGTAAGAGTTTATCGAAAATTAAAGTTTACAGGGAATTAACCCTGATAAATCTTTCTGTAGACCGCCGATGGCTTGCGTTTGTTTCAAGCAAATTGAAAATATTATTTATTTATATATTAGTGACACCCTGTTCAAAATTGCACACTGAAGCATTTTACATTTAAGCTGTAACTTGCTCTTGGCCAAGTTAGGAGCAGATCAAAAACTTAAAACTTGCGAGACGTAAACATTGAAATTGCGAAGAAGAACTGTCGACAGCAAGAAAGAGCAGGGCACCATATGTGCAAATATCTAAATATCTCAATTTCTCTCACTTGGTTGTCCAAAAAAAATTTAGTGAGACGATAAGTTTGAAAGAGGCCCACAAGCTGTAGGTACAAAAATTATTTTGTGGCTAAAAAGAAAACATAAAGACAACAAAACTATTTTGCGTCACAACAGAACCGAAAAAGAGCGCGATAAATGCGAGGAAGCCGTTCAAAATAGGAGGTTCCCTCATTTCGATAGAGTAAATATTTTTGTTTTTGTGAATATGTTGAAGTAGAATCAATCTCAAAATTGAATTAAATAATGAGTAGTGGCTTTCGAGAATAAGAAAATTTAAAGTATACATAAAAAATAAAAAATTGCTACAGATCTAAATGCAAAGGAAGTTACAACAGTAACATAATTCTCTGAAGAGACCCGCATTAAGCGAATTTTGCCATCAGTAGAGCAAAACTGGCTTTTTTTGTTTGTATTTAACTTGGTTGCACTTCCTCTCAACTTCCTCTGCCTCTGCAAGTTTTACTTTATAAACCTACATACATTACAGATTAATACCCATACCTACCTAGTATCTATGCACCAAACACATCTACATTAACGTGGCGTATTAGTCAGATGTTTGTGTTGTTGTTGTTTGTTTGTATAAATTATAAAAGATCGTTGGACGAAGCTAAAAGTATTCAGTTTACGTTGAACAGTCGTGACGCTCAGTACGTATCCGTAAAAGTTAATTACTACTAAATAGTTAGTTCAAGCAGCAATTTTAAAGATACACACAATAGACATAAAGTGAAATCAATTTTGTGTAAAGTTTAACAATAACAAAAACAATACTAAAGGAAGTTAGTGTAATAAACAGTAAAAGTGAAAAAAAAAACGTAGTGATTGTTTGGTAAGAAGACAAAAGAATGCCACCAACTGGAATAGTTATTAGCGAAGATGAAGCTGACCATGGACTCAAATTGGCACGCTTCGATCGCACTCACCACAATGGACACACAGCAGACATGCACGAGGAAAACGATATCTATGCAGAAGTACAAAAGATCACAAGGTATGGTGAATGAGGGGCTGGTTAAGATCTTTATTCCTCTGCTTAAAGACATGATTTATAAAAAATTTTAAAAAAGGAATGAAATGGTTTTAAGCATTTATTCGAAGTGGGTCTGGAAACATGGTGTTAAAGCAGTAATTTTTTATTTTCAAATTAAAAAAAAAATCTTTGTGAAATTCTGCTCTACAATCAAAGAAGTTTCAAATTTATTCCTGACGAGGTTCTTGAGTTGCCTCGAAGTTCAAGGTTAGGTGCTTTAATAAAAGTTCGTTTTGTAGAGAGTTGGTTATATGAGGGTTAATGTAAATTAATTGAATTTCAAGACTAAGACTTTGCTGACTATCAACACATTTATCGTGTCAAAGCTTAGAGGATTCCAAGTTAGAGGAAGTTTAAACTTTTTATGCTCCGAAAGGTCTTAGAAGTCAAGAAAGTTTCTTAAAAACTATTTTCGTAACTCTGATATTTTGGTAAAAATTAGCTTATATCCTTCTATTATTTCTATTGAAAATTTATTGTGGTCAAATTAATTAATTAATTTAAAATTAAATTCAAAAAATTAATAAAAAATTAATAAAAAACTTGATATTGTTGATAGCTCGAAAATAATTAGCGAAGAACTGGAAATGTTCTTAATCGCTTATTTAAGACTTTTTCGAAAAACATTTTTTTTTGTTTAATGTGTTCCTTATAGTTTTAAGAATATACATACACATTTTAAAATCGATATTTAAAAAAAAATAGAAGCTATAACGGTTTTCGTTAACTTATGTCTAAGCTCCATGCAACGTAAATAAAAAAACTTCAAACGCGATTTCCTCAAAACTAGTTATCTTAAAACGGTTCGATAGATAACTCAAAATCTATTGGTTAAATTTCAATGATTTTTTTGCATTTTTTTCATTATTTTGTCGTTGTTTAAGCATCCCCCCTAAATTCAAGTATCTTTTTTTTTTTTTAATCAAAAAGCGCGCGGAAATGTGTCTTCTTTTTGAACTTTTTAATTTAACTTCCACCATAGTTAAAAACAAAAACCCCGTTGGTCTTGCGTAGGGGGATGCTTAATATATGGACTATGCTTTAAAATGTCATTTGATTTTTTTGTTTCCGATACATGGGCAAGGCCATATCCATCGAACCGTTTTGGATGTATTATTGTCAATGCCATTTTCAGCGCCCTCTATATAAAAGCCAGAACAGTATTTAAAAAAAAATATTTTTATAAAGTATTTTTATGTACAATAACCTGTATAAATTTAAAAAAAAAAAATAATAACTTCTATAACAGCTCCTGTTTTTAGTTGTTACACGTATATTATACCTTAAAGCAGCTCCAATATTAACTGACATATGAAAAGAATAAAATCGTAAAAACTTGGAAATTTGTGGACTTTTTTGTTTTATTTTTGAACAACTCAAAACTCGTTTGCCCTACAGAAAAAATATATTCACAAACAAATTGAAAGCATCAAATTTTTCATCGATTCAGAATAAGCAAAGATAAAAACTTAAATAATAAGAAAGATATCAAGACTAAACAAAGAATAATTCTTTTAAAATTTTTTATAAGAACTCACAAAATCGTTTCTGGTCTTCAATCATGGTGATGAAAAAATAAAGTATATAAATAAATTAGTTTATATAAATTTCTTATACGTACATGGGAAATTTATTATTTCAACAAATTTTTCCAATAAGTTCAGTTCGTTCTGTATAATGACACACCAACACTTCATATATTTTAGCTTTTTTGTAGCCAAAATGATCATTGTAATTAAATTGAAAAAAATAAACCAAACGGTCTAGTGCTTAACTTCGGCTATACCGGACTGGAACTGTTCATAAAAAAACAAAATATAAAGTTCTAATCTCACAAAACTCAAGGGTTTTACTCTGAAGTTAAAGTAATCCTAGAGTCTAAGCTCACTTGGAAGAACAACACAGAAGAACGAATAATACCTTTGTACCAAAAAGCCTTCGGTACAAGATGAGCAATAAGACCGGATATCATCCGTTGGAAGTACGAAGCTACTATTAAATTTTTTTTTCTTTTTTAGCTTTGAACCAAGGATTTTCAGGTGTAATACCTATTTAGTAAAGTTTGCCTTGGTTCGAAATGGGATGATAGATTAGTAGGAGGGAAGGGCAATCAAGTGAAAAACATGTGTAAAATGTTCTAAGCGTGGCGGAAAGCCGTAGAAACATGTGAATTTGAATCTGAGGCAAGTGTTATGCCTTTTTACCTCAGTCAATTCAAGTGATAAAACAATCTCATCCACAAACTTTTCTGCCACCAACTACAACTTCAAGTCGCAAATATTGATAAGTTTTCAAGTTCAGTTCATCAGAAATGAGGATAGAAAAATTGCAAATGCGAAAAGTTAAAATGCGTAGGACCATGGCCTGACCGGGAATTGAACCCGGGACCTCTGGGGTGGCAGTCGAGCACGCTACCTACTCGATTACCGAGGCCGCTTGCACAATGCACAATGATTAAAGCCTTAGGCTGAATCTTCTCCCAGGCAGGCCTGGAGGATATGCTCAATCTTCTCCCTCTGGACGAGTTCATGAAAACCATGGCAGCTATAGCGACGCACCGACTTAAAGTATGAAACCTTTGGAAGCTTATGGAGTGATGGACACGTTTCTATACTCACAAAGTATAGTACTGTAGAAGGCCAAGTTCTTTTTTATTTTTTACTTTTATCTTATTTTTCTTTTTACTGTACTCACGTGGTTAAGGTTAAAAAACGACTGACTCAAGCTCATTTTTTATATGTTGGAATGCACCCAGCCTAACAAACTTTTTCCACCACGGTTGCATTCCAACACATGTAATCTTAAATTACAATAGTCCTAAACTAAAATATTTACTTCTACAGTACTATGGATTTCGCTACCACTTGGGGGTGCCGGTAATTGCGAGAGTAATTGCGCAATTGAATACCTTCTCAGAGGGCCCGGGTTAGAGTTCCGGCCAGGCCATGGTATTGCGCTTTAACCTTTTTATATTTTTTCATCCTTTCTAAATTGATGAAATTGAAAATTCAACAACATAAAATTAGAAGTTGGTGGCAGAGAAGTCTGTGGATGGAATTGCCTCATAAGTTACACTTTACAAAATATTTTTAGGTAAGGAACAAAATTCTATCATTAAATAAAAAAAAAACTATAAACTATCCTAAGCCAATTTTTTTAACGTTTCCTTTTTTTTGTGTAATTATTTTTGTTCAAAAAAGTGGCCTCTAAATAATAAAAAATTTCAAGAACATTTTATCTCAAAAATTCAGACGTTTAGGGGGGGGGGGGGGGGTATGGTCGATTTGATAAAGACCGCCCCATATATATTTTTCGAAATGAGAGGACTGGGAATCAAATCAAATCACTCTTGAAATGAACACAATATTAAGAACTTCACTGATGACTCCATAATGTAGAACGGCACGGGAACGGTAATCAATTCTAATTCACCACTAATATATCTGTCATATACACTAGATTTAGATATTGACAATCACGATCAAAACGATCAAACCCAAATCTATTGGAACTGTCGTCAAGATAGTTTTTCTTAAGAAATATTCATCCCCACAAAGTCAATATTGGCTGGGCCTAAGGTCCCAGGAAACATAAAGGAAAACGATGTTTCAAGTGAATTGACTAGAGAGGGTTCTGGACTGTACTAGAAGCACTGCTAATATGTCGGTCATGACCTTTATTGTTGTCATGATCCCTATTCAGGTAGTCAAGAAAAAATTACTAAGTCACCACTATCAATAAGTTAAAATGAAATTCGCATTAATTTATAGTTCCTTAGGGGACACTATGCAATCGACACAATGGATTCGACAATATGGGTCCCTTATTCAGTTTTCTGCAGATTAATTATGTGAAAGCACCTAAATTCTCGATTTATTATTATTATCCCCACGGCCGAACCAAACAAAGTGTATTCAAAATCTTAAGCAGTCAAAAAATGTTTATTTGTAAAAATATCACGGAAATTTTGCGGTTTCCCGGCATTGAAGAACTTGTACAAAACATCATAGATATACAGGGTTATTTTAATTTTCTTTGAATTCTTGAACTGAATTCAAAAAGCTGATGATTATGCAGCTAACAATAGTTTCAACAGTTATCGGTAAATACGGGACAACGCTTTATGACCCAAAAAGCATTTAACATGGTTTAGAGAACTTGACCTGCTTCATATACATAGGTGTGAAAAGTTAAATTTAAGCAAGTTTATTACCAAATACTGACACGTCAAAACATTTGTTATGTGCCGTCATATCGTTAAAGAACTTACAATTCGCTTAAAAGAGTTTGAAGAAAAGTAAATAAATATTATAACCTGTAGCTAACTTGTTTGGCCAAATGTCTTACAATCTTTGAATGTTTTTATTTTTTTTTTCAAAGATTGCGTAGACTGCGTCACGTCTGGGGGTGTGTCACTTGTTCGAAAACAGCTGTGCTTATAACTCACGGTCGCTTATCTATAACTTTGTATATCTGCTTTGGCAGCCTTATTCGTGTGTGGGTTGGTACTTTTTTATTGGTTTCTCTTTTTATATTTTTTTTTTTTATTTTTAGCTTTTTTTCTGCAAAACTTCTGCGTTTGTTTTTTATGACTGCCTTAAGCAAAAAATTATGACAAACACAAGTATTTACTAAAAATAAACAAAAAAAAAAAAAAAAAAATAAATTCTTGCTAAAACGAAAAGTAATGTATCTGTTGTTGAATTTCGTTTCAAATTTCTGTTGAATTTTGTGAAATGAGTTTCCATCTTCCGTTACGTCATAGTTTTTATTGCTCGTAGTGGCTTTTTTTAAAAATATTCGAAAGTGAAGGCTTCATTGGCTAAATTCAAGAATCTAATTATGATTGTGAGCGAATCATAAAACAGAACATTGGTTCTCCTTCTTGTTGTTGTAGCCGCTGCTGCAATTTGTTTACCTCTAATGGACCCTTTGAATATGTTTTCTTAGTAATTCTTGGCTTATTTTTTGTTTTCTTCTCTGTTAAAATTGATCCAAAATTATTCACTTTTAGCTTTCATATGAAATGATAAAAATTATTGCAAGCAAATTGAGTCCGTGAGACATATTATTTTAAGGATTTTATGATCAAAACTGACCAATCTCGTTTTATTTATAACCCTCATTTCAAACGAAATAATTGAGTAGAGTTCTAAAATATGATTAAACCTTTTTTAAAAAATTATGCTATATACAGCATTTTCCGATTAAATTAAACCTTTTTCGAATGAAAGGAATCTATTTTCGAATTAATTGAATGAAACCTTTTTCAAACTAAACGAAACTTTTATTGAATGAAAAGAAACCTATTTAAATTAAACTCAACTTTTTTCAATTTAAATGAAAATATTTAAATAAAATGAAACATTTTTTAATTTTTATTGAAACTTTTTTTTTCAAATTAAACAACAACAAAATAACACAACCTCAACATGCTCTGATAGCAGTAAACCACTGTGATCGAATTTTCGAAGATGCACATGAGTTAAGGCTCAATAGCCCGAACACAATGTGCGCGACGTGCGGCGAGCAGCACGTCTCCAATCTGTCGTTGTAAATAAATGTTCAGCAACTTGATTATAATAAACGCGACAGAAGCAAACTTTAGCAGCAAGCATAGTACACGAAAAATAATGGCTGATTTCAGCCGGCTCAACAGTTACCGTTTAGAAAAACAACACAGTCAGAGCTGAAAAAGAAATCCATTAAATTTGATTTTATTTTCAAAAAAGTGAATGAGTGAATAATGAAATAAGAATCCATTCAATGAATGCAAAATTCATTCATAAATAAAAATTTTATTTCACATTCAAATTTAAAAAATTTATTAATTATTCGTTTCATTTATATCAATTCATAAATAAAAAATCAAAAATAAGAAATTAGTAATGAATAACAAATGAATAATGAATAAAAAAATGAATAAAACCGGTGACAAGTCTCCAAAATACGTCCCATAAGAAATACATGTAAATGAAAAGTGACAATTGGCGCTTGCCGCTCGTCGCGCGTATTGTGTTCGGGCTATAAGGCCTAAAAGTATGACACAATCAAGGTTAACCTATGAGGGTGCATCATAAGTAGATAAGAATTTAGTTACTAATGTAAAAATGTTCTCTCTGTCAAAATAAACTTCTGGGTAACTTTATCCGCATATTGGCAGTATAAGTACACTCAGGGGAAAAAATCGTAAAACCAAAGAAAATACACTTTGCCACAAAGACTTTTATTGGTTAGATTGTGCCCAAAGGTAAAACATCCTTACGGCAAAATCACAAAGATTGTTAAATCCCCATTAAAAATATACTTTATATCAAAGACTTAAATTCTTGTGACAAAGATGTACGTCTTTAAAAAAGTCGGTTTCCTCAATACTTTCTTTGTATGTCCGCCTTTTCTTTCTATTACTCACCCCTTCTCCATTCTCCTTCCCACCCCTTCCCCTTCCCCTTGACCTTTAACCCATTCGATTAAATCTAGTGCTAATTACAAATTAAACATATTAATACATCAATTGCCTTATATAGTACATATTGCCCACAAAGTTACTGCGAACTATAAGCGTGTGTATTTTTAAGAAAAATATGGTTTTTGGAAAATATTCTTTAAAGTTAAAGACTTTGTCTTTGAAACAACGATGCTTAGCTTCAAGAAAACAAAGAAAATTTGTTGATTTTGCGTACTTTTTTCTTTGTTAACAAATTCTTGTTAACAAAGAATTAAATCGTTATAGTAAATAATAATCTTTATGGCAAATATTTTTTGAATGATTTAGCTTCAAAGAACTTCAGTCTTTTGTTTCAAAGATGCAGCAGTTGCTTAGTTAAGAATAAATCATTAGTGCAACGATATTTTCCTTGTAGCAAAGATATTTTGGTTACAGTCTCTTAACAACTTTTTTTCTTTGATTTTAAGGCGTTCAATTTTCTCAGTGTAGGACCTAAGTAGCTTGAGTGGATCACAGTGAAAACTCATGCAAGACTACTACTGATGGGTTGGTGTAGTGGCCAACGAAACAGTTTGTCTAGTCTGCTGTGTGATTTGCTCTATGCAGAGCCGTTGTTGTTGTTGTTGTTGTTGGTTGTTGCATTCATTGTCTTAATGTTGTCCTGTTGTCAACATACTTGGCCTAAAGCTCAATGTTTATTAATACTTTAAAGTTGACTCTTAAATCTCAAGAGTACTAAAACGTTTTATTATTTAAACTCTGAATCTTAATTATTAAAAACTGCAACACGTTTGCAAACTACAACCAAAAAAACTTGAAGTTTTTCAATATTTAAAAGTTATAAAAAATACAATGTACCTAACCAGATTCAAAATTCAAACATTCATTTAACCTCTATCGCAAAAATGAAAAAAAAAACATATTTTGTGTCATGGTTTTGATTTAAGGACCTTTGAAACTTTGTTATTTTTATACCCCTACGTTTAAAAAACGTAAATGGGGGTATAGAAAAGTATATATATTCTTGATCAGCATCACCACCCGAGTCGATTTAGCCATGTCCGTCCGTCTGTCTGTCTGTGATCACGATTACAGCCGTAATTTTCAAGCTATCATCACGAAATTCGATATTTCAGCTTTTATCTAAAAAATCAAGTCAAGTTTGAAAATGGGCCAAATAGGATGAAAACCACGCCTACCTCCCATATAAAGTGACATTATCAAAACGGTAAAATCTCTTAGAATTCCACAAAAACTAATATATGGACTTGCATATGAACTTTACTATTTAATATACACTCTTAGTATGAAATTCAGTCAAATCGGATGTAAACCACGCCTACCTCCCATACGAAGTGACTTTATCGAAAATGAAAAATTTCTTTGAATTCCACAAAAATTAGTATATGGACTTGAAATTTTAAATATGAGCTTTGCTATTAAATATACACTTTGAGTATGAAATTCAACCAAATCGAGTGAAAACCACACCCACCTCCCATACAAAGTGACTTCATTTAAAAAGTGACTTAAAAAAAAATTTTCTGTTAAAACTATGACGAAAATGGTTTTACAAATAAACATTTTATGGACTGCTTAAGACCTTGAATATACTTTGGATATTGCGGGAACTAGTAGAAACATGTAAATGAGAATCTGAGGCAAGTATTTTGCCTTCCATTCAAGTTAATTATCAATCATATCCACAAACTTCTCTTCCATCAACCACAACGACTAAGTCGTAAAAAATGATGAATTCTTAACTTAAATTGATTAGAAATTAGGAAAGATATGAAGAAATGTTTAAGTGGGGGACCACAGCATGGCGGGGATTCGAACCCGGGATGTCTGGGTGGAAGGTTAGTACGCTACTACTTTCACTACTTAGGCCAAGAAAACCGATTCGAAATATGTAGCAAATGATGACATTATTTTTACCATTTCCTGCATTTGACCCAGAGACATGGTATAATAATACAAGGTACCTTTGACAACTGCTTATTTTCTCTTCTATAAGAAAAAATTTCTTGTAAATTCTTGAAAATGCATCTGCAGTTGCTGAGGTTGTTATTTTTTTCACTACAACGTTTTCAACATTGTATGTGTTTTCAAATGCCGATTGTGAGCGCTCTCTTTTTGAGTATATTTTTTTGACAGGAGATGGTTTCCCAAGCAATTGTCAGTGCTACCTTGTAATTATTATACCATGACTCAGAGGAATATGCATAAAAATTAAATAAACTTTCACCTATTTTGAAATCCAAAGCATCCCCCTTCTTCGTCACCAGTTTCTGGCACTTTGTCTACAAACTCGAAAAATTGCTTTCAATTCTTGACCAATCGAAAATGGGTCATACCAGACGCGTAGCCAAGGGGAGATTTTCGGGGTTTTAATCTAAAGTTGTGAAGAAAACCGGTTGCATAAAGAAATCAATAAATCTATTGTAACTATTTAATTGTGATCTCAAAACAAAAACAGAAAATTGACACATAACAAAAAGCTGGAAAGTGCGCGATGGAGATATCAAAACATCCTCTCCCCCTACCCCGAACATAATTCTGGCTGCAGGCCTGGGTCATACTAATATAGGAAACCGTATCAGATAAAAAAAAGAGAGTACAACGGGGTAGCTGAGGGTTCGTTGCGATATTCGGTTTTTCCATTTATTTTTGATCACATTAACTATGTATTTATGTCAAATTATTTCTTGAAACGAAAATAGCAGTTTTGGCCTAATTTATTTTTGACGTTAGATATTCGATTTGTTTTATCGCATATTTTAACATTTCCGCTCCAACGCAATTAACAGAGCTGTTCGAAAATAACTGTTATCGCCAATGCTATCTTGTCTGTATGCAACAAATTGTACCGCTAGCTTTGATTTATTTTTATCGTGGTTGCTATTGTTGTTGTATTTTAACTACCGCAATTACAATAGTCAACTTAATATGACGCATGAACAATTTTTTTATGCGTTCATATATGTATATTTGTTTGGGAAATTACATTTGTTGGTTTTATTTTTTATGTACATTATGTACAATGTACATTGCATACAAATATTTGTATGTGTATTTAGAAGAGTACACGTAAAGGTTTTTTTTTCGCAACAGCAAATGTTCGATGCACATTAAATTTGTTGATGGCCTTTAGAAAATTTAATGTTTTTTATTTTGACATAACCCGAGCTTGGCTGTTAATTTAACACTTCTATGGATGCGTGGCTTTATTGACACACAAAATATTTTGCAAATAAAAGGTGGTAGAGCACTTTTGCTCTTTTGCACCAGAGCTCTACAAAAAGCTCTGCCTCGTGAATGTGAATGTTTTGTGGCAGAACATCAGATTTTGAGCGCTCTTCGCGAAATTCGTCAGTAAGCGAAGTATGGCCCCGCTTGAATTCTGTATACCACCGATATATAGTGTTTTTGATGGTGCTTCATAGCCAAAAGTCGAATTGTGTTCATCAGTGCACTTTTGTTGAGTTACTTCACGTCAAACGTTGTAAAAAATAATCGCACTAAAATGTTCACGTGTTGATTCCATTGTTTTGCTGAAATACTATTTTAAAAGTTTCCAATGGAAATGTCAGTTTAGCTGGAATGACATAAGTAAGCGCTGCTAGATCCCGAAATATAAGCAGCAGCTTACGTAATTGAAATAAAAATTCGATATAATCTGTATACGCTGTATAGATTCTATCGAAGTTTTTTCATCTTTTAATTTCAATGACATATAAGTTTTTTGCTTTAAAATTAAATTGATGAAGGCTTTGTTAAAAACTCAAGTAAACACGAGGTGGTCTTTAGTTCTTCAAATATTTCAAGACATTTTATGGAAACAATTTTGATTAAACACTTTTCTTAAAGTTTCTGTTGAGCATTTTTTTATACTAAAACGGATTTTAAATGAAAATTAACTAATTTCTTTTTTCTTGCAGATATTCCGATGGCACAGTGCGACTTCGTAATCCCAATATTGAGCTGATGGATCAGGATATACTGTATCATTTGGCCTTGGGCAGCGAAAGTCATGATTTGCACGAAATGTTCGGTGATGTCAAGGTAAGCATTAGAGCCCTGCATGAGTATAATCGCAAAGCGAATACACTCTGCTTCACTGCTAAAGAGTACACTGTAACTGAATAAAAGTTAAACAACAGGTCGTGTAGTGAAGAGCAAATCTGCGCACGAGCTTCACTGCTTATACCTTATCCGTTCTCTCACAAACACTGTAAGCACTGATCTGAACTTTGAGAGGTTTGCGTTATTTTTGTTTCTATTCGGTGACTCGCATACCATACTCTCACATACACTGCAAGCATTGATCTGAGCTATGAAAGCTTTGCGTTATTGTTTGTTTCTGTTCTGTAGTTCAGTGATGCTTAGCGTTTAACCAAACCGGTTTTCTTAGACAAAGGAGGTAGGACAGGCGACGTGAGGTGCTCAAAAAAATAACTGCTCTACGCAGACTCACAGGTTCAGAGTGTTTTTGAATAACTGACTGAGGACTACAGTGCATTTTGTGCGTGCTTTTTTCCATTGTGAAAATTACGTGTTTGAACGAGTTAATAGATAAAAATATATATTAAAATATTCATTTTATTAAAATATTCATTTTATTAAAAATGGATATTGATGAGGTAAAAAATTTTATTTCTTTAATACTTCACTAATCATAATTGAAAACAATGAAAAAAAGCATGTCTATATATATATTGTTTGCATCTCATTGAAAGTCACTCGCAAAACAAAAGATTCTTGCTCCTAACAAAATAATGCGCAAAATATTCAGTGTATGTGTATTAGTATTCAGTATACCTAGTGTTTGCGTTACTTTTTATTGCAAGAAGCTGGTCTTGCTGTTATAAGTTCAGCAGTGTATTGTTACTCTCACATAAAATAGAGTGAGAGTATGTTTACATACGAGAGCTTTAGAAAAAAAGGTCAGTGTAAGCTTTTTATCCGACATTAAGCGATTGTATTTGAGTAGGCAAAAAGCATACTCATGCAGGGCTCTAGTAAGCATTATAAATGGCAAATGCTCGATATTGCAAAATATAAAGAAAAAACAAAGTAAGAGTAAAGAAAAAAGAAAAATAAAAATAAAACGCAAAACAAACACCAACAACTTACGTAATTTATGCGAAATTCTTAAGACTCAACAAATTCAAGGCAATAAAAACAAGCAGGAACAATGTTAAGACTTCATAAATTAGTTATTGCAAAGTACTTAAAAGCAGCTCAAAACTACTGAAACTATTTATTACCGGCTGTTGGCAAAGTTCTATCGATACTTTATTGACATAGAAAAGAAGCATGTTTTTTTTGTACACTTGACGTTTGAAAAAACAAAATATCGACTACTTTCTAAAAAAGTTTGGCAACTTATTTAATATTGCAAAAAAAAAAAGAGAAAACTGTATAGGTTGTAAGTGCGTGGTTCTCAAATCGTGCTCCACAGAACGCTGATGCTCCATGAAGCCGTTTTAAAAGCTCCGCGAAATAACTGCGATAGAAAAATAAAACGTTTGGTGTGTATGGTGTTTATCACATGATGATAAGCAAATGGTGTTTATCACATGATGAATATCATCATCTTGTCACACTGTCAAGTCCGGTATAAAGAGTTTTAAACAGTTTCCAAATTAGTTTAATAAAAAAATTTCGTTAACGCATTAAAAATATTCGAATGTATGTTCGAATGTATATAAAATATTCGAATAATTAATTGAATGCTTAAAGATATATTACAATAATTCATGGGCCACTAGAATGAGGTAGAAACTTATCTATCCCGGTTTGGAATCCGATGAGACCTATTAGATACTTCAGACCCTTATGATACTTCATTAAGAGAGGTTATAGGCAAACATTTTTTTGAAAATCGAATTTTTTTTTCAATTTCTACACAACTATTCCAGAATATGTTAAAAAAATGTTAATTCAATCCCGCTGATAATAAAAATTCTACAGCGCTTAAAATCCGGTGCGCCAGAGTACTTTTAAAGAGAAAATTTATTTTGTTTTTCTTTAAATCAGTTTGTAATGTAATTTTAGACACCATGAGCGACTTTGGAAAATTTTTATAGTTTTTACGAGGGGACTAACAAAAGATCGCTTAATAGAATAGAAAAAACTAAACAAAAAAAATGTTTTAATTTTATATATTTATTCTTCATCTATTTGTATTTTTTCAACGTAACCGCCATTTATTTCGATACATTTTTTAAGACGATAAATCCACTTTGAAATTTCATCATTAACCGTATTTATTATCTCCTCATTGCTGTTGAAACTCTTCCTCGCAAATTTTTTTTATTTTGGAAATAACCGGAAGTCGCAAGGTGCTAGATCTGGGGAATGAGGTGATGGTCGAATTTCTTCCTCGATACCTGAAGCGCTGGCGCTTTGTCATGATGCAAAAAGTATCGGCGAAGTTCCTTTTTTTGGCGTTTTCCCAATAAACTTTGGAATACTTCTGGTAAGCAAGTTTCAGTATACCACTTGGCGGTTACCGTTTGACCGTTTCCCAAAGGAATAGCAGCTGCAACTTTCTCTCTGGTGAAGTAAACTGACATCATTACTTTTGTTGCTGACTTTGGTTGCTTTGCTTTAACGGGTGGATTTGCACCTTTTGGGCTCCATACCATGCTTTGTTGTTTGGTTTCAGGATCGTACTTGTAAAACCATGCTCTGAAAAGTGGAAGACTTTCCGTTTTTGAATTTGTCAAGAAAAAAAATTGAGCAAAACGCACACGTGCCTCTTTTTGAGCTTCAGTTAAAATTCTAGGAACCCATCGTGCATATTTTTTCGTGTATCCGAGATTATTTTTTAATATTCGCGATACAGCCATGGCATTCAAGTCCAGTTCTTCAGCAATCATTTCCTGGGTCAATCTTGGATCTTCGTCAATTTTAGACTTCACCAGCGCTACACTGACATCGTCACTCACAGATTTTGGACGGCGTTCTCGAGGTTCGTTCTCCATAGAAAAATTACCGGTGTGGAATCTCCGGAACCACTTTGAAATAGTCACAAGGGATAGCGCATACACTCCAAACGCAGTTTGGCATTCACTTAATATTTCCACAGGCTTGAGCTTACGCCGAAATCCAAAAAGAATAGCAAACCGAATTTCTTGCTGCGTTGGCACATCCACTGACACTGCTTCACTAATTTTACGTTTTCTTGTCTCCATTTTGATCGATCTTTCTGAAAATTAGAGTGATATATCATAAGATTATAACAAATAGTATGTAAGTTTTGATTTATTAAAAACTTATAATATGACAGCAACTAAGCGAACTTTTGTTAGTCCTCTCGTACAAGCAACAATAAGGTCAAAAGTAATGTAATTTTAAACGTTTGCCTTCATAATTTTCTTAATATTTCATATTTTCATTTCGTTTCGGTGAAAGAGCTACTTTTTTCGAACAAATTCTTATTTTTCTTTTTCAGACGATCCGGAGCCGAGCTATGGTATGGCCCGATTTTAACCTTTTTTTAATACAGAGACTTGAGCGCCATCTTAAGCGCAATTTTTTTTTTAAATAAACTAAGGATGTAAAATTAAAATACAAAAATTTTTTTTATATATAACAAGCTTTTGCAGAAAAGATCTAAGATATGCCTTAATTTTTCCCGTTTTGCCTAAAACCTCTCTTAACAAGATCTCCATCTTCCTTCTGTGGATATTTTATAAGATCTTTCAGGTCCATATTTTGCACGAGGGTACAAAAAGATTTGCTCATGTACTCATGAAAGCCCGTGCATAGTTTATTTTTGTACACGCCTTTTATAAGGTCTCACGCCCATGTAAAAGAGCAAAATTTTAGAAGTAATTTTTCTTGCTCATGTAGGAGAACGTTAAAAAATATTTGTTGTGTACGCGCTCACGAGCGTGTCTGCAAATGAGAAGATTGAGGCTCTTGAGACAGTTAATGAGCCGTTCATGGCAATGAATAGCAAAAATATAAAGGGGGCGTATTTGGTTTAGCTCCCAGATGCGTCACAAAAACTTTTAAGGGTTCAATGAACTCCCTGCATAAGATCTCATGATTTTATGACAAAAATTATGCACATGGACTGGTCCTAGCTGGTTCTTTTGAATTATTTTGAGTTTTGAGGACTTCTTGGACAAAAACCTATAATTATTTGACAAATTGATTCTACTGGAAGTTAGTTATGGAATATACTATGGAGATTCCGATAGGGACAAATATTTTTTTTTAAATTGGAACTACTTTCACTCACATCTATGTTAAATTACACGTCAGAATATTCATTAGTGTTTGAGATATGCCTCCTTTTGCAAATAGCTTAAAGTGAATTTTTCATTTTGTATAATATATGAAAGTATTCGACAACGTAGTTCCATTAAATTTTGTGTGGAATGAAAAATCTGCTGCCGAAACGTTGAAAATGTTGCAGAAAGCCTTCGGTGAGAAAGCTCTATCGAAAACAAGAGTTAATGTGTGGTACAAAATTTTCAAAGAGCGTCGAGAAAGCGTTGAAGACGAGGTACTCTCTGGCGCTCCAAAATCGTCGATTGACAGTCCGAGACCTTACCGACCTTGTTGGAATATCGGAGGACCAGTGAAAACCATTTTAAGTGACCATTTGGGCCTCAGAAAAGTGAAATCTTGATTGGTTCCAAAATCGCCAAATTTCATGAAAAACAAGCGCCGCGTTGATAGGTGTGAAACAATGCTTTCCGACTATCAAGACAAAATGGAACGCATCATAACTGGAGATGAAACTTGCGTATACGCTTACGACCCGGAAACAGCCGCTCAATCGGGTGAATACCGTGCCAAAGATGAGTCGAGACCGAAAAAACCACGTTAAAGCGAGTCAAAAATCAAGGTCATGTTTACAGTTTTCATCGATTATCGTGGTGTGGTGCATTATGAATTCCTTTCAACCAGCCAAATTGTCAACAAAGAATACTACTTGGGTGTTATGCGTCGTTTGCGTAATGCTATATGTCAAAATAGACCGGATTTGTGGAGAGACAATTCTTGGGTTTTCCATCACGATAATGCACCATCTTACACTGCACTCGTAATTTGTGATCATTTCGCCAAAAACTCGACCCATATCGTTCCGTTATCACAGTATTTGCCTGACGTAGCACCATTTGACTTGTGGTTATTCGCTAAAATCAAGAGACCGTTCCGTGGACACCGTTTTGAATCGATAGAAGAGATAGAAACCGGAACGAATGCACAAATGTTTTGCATCCGACGGGACTACTTTTAATGGGATGAAATGATTTTAGAAGAATAAATAAAGATTTTTTGATTTATAAACAAATTCCCGATATTTTTTGCCGCCAGTAATACATATAAGAAGGTAAGAGAGCCTTTAAAAGTTGCAATCATGTAACTTTATCAATAGATTATTCCGGTGGAACCTGTTGGCCATAGAATAATCGACATTTTTCATAAGAGTCAATAGAATCCATAAAACGTAAAAGTTAAGAGCTCACCTAAGAGCCTATACTTGGATATAGCTACACATGTCAATGAAATTTTATATAACTGTCTCATGAGCATCACAAATCTCATCGTTCCTCAAAGTCTCACCAAAAGCATACTTTTTTAATAATCATTCAAAGGTCAAGAGCAACAAATAATTTCTGTATGTAAATAAGTATAACTCAGTTATCGATCTTCTAAATTATCATTCTGAAAAGGGCTTAAAATAACATCGAATGTGTATATTTTGCCTTAATTTTGTTTATGTCTATCGGTTCGATTTAAACAATAGTAATCTTAGGTATACAAAGGGAACAAAACAAATGCATTTCCCGCATAAAAGTTGCATACGTAGAACTTCGTTGCGAAATATTTCTTATTGTTTAGTCTAGTGAAGCCTGATTTTGCTGTCGGGAATACAGATGGTTATCCCAAAATTTGCATCTCAAAAGCTGGAAACTGCAGGGCAAATAAAATGCAAATACAGATGCGATACAAGAGCGCGCAATAATATTTACAACAACGAGCGGAAACATATATGCACTTAGCAGCTGCAATACCAGAACATTTCAACATATAAACATACTCTTTAATGTAAATATCTACATATGTATATTTATGTACACACATATGTGGATGGGATTTTTTTGTAACTGTATGAAAAACTAATACAACCCTTAGATTGCTTGCAATTAAATACAATTAAATTGCATCCACGTGTGCTTAACAACATTTTGATTGCTACGATCTTATAGGAAGTAGATAAATGGAATATTGCGAAACTTATTTAATTTAGATCGTTTTCAAAGATTATGATACTTGTATGTAAGCCGTATGACCAATTAAAGCCAACAGTATCACCAGTAGACTTTGTGAATATAGCGAGATTATACCAAGATAAAAATATTTACCAGTAATTTAGCTAAATATTATTTTCTTAATAATAAGATACTAATAAGATTTTAGATTAAAATAGAGCAATAGGTCAGATATTTACAATCCCAACATATTCTTGAGAATTTCTTTGAAAACAAGAAATCTTTTAATGTTAATATTTAGATATGTCTATCAAGCTGGATCAGAAATAAGATTCCTCCGATATTCGACTGAAAGTTAGAGGGACTAATACTTAAAAAGTATAACTACATCAATTTTTTTTTTGGTCTGAGAAATCCTAATGGAACGGTTTTGGTTCTTCTGAACCATTCTTTTGGCCAAAAAATCGGCTAGGGATAACCCTTCGAAAAAAGTGTGGATCGCCTTGTAATAGAACTTTTATAATAAAAATAATTTTTAGATAGTATCTATTGGAAAATAGAAAATATATTTTCATCTAAACAAAGAAACTTTAGTTTCATATTGTTTTTTTTTTCAACTTTTTTAGGTAATCATTTTCATTAAAAATTAATTTCGACCACTCCACCGTAATATGTAAGCGAACAATGAATTTACATTTTTCACAGAACCATGTTGCAAGAGATAAATTAACTTGTTTGTTTGAATGTTCATTAGATTATTCTGGATTTCACCTTCAAATAGTGTGAATTGTACACTCGAATTTTCCAATCCCTTCCACTGATGGAAAAAAAATTGAGAACTATTTCAAAATTTGGAATTTTATTGCACTGTGTAATCAACTCATAAACCGTGAAAGCAATTCACGATAGTTATAGGGACAATTTATTCTGTGGTGAGCTTTGCGTTAAATACTTATATTTAACTATCTGATTTACCCGGTTCTACTCGGGAGAAAAAATGTGAAATTTTAATATTTAGTTCTTGTTTTTATATTTAAAAAACTCTAAATAATGAAAAATAGGCTGCACTCAATTGATTACTAAATTACTTCAAAGGTCATATTATAGGTCTTTCATATTATAGGTATGTTTTATTCTATCGGTTAAAAATAAAGAGATGCCGAGGGACGAGATAATGGATTTATAGCGATAACTTTTGATCGGAAAGAGATATTGGTATAATTTTTTCACATACATTATTTAGGAGCTTAATTATTTTACAAACAGAAAAAAAATATAAACAACTTTTGAAAAAAATTAATTTCTTTAAGAAATCACTGGGGATCATCTTACTTTTTTGATGATAGGAACATTTAATAAAGTTTTTCGTAAAACTTAAATCACGTTTCCTATTAAACGCTATGACATGATGAATGGTAGTAAAAAATCCAATTTTGCATTTTTATTATTTAGTTTTTATTATTGTTTTTTTTTTATTTTTTTATTTAACAACAAAAACAACAATTTCTGATAGTTTTTTGTTATTTTAAGGAAACGATTTTATTAGAAAAACACTTTGTACTGTTTGTGCAATTTTGAAAATATGTCAATGTTTTTGGTGTCAAAATAACACAATTTTTTTTTAAATTAATTGGACGAAAATTTGTGCTGTAAAAAGTATGCTTGTAGGTAGATTTGCATTTCATGAAAAGGGGCGGAAGAGGCGTGGTCAAAACTAAGTATGCCATATTCTTAGTTAGGATTCAAGTAAAATACATGTGTACCGAATTTGAGTTAAATCCGTCCAGCCGTTAAGATTTGTTTTCTGGTCAAACAAACAGAAAATGTATTTAATTAATACAGTAGACTCACACAAATTATAACCACTGCATTCCACAGGTATGTGGAAAATATTCTTATTTCTGCACGTTTTTTTTCACAGAAATTTAAAAGAAAAGAATGCATCTGTTTAAAAAAGTTCATAGTAAACACTAATTAGTTCTATTATTTTAAACAAATAAACAAAATTTCTCTTTTTCCCTCTATTTTAAAAGAAACACATTCGTTCTGTACAAAAGATATCTATTGTTCATAGATTTTCACACAGAAAATACACTAAACTTTCTCAGCACAACTTGAAATTTATTATTAGTTACACAATAGCAGGTGTTTCACATTTGTAATTTAAATAAGGCTTAAATAAGTTTTAAAATATTAAAGCTGTTAAAGATCCGGTGCAAACAGTCTTGCATCACAGCAAATGTAAAATATATTTGCAAAATTTGCTATCATTATAACTAATTGTACTCAATTTCATTTGCTATGCCTTTGCATAAATGCTATACTGAAAATATATAGCATATAAGGTTTGTTCACGATCCGGTGCAAATAGTTTTGCATCATAGCATATGTAATATATATTTGCAACATTTGCAATCATATCAAAAAATTGTACTGAATTTCATATGCTGCGCCTTTACATAAATGCTATGCTGAAAATATATAGCATATATTTACAATAGGGCAATTCACAATCTTGTGTATTTGAGACTTTAAAGTCGTGCAATTGTAAAAATTTACCATCAATTGTGAACGGTCTTTTTCGGTTTACTTTGCAACACTTCTTTTTGCCTTTATTTTTTTTTCACCAATCAGCTGTTAGTTTGCAATTCAGTATTGCATTCGTATAGTAAATAAAAACTATGGGTTTTAAGTATTTCATATTTGCAAAAGCATGTAAGTGTATCTCTGTATATTTTGTTAGTGTCAAGTAAAAATATACTCTACCATTTTGCAAATGCTATGATGCAAGACCAGTTCCACCAGATTGTGACTGGCCATAATATTCTCTCACGACATTGCAAATGCTCTCACTTCAATAATAAAAAATAGTACAGCATGATATGTGTTGCCATAACAATTTGTCAAAAAAAAAAAAAAAAATTTTCAAATTGAAAATGAGAAAAAAAAAATAATTAAGAGACAAACAATATAAAAATTATTCCCAGCAGAAAAGTGGACCAGATTTGAAATAGTTCTGAACTAGTTCCAAAAAGGACCAGTACTAGTTCCACTACAATACCCTTTAACATTGAACGAACTGACGCTTTTTGCGGGTTGATGTCATAGGAAAAGACAATTGTCCCCAGAAACACTCATTTTTCCCTATATTTGAACTAGTTGCATTAGGAACATTTTTAAACTGGTTGCTTTCGCAGTAGCCTGAAAGTGGTCCTTTTTTAACTAGTTTTAAAGTGAACACATCAAAAGTGTAAGAATTTAGTGCAATGGAAAGGTCCTAAAGATCTAATTTGTACCATATTTTCCATCCACAATCCAGAAAACATTTTGTCTATAAACAATTTTGTTTTATTATTTTTTCTTGTGCGCAGAAAATTTTAAAAAGTAGGCAGAACGCGTTTATTTTTGTCAGCAATACTTTTGAAAACAAAAGCAAAGATAACTGTTCTACACTGAACGCCTTTTGTACTTTTTCAGAGCTACTGCGAACTGCGCTAGAAATGAACTAGTTCACTTTTTCAATTGACTCCAAAATAACTGCTGGGATTTTGAAAGTTGAGTAAAGAAAGCAAAGAAATCCATTAAGAAATCCATCAAGTAAAAAGAAATATGTACAGCCTATTTTAAAGAAACAGTTAGAGGAAAGTAGATCTCTCGACAAAAGCGGTGACTACGATTGATATACTAAGTGCTCAATCTGAATTGTGTTTTCTTTCCAGTATTGCAAAGTAAACCTGAGTTCACAATCTATAGCAAATATATACAGTTGCATAATTTTGCTATCGTATTTGCACCAAATCGTGAATAGCCTCATTAATTTCTTAAAAAATTTACTTCAAATTCAAAAATTTACTTTATTACAAAGTAAAGTACACAAAGTTTAATATATTTAAAGCAATTAAAAATAAATATTTTGATATTTTTTGTTGTTATTGAAAATTTTCACAATGCTTATACAAAAAGTTTCTATAAATATAAAAAATTGCATTTTGCACTTTATCAAAACAAATCTTTATCACTTAAATCGATTAGACATTTATTTATAACGTAGTTGTCACACGAGTACATCACGCAATAACTTGAAAAATTTCATAGGATTTGAACCCACAATTGAACACCGCTTAGAAAAAAAAAAAAAAAAAAATAAAAAGTTGTATTACCCTTAAATGCCGCAAAAAGGCATCAAACTTATCTTATCAGCTATAGAACTGATTATTCGCCGAACAAGTTAATTATAATTAAAAACAAAATATTTGCACTTTGTTTGCACAACTATTCTAGCCGGATTGTTGTTATATTCATTAAGGAAATAAAAGTAGTTGTTATGGCGTACATTCATAAAAATGTGCATTGGTATGTTAGTTACTATGTTCATAAAGTGTATATATGTTTATGTGAACAAGTTATAGTAGCAAAACAGACGGTCAGGTTCGACAGTGGAATGCCGAACAAATTCTTTCGATGTATCAGAACAAATTAGGGTTTTGTTTGCATAAAATCCAAAGTTATATCGCTTGTTTTCTTAAATATCGTCATAACAGAGGCGTTCCTAGGGGGCGGTCCGCCCCGGCTACCACCATTTTAGGGGTGACATCATTTCGATATTTTTCTTTATTTCTCAAACAGAAAGAAAAAGGTACAAATACATTACGTTAAAAAATGTGTGTCCCATTTTGTCGCATTGAAATTATTTCTAACAATTTGTGTATTAGTAGCTTCATGCGAAAGGAGTTTTTCAAAGCTAAAATTAATTAAGACTTATTTAAGGTCTTCCATGGGACAGGCAAGGCTTTCCGATATTGCTATTTTATCCATTGAAAACGAGCTTGCAAGTAATATTGATTTCGATGAGGTTATTTCAAATTTTGCAGCTCTTAAAGTAAGAAGAGTTAGTTTTTAAGACAACGCAAATCAATGTAAAAAAATTGATTTTAGTGCAGTTTACATTATTTTCTGAAGCCCATTGTATAAAAGCCCTTAAGTGTTCGTTAAATCGAATGACAACAGAAAATTGGAATTCCTTATGTAGAATAGTCAATGAAGATATTTTGCCGTTCGTTATATTGGACATTTGTTAAATCGGGTATTCGTTATATTATACGTGTACTGTATGTAGATACCTGAAAATGTAATATTTTTGTTCTGTTTTTAACAAATTCTTATTGTTTGTCATATGTTGTTTGTTTTTTTTCGGAAAACATAAAGATAATAATAAAAACACTTAATATCATCGAATTGGTTTCTTTTTGCATTTAGAAATTTTTTATAGGGGGGACACCATAAGTATCCGCTCCGGGTGTCACCAACCCTAAGAACGCCACTGAGAAAAAAAAAACACAGGTGCGTCACTGGACACACGAGAGAAGCGAAGCATTTTCGCAAATTTATAGATTTGATAATTTAATGGCTGTTTTTGATTAAAATAATTTTTAAATTTAAAACTTTAAATTTTACGTTGTTGTATGGGAGCACCCGTAAGGAGTGGTCAAAGGGGATAGGTCCTCAAAGGAGAAATATTCCTTTTGCAAAAATAATGGGGGTTGCTCATACATATTAACCCTCTCCGGACCACCCTTAAGGCCCACCTGTTCAGTTGTAGGGAATAAAAATACAAAAATCAATTAATTTGTTTGTAGCTTAACGACATCTAGTAGTAAGTAGAAGCACGTGTTGGTTTTTTAGTACTCTTATGTGTATAGCCAATACACAACCTTTATTGGCTGTTGTGTATTGGCTAATGGTTATTGCAGGAGATGAAGTATATGTAGCCAATACAATTCCTATAAATAGATTGTTTTGATCTACTGCAACAAAGCTTTAGTTAATTTTAATACTGAATCAGCGATAGTTCCCAACAAAGGGTTTTGGTTCGATGGATAAACCGTTAAACTTCAGTGAAGAGGACTAGGTTCAAATCCTGCAGTGAACGAAAAATTATTTTTAATTTCAAATTTTCTTGTTGCAATAGACGCAAGCAAAAAACAATATCAATTCTAAGAAAAAAGGTGTCGGAAAAAAGTGTCGTTTTTTCTGATTTCACTCTAGCAAATCGCAGAACGAGGCGTAAAAAGCTTCGCTTCAAAAAAACAAGTTTTCGGTAAACGTATTTTAGGATTATGTATATGTGCATATTTAGGATTTCTGCAGGATTGAATATATTTGATCTTGAAGATTTTCTCTTTTGTGCTGTGGCACTTCAGGTTTTATATGTAAAGCACTTTTTTATTTGGCAGTATTTTTCTGCTTCTTTTTTATCATTATTACCTACTTATAATCCTCGGCAGTTGAGGAAAAATATTGAGTTTGGCGATTTTCTGTTTACCTTTAGGACTTTAACATCTGAAAGCTTGCAAGCGGACATATTTATAGTTACGAAGAGTAACCAAAGAGTATACCGAGTATATTTCTGTATTACATTTATTTTCCTTATATCTTTATGTTTTTGATACAAAATTCTACATATCAAATAGTTTTATGACACATATTAACCCTCTTCAGCCCTCCCTTAAAGCCCATCTGTTCAGTTGTAGGGAATTTTACAAAAATTAGTATAGGTCTCCAAGGAAAAAATTTTGGAATAGGTCTCCAAAGAAAAAATGTTCCTCTTGCAAAAGTAATGGAGGTCGGTCGTACATATTTACTATCTCCGGCCCTCCCTTAAAGCCCTCCTGCTCAGGTTTTTGAGTTTTATGTTTAAGGAAAAAAATAAAACTGGACAAATGATTTTTATTTTTTAGCGTAAAATAAAAATTGAGAAAAAACTTTTATTTCTGAGCGAAAAAATAAAAATTGAAAAACAATTTCTATTCTTGAGCAAAATAATAAAACTCAAAAATAATTCTTATTCTTGAACAGAAAAATAAAAATCAAAAAATAACTTTTATTTCTGATCAAAACAATAAAAATCGTAAGATAATCAAGATAAAAATCGTAAGATAATTTTTATTGTTGAGCAATAAAATAAAATCTAAAAATAATTGTTTAATATGTAAAATTAAAAAATAATGTAAAATAACTTTTAGTTTTTGGATATCGCTTATAATAATTACGATCCCTGGTTAATATAGACTTAAATTACTTTTGCTATTATATGAAATGGGACTTTTTAGTAAGACTATATTAAAGAGTAAATCAATTAACCACTTAAAAATCAACTTTTTTGGGTTAAAGTTTCACTTCTACCGTGCGTGGTATACACACATATTTTTTTTCTCATTTTGGCGTTTTAACACCATACGGGTTAACTAGTTGTAGATACTGTTCATAATTGCTTTTAATAATTTATATAAAAAAAATTTTTAAATTTAAAATTAAATAAAGTATGATCAAAAATTCTGTTTTATATGGTATTTCTGGTATATCTAGTTGTTACTTTAAAGCAATTAATGTCATTTCATAAAATTTATTTAAAGTTTTAATAAAATTCTTTAAAACTGGATTTAATTCTTGAAAATTATCAAAACACACATTATAAAAAAATCACCACACATCTACTGTAATTGTTAATTCTATTAACATAACTGTTATATTATAGAACTGTCTAAAATCAGACGATATCCAGTTCTTGTTTCACTTTTTATATTTGGTTTGCTTATTAAAACTAGTTTATAATAAATAAACTCATTATATTGTGTGATGACCTTGAGTCTTTGGTATAATAAAATCGGGTTTGTTTATGAAGATCATTTGAATGATAATTTTTTTGATAATAAAGTTTTTATTTTGGTTTTAAAAATGAATGGTAAATAAAACTAAAAAAATACTTCAGTTATATTTATACCCCCTTGAGTTAAATACTTCAGTTATTGGTTCAGCCGTAGGGGTATTTTAACTTCGGCCCAGTCGAAGATCATTTCTTACTTAGGTCGGGTATTTCTGGGTATACCCTCAAACTAGCTAAAATCTTATCGAGAGCAGGACAACTGTCTTTTTCTAGGATATCAACACCACAACTACTTATTAAACTAGTTGGCTACACTCTACAGGGATATGCTACTATTAAAACAGGAGATATACTACACGCAAAGACAAAAAAAAACGTTTATCGCCAGTTTGCCGCAAACGAACTTCGTTTGTCGTGCTTGAAATCGTTATTTGCAAACATTTCAACAGTTGTCATAATAATAGTCAGTTGCGACAAACGAGTAATTTAGTTGCAGGAAATTAATTTCGTTTGTCATAAACGCGAGGGATTTTTAAATTGCAGCAATTGAAAAATTTGTTTTTCCCGACTGAAAACTTTGATTGTTTTTCTCTTCAAAAACACAACGCTTATAGTTCAGAGTTACTTTTTGGACGAATTGCTACAATATAAGCAAATTGGTAATTTGCTTAATACGCGGAGGAAGATAGCAACAGAGGTGTGGGGAGGGCAAACCATAAGAAGAAGGACGGACGTAGGGAGAAATATAATTAATATAGTAATTAACAATGACCGAAATAGCTTGCGATACACATATATGTGATATATTTTTAAGTTGAAGACACTTGAATATTCGTTTGCGGTACATACAACTTGCAAACGAAGTGTAGTTGGTGAATTTTTCAGTTGCGATAAACGAAACATTTCTTTGCGTGTACTCTTAAAATAGAAACCAGAAGTAAAGAGCAATATATAAAAATAATTGTTGTGTTTAAATCAGAGACCGTAAATAACAGTTATGGTACCATTTTTTAAAAGAAAACCACAAGTGGATGGAATAGTCGGAGTACATTTTGTTGGACACCATTATGATCCCCCCGACATCTCCTTGTTATTCCTGGGTTGTGTTTTAAATTTCGACTTTAAACGTAAAAGTTTCAAAATATCAGTTAAGTTTTGAACTTTTGTTTTTTCGCACAAAAATAACAGTTACTTTTTGTGGGATATTTTTTTCCACAAAATATCCCACAAATTACTGTGTCTACAAAACTGTTCATGCTAGGGTCATCAAATTTGAGTGGTGAAAATAAGAATGCAATATCTACCATATGACAAAAAATGGTCTGGCCACGCCCCTGTTTTTTATTATACGATTTTATCTACAAGCCGGAAGATTGCACAAATATATAACTTTTTACTTACCAACTTATTAGGTTCTTAAAAAAGTCTTCGGTTGAAATGTAGACATTTTGGAATTTTAATTAATAAAGAAAAGTTAAACGATAAGTTAGGAAATATTGTAGGTGTCTTCATCCAAACGTTGGGTGCTGTTTTGTGAATCATTGCTGTTGAAATATTCATATATTAAAATCATTATTGCGGCCAGATTGTCCTCTCATAAATTATATCTTAGATCGCTGAGGATCAATTTCAAATCTGACCCTATAATAAGCAGAATCTTAGATATAGCGATGTGTGGGATATTTTGTGGGAAAAAATATCCCACAAATAATAACAGTGATTTTTTGTGCGAAAAAATAAAAGTTATAAAATTCCGGTTAATTCCTGTTCAATAAAATAAAACACAAAAAATAACTAAAACTTTTAACTTTTTTAGAAAAATGGTATTACGGTTACGTTCCCTGGTTTAAATATAAACTTGCCTCACCGATTTAACCTCTAGTTTTTTCGAGATGCTAGAATTTAACTCAGATTAGGGAATTTTAAACTTTTCTTAAACTCATTGCTTAAAATCAAAATGACTAAACGGGCCTAAGTTGAATTATTTCATATAGAAGAAAGAGTTACAAAACGTTTTTAACTGTATCATACTGGTCTATGATTTAGTATGGCTTTAAGGTATTTTAACCAGTTTAAATTGTATTATTTCAACTTTGTTTTTTATTGCTTTATACAAAAAATTAATCTGAACTGAAGAATAATTCCGATAAAACTTTAATACTTTCGAAATATCGCATTAGATACAGTTTGAAAATAAAAATTGATTATTTATCTTTATTTATTGGTTTCTCTGTTTCATTTTGCAGTTTGTTTGCATGGGTGGCACACCAAAGCGCATGGAGAATTTTGCACATTTCATGATGGATGAAATAGGCTACAAGCTGCCTGCCGGCACCATGTTGCAGGACATCAGCGCCTACTCGTACCGTTATTCCATGTATAAAGTAGGACCAGTACTTTGTGTGAGTCATGGCATGGGCACACCGTCTGTTAGCATTCTATTGCACGAAATGATTAAACTTATGTACCACGCCAAGTGCAATGATCCTGTTTTCATACGCATTGGAACTTGCGGTGGTGTTGGAGTGGAAGGTGGCACTGTTATTATAACCGAAGATGCACTGGATGGAAAGCTGCGTAATTCGCATGAATTTGTAATGAGCATTTTTTAAGTAATTAACTTTGAAAGTGCAATTTTGACTGTTGTTTTTGTTGTTGTTTTTGCAGACAATCTTAGGTGAAACTGTGCATCGTCCAGCCAAGTTGGACAAGAAGTTGGCACGCGAGTTGAAGTCTCTGCATAGCGAAGATGATCCCTACGATACGATCATAGGCAAAACACTGTGTACCAATGATTTTTACGAAGGTACGTTCACATTTGCAAATATATAAATTGTTAAAATTTAATTTCGAAATATGTGCTCTTCACGTCGTGTTTAGGTCAAGGACGTTTGGATGGAGCATTCTGTGAGTTTTCGGAGGCTGATAAAATGGCTTACTTGGAGAAGCTACGCGAACACGGTGTGGTCAATATCGAAATGGAAAGCACAATATTTGCAGCACTGACCTATCATGCGGGCATAAAAGCTGCAGTAGTGTGCGTAGCTCTGCTCAATAGGCTCAATGGTGATCAGGTATGTCACAAAAATAATCCAATTCAGAAGTGTATATAAGGTCAGCCTTTTAGAATTTATAATGGGGAAAAATATATATATGTGTGCTATAATGTGCCCAATGTGTGCTATCTTGTGCCACATTTAAAAAGGAGTCTATTCCTATATTAAGATTTTAATGGGATTGTGCTTTTTTAAGTGAAGGGTATTGTGTACAATATACGATAGAGAGATTAGATATTTAATGAATTTTCATCTGGAATACTCCATATAACTCTTATTTTAATTTCAAAGGATTTGTTTAAAGCAAATTCTTAATACATAGGTATAATGAAAAAAATTATATCATACATATTTTTTCAGGCGTGTTGGCTGGAATATGTCAATTGCAGGGTGATAGGGGTTATGATCGAAAATAATTTTGTATTAAGCTAGAAAGGAACGAGATTTCTATAGTGATTAATCTAGTAGATAACTTAGAGGTTATGAGAACATAATAAAGAAACATAAGTAGCAAAAAATTATAGAATAGATTGTAGCTTTTATTGATATTAATTTTATAAACTTACGTTTAATTAGTGATTGGAAGAAGGGATTCTTTTTCATTTGAATTTGAAACATTTTCGAAAATATTAAATAAAGGTATTGGATTTTCGTTCTGAAACTTGAGCGAAAGTGGAGCAAAAATAGTAGGAATGCTTCTATAAAAATGAACGAAATTTTTTATGTTTACACCGACGGAAAAAAATCGTAAAACCAAAGAAAATACACTTTACCACAAATACTTTTAGTGGTTAGATTATGCCCAAAGATAAAAAATCGTTACGGCAAAGGCACAAAGATTGTTAGATTTCCTTGAAATCTACTTCAAATCAAAGAATTAAATTTTTGTGGAATTGACGTACAATAAGAGGAAAAAAAATATTGAATTTATCGAAAAACTTTTTTAATTTATCCAAAAACGGGGTCATTTTTTAACCAATAACGCATTTGCATAAATCGAGTACGTAAATTTCAAAAATTTATTTAAATACTTTTGACGTGACGAGGTTACGTTTTACCGCGCAGGTTTCTAAAAAAGTTGAAAAAGGCATTTTTTCAAAATTCATCGGCGTTGCATTGAATTGTTACTCGCTGAGTATAAGAGCTTTGATTAAAAACAGAAACGACCATAAGGGTTAACTCTTTGACTTCATTATAAAAACAAAACAAAAATGCAAAACGTCATCAGGACGAGGTGGGAGCTGCTTAAGCAATGAAACTGCAAATTTATTACATGGAACTATTACTCGCTGAGTATTATTGCCAGGATTAAAAATATGATACACTAATAAAGGCATGGTCTAAGCCCTCATAACAAAATTAGACAAAAAATTTCTGAAGTCATGGGGATACACAGAGAGCCTGTCAAAGGTCGACAATGCAACATTGATTCAAAGGCGTTGCATTGAATTTTTACTCGGTGAGTATAAAAGCTACGATAAATGATTAAAAAGGAAAATGAAGGATTTATACTTGGCCTTACGACAAAAATAAAAATAAAATTCTGCCGTCATGAGGTCGTGAAGATAGCAGCTTATGTAACAGAAACATAATATTGTTGCATGGAATTATTACTCACTCAGGAGACATGATACGGTAAATTTTATTTTACGACAGCATAGATGTGTTATTACGCCTCACAATTAAAATACAAAAAAATTCTTATAGTCATAATTTCAGGGTGGCAACCACACAATGCAGTAAAAATGCTACAACGATGAAAAAACGTTGCATGGAATTTTAACTCTTTGACTAATGGCGTAACGGTAAATTTTAAGAAACGAAAACACTTCTCACAAACAAAAAAATAACACAATAAAGCAGGACTGTGAAACTGGAAAATAAGTATGACATGAATTAGGATATGGATTAAGACAAAAATTAAGACACACCTAAAACACACCTTTCCAAACTAGGAAAAGGCTTCGGTATATTTGATTAAGTCAAGAATATAAAGAATGAAATAGGAATATAAAGAAACACCGTCACGTCAAAACATACGGGTGTGTCCACGACAGTAGCCAACTCTTTTTGTTTTAATTTAATTATGCATGCGCATTTTTAATTTTATGTTAAATAATTAATATTTAAATTAAATATTGAAGTATTTAAACAGAATTAATAAAAAATATATAAAAATTATGCACGCATTTTTTGGATACTTCAAATATTTACTATTTGAAAATAAATCTATCACATTTAAAGAAAATTTAAATAAAAATATTGAAATTATTTAAATTAATTATGTTGTTAATGGTTTCTTATAGTTCTCGTTTGGTTGTCTGAGCTCGGTTCTTTATAAAGTCTTATCACTGAGCGGAGCTCGGTTCCCTACAAAATCTTACTCATCGCACTCACAAAGCATCTTGGCTAAACATCTAGGCTATATAATTTTCATTACAAAAACCAAACGAGAACTGTAACAAACCGGGAGTATTCAGCGACAAGCAAGAATCTTAATTCTTAAAACTTCATTGATAAACCTGTTGGCTATTTCAGCTGTTTGAAATAAGTCAGAAGCTAGATAAAATTTAAATACGGAAAAAACGAGTTGTAAGGAAAATATTTGATTTATCCACGTAAATATTTAAATAAAATTTATACATGGGCATGGATAATGTTAATATTCGTTATTTCCCTTAGTGTTTGTCTTTATAAAGTTGATTTCCTCATAAATATCTTTCTATGTCCGCCTTTTATTTCTATATCCCACCCCCTTCCTCTCCCCTTCTTACAACTTCAATTTCTCAACTTCTTCATCAATAATTTCATTTGATTTTGATTTGGTAGTTCTATTCGATGGGCTCAGATGTCAGCAACAATATTTTCATTTAATCTGTATCACACCTAATGCTATGTTCACACAGAGACACACAAGTTGAGTTTACTTTGTACTGGAAACTCAAACTAAACTCTCTGTGTGAACATAGCATAATCCTCAAGTATTGTCACTAACTGATTGTGACGTTATTGAAAAAAAAAAAAACAGAGCGAAGTGATTTATTTTTTTCATTGGACATGTCTCTACACATACTTACACTACTGAACACAAATTATTATTTTTAATAATATTATAGGAGGTGTTAGCTTCGTGAAAATAAATTGCGTTGACATATCATATTTCGATCCTAAGAATTTAGAAATATGATATGTCAACGTAACTTGCTACTGCATGGCAAAAAATTTCAAAAAGTAATTTAAATCCCTCTATGACATATTGCAATGCAAACCGTTAATATTGCAATACACTTTATGCTGGAGCTTGCTTCATTTAAAAAATATACCTTCCCATAAAAATCACAACATTAGAATAATTTGATTCCCACTGTGGCAAATACTTAGTAGCACACATCGGGCACAACGAATTTAATATTTTAAATTTTAAATTTTTAATATTTAAATTTTAAAAATTTTTAAAATTTATTTAAATTTAAAATTTAAAATAATAATATAACATATGTTAGATACATAGGAGTTAAAAATTTCTAAATTATTTTTCTAGGTTAATGCACCCAAAGAGGTGATGCACGAATGGCAGCAACGCCCACAAATACTCATATCGCGCTACATACGCAAAGTTCTCACCCAGAAGGGGATGCTCAAACTGCTGTCTGGTCATCACGGCTCCATCAAGTCACCCCGGCGCTTCAAGCTGGTGCAACAAGAATCTCAGGCACATGAATAGAAGAATATGTTGCACAGGTGTAAATTATAAATATATATATATATACATACATACCTACATTGACATACATACATACATACATTTACGGTACATACACTTATACAAATCAGGACATAGCAGCCAATATAATGCGTTTTTGGTTTAAGTTTCCTAAGGATAGTGTTAAAAAATTTAGCATAGAAGAAACTATCAATAGAAACTATCAATAGTTTTAAATCAACTACTAAAACTACTCAAACACACACACAATATCAAACACATATATATATATAAATAAAAAATTTCTTGTGTGTTTGTTGCATAATGTAAATGTTAATTACGGTTTGAAGTGCGTCATTATGTCGCATTAAAAAATTAGTAAAATTTTATTTGTAAACTATAATATATACAAACATATATACATATATATATATATATATATATATAAAAATATGCTTAAATTGTTATTTAATGTTTATGTTTAAAAGTTAAGCAACGACGAGAGTTAAGTGAGGAGTACGTAAATCAACGAATGCATTTTTTTACATTCAAGTTTTTTACACCATGCAACCAAAACAATTTAACAAACAAACAAAAAAACTCAAATAGACATAAATTAATGTGAAAAAATAAAACAAACTAACAGATAAAAGACAAAAATCTTAGACAAAGTGTTAAAGTTCCATTACTATTCTTATTGTTATTGTTAAACTAGGTAATAAAAAACCAAAAAAAAAAATAATCTCACTTCAAAGAAATAACCAACACCAACACAATCCATAGCTAGCTGCAATTCACGCTTTAACACAACAAACTCCAAAGAACCTAGTTATTTTGTGTGTTGTTAAATTCTAACTAGCTGTGTTTCTATCTTTTTTCACATAATTAATTAATTAATTAACTGTATACATTAATATTTATTGATAGTAGCGTAAAATTATATTAAATAAACTATTCAAAATTGTTTTGCTAAATCTATTGTCAGCTATTATAGAATTTATATAATATATACATAAAAATAATTTATGATTATAAACCTATACAAAATGATAATATTGTAAAAGGGCAAATATTTGATCCTGAATAAATAAAAATAATTTCAAAATTTTGAAAGAAAACAAAAACCAAATTAAGTTATTTCACTCGCAAGGAGCTAAGGAAATGCAATTTAAAACTCGGAACAGATATAACGGAAATTCATTGCAATGCTGAAGAGGTGAGCTTGAGAAAAATAGGTCTACGCCAGGCCCGTAGCCAAGGCGGAGTGTTCGAGGTTTTCCATGTATTCAAAAAAGTATGAAAACATGCATTTTATTATAAAAAAGTTGAGAATACTAAAAAAATCAAGCTCAGTTTGTTTATAGATTGTTATAAGAAACAACCAACTTTTGAGCTTGACAAGTGTTGAAAGTTTACCTCTTTACAAGCTAAGAGGGAAAAGGTCAGTTAAACCTGTGAATCACAGTTATTATTTAATATTATTATTTATTTAATTATTCAACTCTCAAAAAATTTCTGCGGAAATCTACTCGACAATCTCATGGAAAAAACTTTTTAACAAAAAAAAAAAAAAAACCCCACTTCAAAATCACTACAAAGTAAAAAATTATTTTAAATAACTTTTCCCAATAATTTCTTGGTCAAATTTTAAAAGTTATTTATATGTATTATAATATTAGAAATCTTATCATTTCAATTTTTTCTAATTTGTTTTATTATCATCAATATATTACTTGCTTTATGTACATAAAAGCTTTGTGCCACACCCTATGTACAATCCCGCTCACTTTTGTAATGATTCTACCTACCCAACTACCTGCATACCAAATATTAGTACCCTAGTGTCAATATTAACTGAGATATAGTATTTTTATAATATTGCCACACCCATTTGTTGTATAGCGCCCACTTTTTTGACCGTAATTTGTAGTAACTGTGCCTACCCATGTACTACATTTCAGTACCCTAGTGTCAATATTATTAAATTTATAGTGTTTCTAATATTGCCACACCCCTTTGTCAAATAACGCCCACTTTTTATTGACTGTAATTTGTAACAGTAATTTTTAAAAATTGTGTCTTCCCTTGTATCAAATTTCAGTATCCTAGTGTCAATACTATTCGAGATACAATGTTTTTCGAATATGACCACACCCCTTTTTAAAATAACGCCCACTTAATTGACCGTAATTTGTAATAATTCTGCCTACCCCAGTATTTTTACTATAAATTTCAGTACCCTAGTGTCAATATTAACTGAAATACAGTGTTTTATTATATTGACATGACCCTTTGTCGAATATCGCCCACTTTTTTAAAAAAGGACCTCCGCGTTCATGGTTTCTATCTGTCTAAAAAAAATGACGGAAATCGGGCAAGTGCTTTAGGAGTTATCGATGTACATACATTAAAACAAAAAAAAAAAATGGACAAACCAACAAACTTGAGAACCTCCTCCTTTTTGAAGTCGGTAAAAAATAGGCATTGGTCTTAAAAATGAGCATTTGAAAAGGATCTGAATAGGCAGAAAATTAAACACGTAGATTAAGCCGGATCGAAATTTCGACTCCTCCAGTAACCGCCTTAAAAGTAAGAAGGATTCTTATAAAATTTTCCAAAAAAGTTGAAAAAGGAATATTCTAAAAATGGCAATGGCGTTGCATGGAATTATTACTCATCGAGTATATGTGCAACGTTAAATTTTATAAACGGCAATGAAGAATTTGTACTTAGCCTTTCGATAAAGGCAAACAAAAAAATTATGACGTCGTCAGGTCGCGGAAATAGAAGCTTATGCAACAAAAATTAAATATTGTTGCATGGAATATTTTTGCTTACTGAGTACTACAAAAAAGTTTATTTTAAGATAGCAAAAAAAAAAAGGATGTTAGAAATCGACACCACATGGGCAGCTGCGGAATGCAATATATGTAAATGCAAAAACAATAAAAAAACGTTGCATGGCATTATAACACCATGACTAGTTATAGGCGCTACGGTAAGTTTTATGAAACGAGAGTAAAGCTGAGTTTTTTGACCACATGATAAAAATATTAAATCATAAAAATACAAAAATGAGGCTGCTTTCAGAAAACCGCTTAAATAACCTAAATGCACCATCGTTGTATGGATATACTATTCCATGACGCCAAGGTGTATAAAAATAAAAATAAAATTTACATTAAAATTAGGGCAGGTATTAGGACAATAATTTGTAAATGGACAATAATTTGTAAATTGAATAATTTGTAAAAGGATGAGGGCATGGATTTGCACAAAGATAAGGACGAAGAATAATATACAGAGTAGGAAAAAGATTTGGACATCGATTAGTATAGCATGGAATTGGATAAGAAGAAGAACAAGGACTTAGGCAATGACTGGGAAAAGCACTAGGACATAGATTAGGACAAAGATTTAGGCCCACTTAAAGAAATATTTAGGGTAAAATTGAAAAAAGGATGAGGACAAAAATTAGGATAAGGAAATGAATAAGGATTTAGACACGCTAAGAACAAGATTTAGGAAAAGATTGGGAAGGAAGAGGAAAGGGATTCGAACAAAATGGACCAGGAATTTGGAATTGGATTAAAACCAACAATTTTAACAAGGATAAGGACAATTATTAGCACAAGTATAAATAGGATGAGGACAAGTTTTGGAACACAGGTTACGCTGTCACGTCAAAATCATCGGGTGTGTCCACGACACAGTCAACTTTTTATTTTTTCTTTATGATGAACTTTATTATTTGGGATTTCAAGAAACATTCTTGTCGAAATAACCAAATTTTTAAATTTTGGGGTTAAAACCGGTTTATAAAACCGGCACATGTATCATATTTTAATATTTTTTATTATTTAAATGAAAGCATATGCAATGTCATGAGAGCATCGGCCGTGGATCCAGGTGTCTATGGGGGCTAACCTCCTCCCCCAGGCATTTATTTTTTTTTTATACAGATGGGATTTTTTATACAGATTTTTTTTTTTATACATATTTTACTCCATGATATGGATCATACGGAAGTAAAATACTAAAAAAGTTTTCATGAACGCTTTAACGAGCAATTCTAATGTCGTTTCATTGTCGTAAAGCTAAAAAAGCCGTTTTGTTTTTAAAAATAAAGGTACCATTTCTGATAATATTTAAAATTTCCTCTTTAAAATTTTGTCTTCAGTTCTTTAAAATAAAGGTTTAGTCTTCAAATTGTACCATTTCTGATATTATTTAAAAAGTCCTCTTTAAAATTTTGCCTTCAGGCTCCATTTTTTATTAAACCACCTTCAAAGGTCACTTCTAATTCGTTATTATATAGCCACAGCTATCTGAATAAATAATTTGTATTTCATCTAAAATAAACATTATACAAAGAATAACATACTATTTGACAAACTCTTATCGTCTAAACGTACATTAATTTAAATAAGATCAATAAGATCAAGAAGAACGTATTTTATAATTTCTCTGCACGTATTGGTTTACGCAAATGCCTTTATTGAACTCTCAGCAGAACTGTCCAAAATCCTAATCATCAGAGGCCGAATCGCTGCTTACGTGAACGCAACGGCTTTCGTGTGAAAAAAAATTTACTTTAGCGATCAATCGAGCAATATACTTGAGATCACGGCTTACGAACAATAATTTTTTACATTTTGCTCCAATTTCGCAGAAACATTTTCGGTTACCCCGCGTTACGGAGGGCCGCCTTCAAGTCCCTAAATGAAAATGATAAGTTAAGTGACGACCGACGTTTGCTTGGAAAAATTCATTTTTCAAAGTATTGCCTTCGCTAGCCACTACCTTCTCCCATCTTTCTGGCAATTTTCGGATACCATCTCAAAAAGCGATGCGTCTTTTGATGTGAAGTTTGCATTGCAAACCACGAATCAATCCAATTTTGGAGTTGTTCAAAAGAGCGAAAGTGCTGATTCTCAAGGGCATGCGTCATTGACGAAAACAAAAATAAGTCGGAAGGAACAGTGTTTGGGCTTTTCGGCGGGTGGGGTAGAACTTCGCATTTCAGCGTTTCAAGGTATGTTTTGACCGACTGCGCAACATATGGCCGAGGGTTGTCATGTTGCAAAATTACCTTGTCGTACCTTTGCTCGTATTCTGGCCATTTTTGCTTCATTACTGGTGTCAAACGCATCAACTGAAATTGGTAGAGTTGCCCCGTGATGTTTTCATCCGGCTGTAGCAGCTCATAGTACACCACGCCCAATTGTTCCCACTAAATACAGAGAGCATGACCTTACCACTGTGAATATTTGGCTTTGGCGTCTATTTTGGCGTATGGCCGGGTAACCCGTATGTTTTTTCCTCTTGGGGTTATCGTAATGAATTCATTTTTCATCATCAGTCACAATACGGTGCAAAAACCCCTTTCTTTTTTGCCGTTGGAGCAGCTGTTGACAAGTGAAAAAACGGCGTTCAAAGTCTCTCGGTTTCAATCCATACGGCCCCAATATGCTTTGGAACACCTTTTGGATCATTCCCATGGCTTTTAAACGAACAGATATGGCTTGTTGAGTCACTCCAAATGCTTTTGCGAGTTCTTCTTGCGTTTGGCACGAGTCTTTATCCAATATAGCCTCCAATTCTCTAAATTTTTTGGCCGGCCACCACTTCTAAAACGTCTATTCCAAAACTCATATGTGGAAATCGATTCTTGCAGCATTCGAAAGCAGAAAAGTAAGTTTTCCCGCAAATTATGTTTTGTTGGACTTAAAGTTGATATATTCGCAGCTGATAAAAATTATGTTGTTTACACTTCAGCGAAAAGACACATACTGAAAAAGATGAGGCTTCAAAATGAAGTTGGTTGCAACCATGGGTGTAATTACAAGGTAGCATTGACAGTTGCTTGGGAAACCATCTCCTGTCAAAAAATATACTCAAAAAGAATGTTGCAATGTTGATGAAAATGAAAAGCATGTTGAAAACGTTGAAGTGAAAAAAAAAACAACTTTAGCATGTGCAGATTCATTTTCACAAACAGCTGTTTTTGACAGGAGATGTTTTCTTGAAGACACATGGGTTGCAACATTGTCCGATTCGATTTAATAGGTCTGTTTCCGTACAAACTTGAAGAAAAGTTCAAGTAAAGTTCAAGCTGTGAGAGTAATTTTATTATCTGTCAAAATGAGAGAATTTACACAAAAGTACGGAAACTACTTCTAGCGAGTTTCAAGCACAAAAACAGCTGATTGCCTATAAAGGTAAGCAGCGTCAAATTTATTTACACTAATTTGACATTTTCTTGTTCTTCTTGATGCTTGTTTTTATCGTGCTCGAAGAAATTGTTCAAGCAAAGTTCAAGCTAGTTTCGAGGCTCGAGAGAGTGGCATTTTGCTTGTTCTTCTTCTCTCTCGAGCTCGAAAAATGTGTAAAGAAACGCCTTCAAGCAACTTCAAGTAGCTTGAAGTGCGTACGGAAACAGACCTAATACTAGTGATGCCATCTAAAAATAAACCTTTAAAACTTTTTTGTACACCTGATCAATTTTTTGTTAACGTCTTAGTAACGTGAATTTGGATGTTGAAGATGCATAAGAATTTTAGATATAAAATAATCCTAAGCTACTTCTTTGATTTTAATTCTTACAAATTATATACTAATGTCATTTAAAAAGTAAACTTAATTTTTAAAATTAAATAGGTATATAAGTAACATACATTAATAAATATCATAAATAAAAAAACCTCATTTCCTAATTTAGTCTCTCCCCCCATGAGCAATTTCTAATTCTGAAACTGGAGAGCATATTGTAAATACATACTATGGAATATCATTTCACTTAAGAATTTTTTGATTTTCAGAATATAACGTTGTAAGTGAAGGTATTGTATTGATGGTAGTGAAGAACGAAGAGTCGGTATACACAATATATTTTTTATTTCTTGGAAAACAGCGTGATTGAATCGAAAAAAAAGATTACAAAAGCAAATATAAAAATCAAAACAATTACAAAAGTTAGTCTCGCTTTTGTAATAAGAACTTTTGAAAGGCTTATCATGAATCATGATAAAAATAAATCATTTGGAGTCATAAGAAAGAAAAGAAAAATTAAAATAATCGTTTTCAATTGTAACAATTGAAAATTTGAACTATTGATCACGTTACTCTAATTTAAGTGCAGTCAGGTTTGATCCCAGCTTGATGATATTTCTTGACCCCTGATGCAATATAAGATTGCAGCAAAAAGAAATATTACAAGCAAAAAGAAAATTATGCACTTATATTGCATCATTTTCCTTTTGCTGGTAATATTTCTTTTAATAAGCTAGAATTGGCAGAGTCAGATTTTATGGATATTGCACATTTTATGCAAAATGTGCACAACTCAAAATTTACAAGCTTTGACATTTTTTCCTGTAAATGAATACGCATTAAGGGGCCTCTAAGTTTTTTAAGCGAAAAAAGCACTGTATTAAAAGTTTTATTTTTAAATAACTGTTTATTTTAGTTTGTTTTTTCTTTGCATTATAATTCTACAACTTTTGACAAATATTTTGTGAATCTTTGGATAATAAATATTAGTTAATATAGCAGGAAACAGTAGTTTAGTGAAGCACCTGAAATATGCGGTGAACATGATTTTTCAGAGCTCGTTCATCTAAAAACAATAAATAATAATTTAGGTTCTGCCAATACTTCTTGAGCTTTTAATCCATTGAATTTTTTAGAAAAACTTAGTTTGTGGCCAAAATAGTAGCTGAAATACCGATTTTGGACTAAAAAATGCTTTTAGGCTAAAAAAGCATTTCTCTAAAATGAAAATGGAACGATCAAATGTTGAATTTTAGCAAAATGTTAGTTGCAGTACCGAGTTTGGACTAAGAAATTCAATCTTTTTAGGCTATAAAAAAAATATTTCCATAAAATAAAAATCGAACGATCAAAAATACCAATTGTAGTTGTTAAACAAATGTGTAAAATACGGTATCGATCCTTGGTATAGTTTTTGAGTAATGTTGGTCACCACTTTCAAAAAGTACATTTCGAGAAAAACGCATTTCAAGTTTCACTTTCCTGATAAGACGCTCTGAGACAAGTGTGTAACTTTTTTTTTCAATAAACATAGTATCATTTATTTCTTAAAACTTTCTAAGAATAAAACTTTAAGATGTTAGACGAAAAATGTAAAAAAATTATTTTTAGTTGTCGAAAAACTTTGGTCGTGGGCCCTTAACATTTACTGTTAAAAACTACTATTTTTCTCTTTTCTTTACTGAATATATGTAGTTCTTCGAGTTCTCAAAAATATGTCCATTTTGAATTAAACATTTTTATTGTTAAAGTGATAAGGCACTCGAATATACTTTTTATGTGGAACCAAAGATCAATTAGAGCAATCATTGGTTCACAAAGCAGATATTTTCTATATATAGATAGATTCTAACTGAACTAATTTTAAACAGCGAGTTGATGTGTAATTTCGAATATGTTTTTGTCTTTATTTCAGAATACATTACATAAAGGGCGTCCACAGGGGGTATATGCATTTTCATATCATAATTTTTATATACGTGCACACCAATGCATACCTTTGTCCCCCCTTGAAAAATTCCTGCGGACGCCTATGCATTACATTTAATTCCTATCTCTCTGTAACGACAAGATAAATATGTTCAATTTAAATTTAACTCATTCTCACTTATTTTTTTTTCATTCAATTAAAACAAAATTTCTAAATGCTCTTTTATTACCAAACGAAAAATTAATATTATTCTCTCTCTCTCTCTATCTCTCTCTACTGAAATTTAGATTAATTCTTCCCATTAATGAAGGTCAGGGCTGAATATATTTCATTTAGTTCACGGTCAAGAATGTATTGTAAATGAGCTAAATATATTTACAATATCCGAGTAGATTTTCTTTTGAGTGATGATAAATTAAAAGAGTGAAATAATTTGCCGCTCACGTTATTTGGTAGAGCTATCAACTTTCATTTAAAATATATGCTTTTTTTTAAGATTTTAGAGTAAAATTCGCCAAATTACGAAATTTTATATGAAGAAATATTTTGAACAATTTTTTAACATTTTCTTTGTTGTCTTTAACCTTTTGAGGACCATTGGGACACCGGTGACCCTTTTACTTTCGAATTTTTCCTGGAAAAACTATGCAAACGATTGTTCTTAACAAGGTATCATTCAATAGGGAATGAATGTAGCTTCCAGAAAGTACTTAATTTTCAAGGGTAGATTCATCCCTTTGCCTACCAGACCACCCTAAAGTTGAAAAATCTTTACTTTTTCTCCCCCTTCTTCTTGCTGCAATATTTTGGGGTAGGAGGAGCTATAGGTGAAGAACTGTTTGGGGAAGTTGCGGGAAACCTTCCACTTTTTAACAAAAAATAGCAAAAGAAGATAGTATACTTGGGCTATCCACGCGACCACCAAATCTGATGGGACCTATATGTCCCAATGGTCGTCAACGGTAAAATCTAAGGCTTATTTATTTGAAATAAAAATAAATTTGTTTGCATTTTTGATCAATGCATTTAATTTTCATTTTCTTATGATAAAATTTGAAGTTATTTCGATCATTGGCGAAGCAAAATGGTTTTTTGCAAAAGGCATAAATAGTATTTATTCGATCGCATTTTTGTTGCTTTCAGCAGAAAATACATCTTTACGTCCCGTTTCACATTTGCAGAATTATCGGACAGGGAAGTGTTATCCGCAAGTTTAAATCTCTTAGGTACCTATCTTACAACTTCGCGGTTGGTGACCGTATTGATCATTTGAGTAGCCAGTTGCCCACGGACTTCCAATGCAGATAAAGGAAATGAATCATTATTCAAAGTAGAAATTTTGTTGTATCCACAGTGCACAGTGGCGGATTTACATACGGGTTGAAAAGGCTTTAGCCGCCATTCCCTTTGAAGAATTTTTTGTGTGGGAAAAAATTTGAAAAAAAGCGCTAAAAGCCGTTTCAGCCTCCCCCTTGGACTATAAAACTGTTCGCTCTGTCCTTCCCCCTTCTGGTGAATCCTAGATCCGCCTCTGATTGTGCACATTCAAATCAAAAAATAAAAGCGATCGCAGAAAAGACGCAAGTAGAATATGGTCTTTGATTTGTGATCGTGTTCATAGTAATACTGAAATAAAAACACAACATCAAAAGTTCAATTTTCTTTCTAATGGTGGTACTTTGGCCACTCTACGACTATTGGTCCAAAAGATATTTCCAAAATAGGTCAAAAATTCGTTAAAAAATCCCAGCAATTTTTTTGTTACGGAGTTTTGTATCGCATCAAGTAAAAGATCCGATTTTTTGGAAAATTTAACCAATTTTGTGATATTTTGAATAGTCGTGAAGAGGTCAAAGTACCACCATTGGAAAAGTTATTTTTCAACCTTTCATTGGATTACATCGTAGCAAATATATGTAGAAGGCTAGATATTATGATAGAGTTTTTGGGGTTTTTTAACAATCTTTTTAAATATTTTGGGAATATCTCTAAACCAATAGTCATATAGAGGTCAAAGTACCATCATTGCAAAGATTATTTTTTAAACTTTTATTGGTATACTTTCAAAACAGATTAAAAGCAACGAGTTCTCATGAAGTAAATCAAAATTCAACCTTAAACTTTTCGTTCGCATACTGTCAACGAGAGAAAATAGTGGTATACATTTTTACCGTTGACGACCATTGGGACATATAGATCCCATGATTTTTCAAACTTTTACAGGTAAAAAAAATTATTTTTTGCGACACTTTTGTTTAGTAATTTGGAGTAACTTAAAACGAATCCGTTGTCGGATTAACGAATTTTCCAGCGGTTCAGGAGCGGTCGTCAGAGGGTTAATTTGTGATATTTTTTTCAGTTGGTATTTGAATTAAATTATAAACAATTATCATTAAGTATCAATATTACTTGTCTTTTATGCTTTTGTTCAACAAAATTTTGTTTGTATAAATATTTGACAAACTATTGACTTCAAACTATTTGACTTCATTTAAGGGCCTCCGGAAGTATTTCAAAAAAAGAAATTAGACTTTTTAATTTTTTTTTTTTTGTGAAGCTGTGTTTTATTTTAGACTAAATGTTCTTACTTTTCTTTCTTAAAGTTTAACTATTCAAGATTTATCCCTGATATTTTGGTCCAAAAATATTCGGCGAGAACGCAGAAAAATAGAATGCGCGTAAGAGCTTAAATTTTGCGGTGAACAAGATATCTGGAGACTGGTTCATCTGAAAAAATAAAAAAATAAATATTTTCGGCTTAGTAAAGGGTTTAATCGTAGATTTTTGAAAATATTGATTTTTGACAAAATGGCGGGCGTAAAAAGAAAATTTTAATTTCTTGTGCACAAAATTGAGGTCGTTTTAGGTTATAAATCAAAAAATACAAATACTAAAAAAAATTCGAACGATTAAACGCCCCTTAACGAGTCCTTCAGTAAATGTTGAAAATTTGGTTGCAATAAAGGGATAAATCTTGAATAGTTGTACTTTAATAATGTAAAAAAAAAATTGTCTAAAATAAAATACGGTTTCAAAAAACAATTTCAAAAAAGTGAAATTTCGTTTTTTGAAATACTCCCGGAGGCCCTTAAATCTGAGATTAAAACCGGAAATTATAACCAGAATGTATGTCGAAATACAAGGCTCTACTTAGAATTGGTCGGAAATGTAGGCAAAATAATATTTGCTTTAACATTTGATTTGAAATAATTCTTTTTTCAGTTAGTAACTGATGTACGAGGCACTTTGAACTTATGCCTGAAATTCAAAAAAATTAAAAAATATTACAAAAATTATACAAATAAAATCTCGTGCAATACCAGCTATACATTTGAATATTAAATAAGAAATAGTATTAAAAAAGAAACACCCGTTTCGGAAGTAGAAAAACCTGTACTCTGCACCTAAATTTCTTATATACCTTCTTATCACCTTTTGAATATGACGTCAAACAATATAACGTGCACTTTCAATTTGACCATTTAAGATTCAAAGAATAATTAGTTCTATTTCATGTATTGGGATCGTTTGATAATAAGTATGTAAATCAATGCATTATTGTAAAGACCAATGCTAAGTTGATATCTCTTCATTGAGTTTCTCACGCGGTTCATCGTTCTCGCTCTCTACATTACATAAGTCGGCCCCCCAAGTAGTCTCCACCGATTGATAACAACGTATATTCTCTGTTTTTGTGGCGCTCCAATCATATGTTGTGCGATCGAGTATTTTTTTAATAAATCTCAGTATTGCGTTTAACATCGGTGGCTAAGCATTGACGAGTTGTTTATCGGAATTAAAATTGAATTCATTCCAAGTGTGCCGTGAGTTGTGAGTTTCAGAAAATAGTGTAAACCTTGCTAATAAAATAGATAAATATTGATGAAAATATTAAAGTTAAATCTATAACAAAACTTGGACGTTAAGTGATAGTGTTAAATTTAACTAGCCTCAAGTGTGAGCCTTTAAAATTTTTTGCAAAAATTATTTCTCTTATTTTTTTATCAATTTTTAATTCAAACAAAACCACATTTCCAAAACCACAGTCACGCTATTTTCATTTGTCACATTTTATTGATGGATACGTGTGATAAAAAAAAATAAAATAAAATTTTTCGCATCATATGATAATGTTTGTTATTTATAGAGATAGAAAAATGAATTGTTTTTCATTTGAACGTAAATACAAAATGTTAAATATCAAGGAGTTCATTGTGAAGTGTGGGTACCCACGTTGCAATAATATTTTTTTGGCAAAATATATTGTTAGTAACATTTTTGGGGACAATTAATCATTGTTGACGTCTTTTAGCACAGTTTAGCACGAAATTGTGTTTCGTTTAGAAAACTATACGATTATTGCTAAAAAAAGCGGCTTCTTTATATAACGACTTTATAAATTGACCCACTCTGATGTGAAGTAGACGTAGCTGCACTTAAAAAAAAAAAAAAAAAAATACAAATTCAAGACTGCCTCTAGAAAACAAATATCATTTCGTTTAGTACTGATAACGACATATTCAATACGTATTATGAGTCAACCGTGATTCGAGCTCATCATTTAGCGATTTAAACTTGCATTTTATAAAGAATCGTCATTTTAAGTCAAAATTGTTCAAAATTATCTTGAAAATTGTAATTTTTGATAAAATACATGACTTAAAAGCCACATTTGATTATTGACAGCGTAGGCGATCAAGCCCCTATCAAGGAATGAGAAAAGATATTCTGAATAAAATGTGCTTCTCTAAGATTTTTTGCATAATTTATAATAGCAACAAATTTTTGCAGATATTCTAAATGATTTACGTTAGTTGGTTGTGTTTGTTGTTTGTATCACTTTAGTTTTCGCTTCCTCATATAAGATGCGTTTCATAATAGAAATAGACAAGTTTTTTTTTACATGTTTTGAATAGTACGACTGATTTTGGCAGCAAAGCAGTATTTTGAGGGAAAGGACTTAAAAAATAAGTAAGCAAATATCAGTAAAAGTATCGAAAGAAAAAAACGGATTGGCCATTTTAGCACGTGAAAGAACTTTGACTGAGCTTCTAATGATAAAATGATGTTCTACGTGTTATTAAATGTTTTGTATATAAATAATCTAGAGCTGGACCTAATAGTTTTATATTTTACCTTTTGTGGGTAAAGGAAATTACCTTAAATTTATGGTTTATCACAAAAACACAAAATTGACCTTTCATTATTTATACAGTAGAGATTCACAAAATTTAACCCGTTTGTTTTTGGGCCTGTCAATTTTTGTGAATTATTAACTTTTTAAGGACAATAGTGAAATTTAAAATTATATGTATAGGTAAATATATGAATAAATATACATGAAATATGAAAAAAGCGGTGTATCTTAAAACATATTATGTGCTGAAGTCTTGCTAAATAGAATCTCTCTACATGCCTTAAGACCAGTGCTTGAGTTTAAAAAACCAACCGTGACTTGTCATAAAATCATTCGCTTTTTTATTTGGGTACATTTCTGTACAGATATATTTCGCCTTCGCTTTTAGAGCTACTAATTGGACATTTTCTTTAACGTTGGTCAATTTGTACAGTTTATCTATATATGTACATTAGAGTGTCCCTTATTTTGCGATTTTTGGAAATGTCAATGGGCTGAAAGGTTTTTTTATGCGTTTTTATATTCTAAGAACGAAACTAAAAAAATTTTGTTTTTGCAACAACGTTTACCCGTGCCAATCGGGCCCGAAAGTTTCGAAAAAAGGTCCATATTAGACCATATTAGCACATATTAAAAAAAAATCTTTTCTCTGCTTATTATAAATGTTTTGCATTTTTTGGAACACATACATAAGAAATATGATATCTGCAAAGTTTTTTCATGGTGGGCGTGGTTACCGCCCCTGCTGCATCGACATTCTCCCGCAGTCTTTCCCCACTTTTTCATGAAATTAGTGCAATTTAGGTATTAAGATCAACAATAAATAAATACATTTTTATTATGTTAAAAGTATGATTACATTTCATTAAATTCACATTATGTGTTTAAAAAAATTAACAATAAATTAAAAAACTAGTATTTTACCCTGCGGGGGGCGCGCATATATATATATGCATATATATATATATATATATATATCGTAGTACACAGTTTTTACAAAATCGCATATTTTTAGTTGTTTTATTAAATATAAATATATATATATCGTATAATGCAACATCGTGCTCATGAAAAAATGAGAAAAACAGAATCAGAAATTTAATTTTGTGACTTTCGATTCAAATATCTCCGCTGCTTTTTTATACATTTTGTTAAATTTTTTTTTGTCTTAAAGCTTCATCAAAGTACTATGAAAACCTTATTGCAAAAATACCGTTAGTGGAGTATATATATTTTAAATATTTTTTTAAAAAAAGATCTGAAATTTTGAAGTTTTCCTCAAAAAAGGCTCAAAATTCAAATTCGCAAATTTTCAATTCTATTTAAAAGCTATAGCATTTATAAGCAAAAGTTATTTCAATTTTACGCAAAAATTAAAAACCATTTTTGTGATTAAAAAAACAAGGATTGTTGATTTTTTCGAACCAAATTTTTTTTTTCCAATATTGTGTTTTTATATTTTTGAAAAAATATACAAGCTAAAAAATTTATTTTTTAGAAAAAATTATCTTACTATCTATTACCAATCAAAAGTTATAGCCAATAATCTATACAAAAAGCAAAACGCTGTCTGTGTGATGGCTGGAAACTTAAAAATTACTGAGCCGATAGAGCTGAAATTTTGGCAGTACATTTTTTTCAAGTACGAGATGGTTTAAATTTCTGTCGCACCCCCTTTTACCAGCCACAAATCAATAAAAACGCTATATTTCCTACGGTTTTCGTCGATTTGGCTACATTTTGATAATTTAGTTTGTATGCTCACTGTCGGCAACTGTACTAAAACTGGCCAATGTCCATCTACTAGAAAACTGGTGTGGGCATTATATAAGGGGGTGTGGCTTAACCCATACAATTAAAATTTTTATTATCGAATAGCTTTGAAAGTAAAAGTAGCAGTACTTACATACAAACTCAAAATGGAGTTACTATTGGGTGATCTCCTGCTACTGGGAAACTGTAACGGGCAGTGGAAAATGACAGTGGTGTTAAACTATGGGCCTAAGAAAAGTTTCGAATATAATTATGTTACGATATAATTGCTGGGTGCAGCAACGCGCGGCGGGAAAAAGCTAGTTCTCCATATATATAAAAAAAAAGGGTGATAAAACAAGAACTCAGAAAAGTTGACACAAAAGTTAACTTTTTAGAGTATTCTGTGGTGATTAGAAGCCTAGTTAACTTTTCCGTATATTTTATAACTTTTGCGAGTCTCTACTGTATTGAAAACAATTTTTGAGCTTTATGCTAAGTATGTTGACAACAATACAACATGAAAACAATGAAGGCAACAAACCAACAACAACAACAACGACTCTGTGTAGAGCAAATCACACAGCAGACTAGACAGACTGATGGGTTGGTGTAGCGGCTTGTGATGAGTCTTGCATGACTTTTCATTGTGATCCACTCAAGCTACTAAGGTCCTACTTATACTGACAATATGCGAACAAAGTTATCCGGAAGTTAATTTTGACAGAGAGAACGCTTAACTAAGTTCTTATCTACTTATGATTCACCCTGTGTCAAGGTTATCCTTGATCGTGTCATACTTTTGGGCATAGTGTTAACTCATGTGCATCTTCGAAAATTGGCTGACCGCTATCAGAGCATGTTAAGGTTGTGTTATTTTGTTATTAACTCCTCCCTTTTTCCGCACTTCCGTTTTAGGAAACACAACTAATCATATTTTTTCCTTAACATTAATATAGGCGTAGATAGATCTCCCAGAAATCTTAAATTTGAATATGACCTTTCATTATTTATATTGAAAACAAGTTTTGAGCTTTATGACAAGTATGTTGACAACAATATGTTGTCTTGTTCTCAACATACTTGGCCTAAAGCTCAAAAATTGTTTTTATCATTACCTTTAATATGATACCTAAATTTTCTATATTTGCATCGAGGTATTTTTTCGGACTTTCTCATGAATAATTTTCAAAAAATAATTTTTTTTTATATTTCGATTCCTTTTACCTCCTAAAATTTTATGAACAAATTCTCACTTCTTCTTTATAATAAAAGAAGTAATAGTTATATTTGTAATGACATCCGCGCATTAATACATTGTAGTAAAAAAACTTTAAACGCTTTTTTCTCGAAACTACAATTTTCAAACTGGTTCATTTCATTTTTCTCCGAATCTACTTGTCCGATTTGAATAAACCAAAAAATGTTTGATTATATATTTTTAAACTAGACTAGAACTAAAGATTCTAAAACTTAAAAAAATTACCCCCTATTTTTTATATAGGGGTGAATCGCTCCAAAAATAGGCGATTTTTATTTTTTCAAATCTATTGATATGAAAGAATCAAATTTAATGAAGTATGTGTTTTAAAGGCTTATTGTCTAGTTGTGAATCTTAAAAATAGAATCCATTTTAAATTTTATGAAAATTTGTTACAAGAGATCCACAAAGTGTCCTAAAACTATTGCTAAACAAAGTGCATTCTAAACAAAGTGCATTCTTAAACAGACTTTTTGCATAACCCCCTTTATTAGAGCAGTCATTTAATAATGCCCAAAAGGAATATTGTTAATACATGTAATAGTTTCTTAAAAAAAATCTCATCAAATTGTCTTTTTCTCAAAAATTCATGAGAAAGTCCACTTAAATCAATGTTAAAGCGGCTCAACAGCTGGGAATAATATTCGTTAGTGATTGTTTTTCGCTTTTCAAGGTAATCGATGTGAATGACTCCGCATGTATCTCAAAAAAACTATCGCAAAACCTACATATTATTCTCTATTTTGATTGTCCTATTCTTCCTACTAATCGATCACACCCATTTCGAACCAAGGCAGATTTGACCGTATAGGTAAGAATTCCGGGTATACCTTGTTTTATTGCTAAAAAAACAAAATAAAACCCATTGAATTGTTTGCCATCATGGATGTAAAGGAGTGAAAATTTGGAGAATATCACTTAATTGGTCTAAGAAATTTTTGGAAGTTCATACAGAAATTATTGCAAAATTTTGAAAAATCTAGAATTTATCCAAATATTGTGGTTGATTTAGAACAGCCTTTCATTTATAATCAGTCCTTTCATGAAAAATTCTTCTGGATATTGTAAAAGGGAGTTTCCGCTTTTAAGATAGCAAATAAAGACATTCGATTTTTTATTTTACACTCTTGAATATTAAAGGTTGATGAAAAAATTTGCATTCAAAATTTTCCAAAAGTTTTCGAGATTTATCTTAAAAATGGAAACTCCCCTTTACAATTCCCCAAGAGAAAACTTTTCATGATAGGTCTGAATATTAAAAAATATTACAAATTATAACATAGGTTGATAAAATAATAAATTTCCGTAGTAACTCATTCATATAACCTACATTGTTATTCAAATCAAAATATCAGATAGTCATTGATTTTTACTTATTAATCAGTCATTTAAAAAATTGTGATTAAAAAAAAAAAAGAAAAATAAACTGCACGTGCTGAAATAATCAGCAAAACGTTCATTGGAAAAAATACATTATAATGAAAATATTCGTTCTCTCAGAGTGCTTGAATCGCTCTTTTTTGACTCGCATAGAATATAAACAATAAAATCCAGACTCCTGGGTCTGAATTTATTGATTAATCAAATAAAAATATTGTTTTTATAATGATAGAAGTGATCACTTGACTCAAGAATATTCTTATGAAAAAATTCTCATTTATATATAATATTTTATATTTTCTACTTGCAGCCTACAATTTGCATCCCGAACTTAATCATCACTATGCCGTCTGGAGAGTAAGTGCGACTTTTTTGTAAAAAATGGGGTTTTTCGGAATAATTTCATAAATAGTATGCTGGTTAGTTTTCGTTGATGTAATATTGAAAATAGAAGAACTGTGTAAAAAGCTCGCCCAAAACAATGAAAATTAGTAGAAAGAGAATAGAATTATTCTAGAGTATAGAAAATGGTATGGATGCGCGGTATGGTAATGGTAATGGTGCGCGTCACGAAAAATATAAGAAAATTTGGAAGTAGAATGAACGTCAAAATCCCTTATTTTGATAAGCAAAAATATTGATATAATCAGACCAAGAAATGAATATTTTGAAAGATAGGGAAAAATGAAACTTAACGTTTGCATTGAATTGTGTTCACCACTTCTTTGGCATTGACTTCAAACACACCGAGAAAAAAAAAACAATACTAAAATCGCCTAAGTCGGGCTTGGGTGAAAAAATTTGTATGTATATATTTTGTAAGTCTTGTAGTCAACTAATTAGGGATTAAATATAAAAAAAAATCTTTAGGAAAATTCGTTATTTTGTTTACGAAAAATACTGGGTTTTGGTCTAATTGAAATTGAATAGGTCATTATTACCTTTATTAAAAAGCCTATTTTTTATTTATTCAACAGTATTTTTGAAAATATGGAAAACTAGTAAGAAATGATCTTCGACTGGGCCGAAGTTAAAATACCCCCACGGCCGAACCAAACCATTGTTGTCAATTACTGCTTGACATCTGCGAGGCATGGACTCTTTGTTTCATCGTCCAGCTTAACAAAGTTGCCTATCTTGAGCAAGCTTACTTCTTTTTTTACAACCTGCCATAAGTTCGCAATTGGATTGAGGTCAGGACTATAAGATGGCAGTAAACAGTCCAAAACAGTACCTTGATTATTTGAAAACCACTGCTTGACCAGCCGAGCGGTGTGCTTCGGGTCATTTTTCTGCTGAAATATTTAAGTTACGGGTATATTTTCATCCGAATAAGGCATCACATTGTCCAGAATTTCAATATATTGGAACCGGTTCATAAGACTCTCGATTTTTTGCAGTGAGCCAACTCCACTCCATGACATAGCACCCCAAAGTATAATGCTTCCTCCTTCCTCCTCTATGCTTCAGTGTAACTCGGAAGTACTTTGGATTGACCTTGGACGGCTACTTCTTCGACCTTGGACGGCGGACATATTTTTTTCCATCGGGTGACACTCTATTTAGTTTAGTTTCCTCTGAAAACTATACTATCTCTTCCACTCTTTTGTTCCCCAATGACGATACTTTTTAGCGTACTCAAGCCTCTTCTTACGGTTGCGTTCGGATAACAGAGGCTTTTTCCGTAAAATCCTTCCAAAAAGTTCGGCTAAACGCAAACGTCTCTTAATAGTGTCTACGGATGGTGCTGTTTCATTTTCGCCATAGACAGCCACTCGTACTCATAGTTGCCAGTTTTGTGGGAAATTTCCCATTTGTGGGATATTTTAATTGCTGTGGGATGTGGGAATTCCCATGAGATTTTTTAATTCAATGAGGGATTTTTTAAGTCATGTGGGATTTTTTTTTTTCGATACATTTTTTAAAATTTTTCAAATATCTCCTATCTAATGAAATAGATGATAATACCTTATATTCGGTTAGTCTACGAGGATTGCTTACGTAATAATTTTAAGAACTTAGATTTAGGAGCATTAGTTTTAATACAATTAGAAACGAAAAAGTAGAATGTCGATATTGCCTCTAACTGCCTTAATTTTTTTAAAAAATCTGCCAAAGAGCTATTAAAAAGATTTCCTGTAGAAAACATGGAAATGTGGAAACACATTACTGTTTTAGATCCGAAAAAAGTAAGAACAGGGTCAATAATACCATTAGTGCGGCTGGTTTCGCACATTATTACTTTTGATAAAATTAATAAGATTCACTTGGAATTTAGAAAAATTAAGAATTTAGGTATAGATTTTAACTTGTCATTTTCAGAATTTTGGAACTCGGTTCTTAATCAAAATTATGACAAAAATAAATATATTTTCCCTGAAATGAGGAAACTAGTTATTTATTTGGCAAGTCTTCCACACTCATCTGCAAATGTAGAGAGAATATTTTGTCAATTCAATTAAAATAAAAATAAAGTTAGAAATACTCTCTACAGAAATGCTTTCAGGAAGTCAGCATGCTAAGCGGCTTACTGAAAATAAAATTAGCTATCAGGCTGTTTTTAACAAAACGCATTACAATTTGTTTACAACAAAAATGTATGAAAGTCAAGACAGTCAAGACGGATAGAATTAATAAAATTTTGCTTCAAAAATCTGAATTTTAAATTAATTTATTTATGAACTACTATTCATAACTAGTGTATTATACTAGTGAACTATTTTAAGTTTTTATTTTTAGGCAATCTTTTATTTAAGAAAAAACAGCAACATTTTTGCTTTCCGTTATACTTAGTATATTTAAGAAAATTTAACTGATTTCTTTCGATACATATTTTTAATTTAAATTAATATTAAATAACAAAATTAATGTTTTTTCTGGAATTTACTTATTTATTTTACATTTTAATATAAATAATTTTAATTACAATATTATATACATATATATTATAATACATATAATAATATAAATAATAATTTTAATAATATATGTATGTGAATTTTTGTTTTTTTAATATTCGCTGAAATTTTTTTTAATGTTCATTAAAAATTTAAACTTTTGGTCTCAATGTTAACAATTAGTTTATTACTGACAAATAAAATTTTGTATATTTTATTTTCTGTTTCTTATTTACTTTAATTTTTAAAAAATTAATCTCCCTTAAAAACATCTATAGAGATGTTCTCAATATATGTTTTATAACTTTAATCACTGATATGTATTTTTTTAAAATTTCCCATTTGTGGGATTTTTTAATCGCTGTGGGATTTTTTGTGGGATATTTAATTGCTGTGGGAATTTTTTAGTAAAAATATCCCACGTGGGAATTTTTTTTAATTGCTGTGGGAAAAAGAGAATTTGTATGGGAATATTAGTTGGCAACTATGCTCGTACTTCGTTTGCAGATTTATGCGGATTTTTGTTAGATTCCAGGACAATGAGAGTATCTTCTCGAGCAGTAGTAGTCCGGGTTCTTTGTTTGCGTTGCAATTTTTCGGCAGTCGAATTTTTTTTAATTACTGAAGAACCTACCATGGTTTTAGAAACTTTTAAGGCAGCTGCGATTTGTCGACATGATCTTCCATCTTGGTGCTACTGAATAATGATTTTTCGGGTGCTGTCGTCACAAGATTTATTTTTGTCCATTTTAAACTACCAAAAGTAACTCCAATAATAACTTTTAACTATAAATGTACATAAAATCACCTTTTTTTATTTTATAAGATTATTATAGATTTTATTTTATCACTGTCCCTAATTTGTTGCACGAGTTGCTTTTAACTAGAGATGGGTCGTTCCGAACCTGTATAGTTCCTGGAACTATGTTCACAGTCGGACATAGTTCCAATCGTTCCTACCATTCATTTTTAACATGTTCACACAGTTCCGGTTGCAATGAATTTTTTTCTATAAATCAATATGAACCGACTTCTCTTTCACACATATTATGGCTTACACGAATTTGTGATCGACTATAAGTGCAACGATATGTTTGCGAACGAACGAAACAACTGATGTGTGAAATGGTAAGATTCGACGTTCTTGTTGCGCGCAATGCTGTGTTTATTTCGTTTTGAACATGCTTTCCATAGTTGCCAGTTTTGTGGGATATTTCCCATTTGTGGGATATTTTAATTGCTGTGGGATGTGGGAATTCCCATGAGATTTTTTAATTCAATGAGGGATTTTTTAAGTCTTGTGGGATTTTTTTTTTATACATATTTTTTATTTAAATTAAATAACAAAATTAATGTTTTTTCCTTGAATTTACTTATATATTTCACATTTTAATATAAATAACTTTAATTATTATATTATATAATAATATTAATAATAATTTTAATAATATATGTATGTGAATTTTTGTTTTTTTAATATGTTTTGTTTTTTTTTTGTTTTCCAATATCGCTGAAATTTTTTTAATGTTCATTTAAAATTTAAACGTTTGATCTTAATCTTAATATTTTGAATACGGCCTTTCATTATTTATATTGAAAACAAATTTTTGAGCTTTAAGCCAAGCATGTTTCCAGCCAAGCGTTCTCTGCCAAAAATAAATTCCGGTTAGCTTTCTCGGCATATTGGCAGTATAAGTAGAACCAAAGTAGCTTGAGTGGATCACAGTGTAAAGCCATACAAAGACTACTGATGAGTTGGTGTAGCGGCCAACGAAACAGTCTGTATAGTCAAGCTGTGTGATTTGCTCTATACAGAGCCGTTGTTGTTGTTGTTGGTTGTTGCCTTCTTTGTTCTTCATGTTGTCTTGTTGTCAACATGCTTGGCCTAAAGCTCAAAAATTTGTTTTTGATCTCAATGTTAGCAGTTAATTACTTATAAATAAAATTTTGTATATTTTATTTTCTGTTTTTTATTTACTTTAATTTTTAAACAATTAATCTCCCTAAAAAACATCTTTAAAGAAGTTCTCAATACATGTTTTATAACTTTAATCAGTGATATATATTTTTCTCAAATTTCCCATTTGCGAGATTTTTTAATGGCTGTGGGATTTTTTGTGGGATATTTAATTGCTGTGGGAATTTTTTAGTAAAAATATCCCACGTGGGAATTTTTTTTAATTGCTGTGGGAAAAAGGGAATTTGTATGGGAATATTAGTTGGCAACTATGTCACTACTGCTTCACTGTGGAATTCTCGAAAGTACCAGAGTTGCATTTTCTAAAAAGTATTGCTACTACGAATTTTGTTGCGTTTTAAAAGTTGTATGCATTGCTGTGTACATAAAAAACCAGAAAAAAGTTTATGGTTTACTTTAGCTTTAATAAGTTTGTTGATACTGCTAATTGTAATTTACTAAGACAACTTTAAGGATTTGGGCTTGCTTTATATTAAAATTCTAAACTGGTTTTACTTCAAATTTTGACGTGCTGCAAAATAACTGAGAAGACCATAATTTGAAGTAGGATCCAAAAAATAAATTTAATTAATTTTGTTGTGGAGTGTAATTGAGAAATGAAGGTAAAAGCAAAAGCAAGACAAATAATTGTGAAGACGTTAAGTCTCTTTCCCACAGTTTCATATATTTTATGATGTAATTTGAAGATAAAACTTGAAACACAAATTGATGAAAACCTCATGCGACTAGACCTCTTGTATGAGTCCCCTCTAATGAATGTGAAAATTTTTTGAAATTTTGAAAACTTTCAGAGTTTAGAGTCAAAAGGAGTCAACTTTAAAAAGATTAGAAACCAAGGCTTTTAGGTAAAAGAGTTTATAACGATAAGCTTTGTTTATAATCTTTATTATAACTTATGAGCCCACATTTTTCTTCAATAGCCCCATTTTTTCTACCCCTGCCCATGAGAAAAAAAAAACAGTCATGGAGATTTCGGGCTTAGTCTGAATATCTAAGTAATGGGCTAATTCAATAATTTAAAATTTCACACTATTTTAGAAATTATGTAGATTTGAAAAATGAGAATCTCTTCGATATGAATGCGGACTTTCTCTATCATTTGGGCATTAACATCGCAAATACCAAGGATACAACAGAGATTGAAAAACAATTTGGCGATGTGAAGGTGAATTAGTTGAGTTTAATAACTTAACGAGCAAGAAATAGGTTTGAATTTAAAATGGTTTTGAAAAAAATTTCGACAGTTTGTCTGCATGGGTGGGACCAAAGCACGTATGGAAGCACTAGCTCGTCACATTCACAACGTCATCGGTGCCGGTAGTAACGACAATGAAAATTTGGTGGATATCTGCGAAAGAGCACATCGTTATGCAGTATTCAAGGTAAGCCCCCGACAAGTACATATTTGTGTGAATAAAATAAGTAACACTCAAAATTAATCAATAACTGCAGGTTGGTCCAGTTTTGTGCTGCAGCCATGGCATTGGCATGTCTTCGATGAGCATTCTGCTACATGAACTCATTAAACTAATGAAGTATGCCAAGTGCAAGGATCCGATATTCATACGAGTGGGTACATGTGGTGGCTTGGGATTGCGTCCAGGCACGGTGGTCGTTACAAAGGAGGCCTTTAACGGTTATCTGCGCAGTGAACACGAAATTGTAAGTTATTTTTTTTAGTTGCGAAAGGGATCCAGAAATGAGTACAATCGACAATTTACATTTAGGGATACACATGAGGCTCTACATAAGATATCGTTGGAGTATTTAGTGCTTGTTACATGTGGAGATGTCGTAGCGTGGTTAAGAAATTATTTTTTATTGCATTTGATTTCAAACTTATTCACAAACGAGCTGCCACTTTAAGCAAAACGTGACAAAAATTTGCTTTAAAAAACGATTCAGAAAATTTAAGGGATCATGAAAGAAAATTAATATTTTTCTCGAAAAATATTTAACATCACCTTATGTATTCTACTTAAGATATCTCATTAAAAGAAATAAGGATCTGTGTGTCATGATTCTGCACATTCATTCCTGGTATTTAAAGCTTCTAAATTGAATAAAATTAAAACGAAATTAAGCTTTTCCTTATTTCTGAAATTTCCTGGAAAAGAATACGACATTATCGCGCATTTAATGAGATTTTTTTGCTTATACGAAGCGTGTTCAAAAAGTAACGGGATTTTGAAATTTCGTGGGCTGTTTTAGCAAAAGACGCGTATTTTTTCAACAACTGACAGAAAAGTAAACAACTAATATGGTTGTTGTAATAATATGGTCCAAGTGAATAGATACTTTGTAGACATGGTTGCAAAAAATAAAGGAAAAAAAATCGTACTAATTGGACCAACACAACCTATGAAATTTCAGTTTTTGAAAACGACATATTGTACATTTTTTTAATTAATTGTGAAAAATCGCTTCATGTGTGTAACTGCCGGCATAAGGAAGAGTGCGGTATCTAGCATGAAAATCAAAATCAGTTTTTTACCATATTTCTTTCATCTTCAAGAAAATAAAATAAAAAATGTAAGATTTTTTTGCTCAATTGCTAAATATTTTAACCTGAATTGTCATATCTTCACAAATTAAAGCAATTATTCAAGCAAAAACGTAGTATCTACTTAGTCTTGCCATAAGTTCTGTTGCAAAACTTTTGCACTCACTGTTATAAAATACTTCTTAAAATGTTATACTATTTTGACGTAGAATACGTCATTCTCGGAGGTAAGTAGGGTGGTTGATAGTGATCAGGTGTCGGTATTTATATCACTTGTTGAGCCTTTGGTGGGCCTAAAGTACTGATCGTACAATGTTGATGTTAGCACTTGTTGGTCTGCTTGATCCTCAATGCGACAAAAATTCATGTTAGAACTCTCTAACTTATATAAATTTTACACAATTACATGAAATATAAAGCCAACATTTGATGTTTTTGTTTTCTTAAACTTGCTACCTATTTATCGACAGTTTCCGGTTTTATCGAGAAAACCATAAAATTTGTATGGGAGCCCCCCTAAGGAGCGGTCGGAGGGAATAGGTGTCAAAGGCAAAAATGTTCCTTTTGCAAAAGTAATGGGGGTCGGTGATACATATTAACCCTCTCCGGCACTCTCTTAAAGGTCATATGCTCAAGTGTATGGCATAAATATACAAAAACCATAAAATTTGTATGGGAGCCCTCGTAAGGAGTGGTCGGGGGAATAGGTGTTAAGGGCAAAAATGTTCCTTTTGCAAAAGTAATGGGGGTCGGTCATACATATTAACCCTCTCCGGCACTCTCTTAAAGGTCATATGCTCAGGTGTATGGAATAAATAAACAAAAACCATAAAATTTGTATGTTAGCCCCCCTAAGAAGTGGTCGGAGGAAATAGGTGTTAAAGGCAAAAATTTTCCTTTTGCAAAAGTAATGGGGGTCGGTGATACATATTAACCCTTTCCGGCACAAAATCCATAATATTTGTATGGGAGCCCCCCTAAGGAGTGGTCGGAGGGAATAGGTGTCAAACGCAAAAATGTTCCTTTTGCAAAAGTAATGGGGGTCGGTCATACATATTAACCCTCTCCGGCACTCTCTTAAAGGTCATATGCTCAGGTGTATGGAATAAATAAACAAAAACCATAAAATTTGTATGTTAGCCCCCCTAAGAAGTGGTCGGAGGAAATAGGTGTTAAAGGCAAAATTTTCCTTTTGCAAAAGTAATGGGGGTCGGTGATACATATTAACCCTCTCCGGCACTCTCTTAAAGGTCATATGCTCAAGTGTATGGCATAAATATACAAAAACCATAAAATTTGTATGGGAGCCCCCGTAAGGAGTGGTCGGGGGAATAGGTGTTAAGGGCAAAAATGTTCCTTTTGCAAAAGTAATGGGGGTCGGTCATACATATTAACCCTCTCCGGCACTCTCTTAAAGGTCATATGCTCAAGTGTATGGCATAAATATACAAGAACCATAAAATTTGTATGGGAGCCCCCGTAAGGAGTGGTCGGGGGGAATAGGTGTTAAGCGCAAAAATGTTCCGTTTGCAAAAGTAATGGGGGTCGGTGATACATATTAACCCTTTCCGGCACAAAATCCATAATATTTGTATGGGAGCCCCCCTAAGGAGTGGTCGGAGGGAATAGGTGTCAAAGGCAAAAATGTTCCTTTTGCAAAAGTAATGGGGGTCGGTCATACATATTAACCCTCTCCGGCACTCGCTTAAAGGTCATATGCTCAGGTGTATGGAATAAATATACAAAAACCATAAAATTTGAATGGAAGCCCCCCTAAAAAGTGGTCGGAGAGAATAGGTGTCCAAGGAAAAAATGTTTCTTTTGCAAAAATAATGGAGGTCAGTCATACATTATTACCTTTTCCGGCACTCTTTTAAAGTTCAAATTCTCAGGTGTATGGAATAAATAAGCAAAAACCATAAAATTTGTATGGGAGCCCCCCTAAGGAGCGGTCGGAGGGAATAGGTGTCAAAGGCAAAAATGTTCCTTTTGCAAAAGTAATGGGGGTCGGTGATACATATTAACCCTTTCCGGCACTTTCTTAAAGGTCATATGCTCAAGTGTATGGCATATATATACAAGAACCATAAAATTTGTATGGGAGCCCCCGTAAGGAGTGGTCGGGGGGAATAGGTGTTAAGGGCAAAAATGTTCCGTTTGCAAAAGTAATGGGGGTCGGTGATACATATTAACCCTTTCCGGCACAAAAACCATAATATTTGTATGGGAGCCCCCCTAAGGTCGGAGGGAATAGGTGTCAAAGGCAAAAATGTTCCTTTTGCAAAAGTAATGGGGTTCGGTCATACATATTAACCCTCTCCGGTACTCTCTTAAAGGTCATATGCTCAGGTGTATGGAATAAATAAACAAAAACCATAAAATTTGTATGTTAGCCCCCCTAAGAAGTGGTCGGAGGAAATAGGTGTTAAAGGCAAAATTTTCCTTTTGCAAAAGTAATGGGGGTTGGTGATACATATTAACCCTCTCCGGCACTCTCTTAAAGGTCATATGCTCAAGTGTATGGCATAAATATACAAAAACCATAAAATTTGTATGGGAGCCCCCGTAAGGAGTGGTCGGGGGGAATAGGTGTTAAGGGCAAAAATGTTCCTTTTGCAAAAGTAATGGGGGTCGGTCATACATATTAACCCTTTCCGGCACAAAAACCATAATATTTGTATAGGAGCCCCCCTAAGGAGTGGTCGGGGGGAATAGGTGTCAAACGCAAAAATGTTCCTTTTGCAAAAGTAATGGGGGCCGGTCATACATATTAACCCTCTCCGGCACTCGCTTAAAGGTCATATGCTCAGGTGTATGGAAGAAATAAACAAAAACCATAAAATTTGTATGTTAGCCCCCCTAAGAAGTGGTCGGAGGAAATAGGTGTTAAAGGCAAAAATTTTCCTTTTGCAAAAGTAATGGGGGTCGGTCATACATATTAACCCTCTCCGGCACTCTCTTAAAGGTCATATGCTCAGGTGTATGGAATAAATATACAAAAACCATAAAATTTGAATGGAAGCCCCCCTAAAAAGTGGTCGGAGAGAATAGGTGTCCAAGGAAAAAATGTTTCTTTTGCAAAAATAATGGAGGTCAGTCATACATTATTACCTTTTCCGGCACTCTTTTAAAGTTCAAATTCTCAGGTGTATGGAATAAATAAGCAAAAACCATAAAATTTGTATGGGAGCCCCCCTAAGGAGCGGTCGGAGGGATTAGGTGTCAAAGGCAAAAATGTTCCTTTTGCAAAAGTAATGGGGGTCGGTCATACATATTAACCCTCTCCGGCACTCTCTTAAAGGTCATGTGCTCAGGTGTATGGAATAAATAAACAAAAACCATAAAATTTGTATGTTAGCCCCCCTAAGAAGTGGTCGGAGGAAATAGGTGTTAAAGGCAAAATTTTCCTTTTGCAAAAGTAATGGGGGTCGGTGATACATATTAACCCTTTCCGGCACAAAAACCATAATATTTGTATGGGAGCCCCCCTAAGGAGCGGTCGGAGGGAATAGGTGTCAAAGGCAAAAATTTTCCTTTTGCAAAAGTAATGGGGGTCGGTGATACATATTAACCCTTTCTGGCACAAAAACCATAAAATTTGTATGGGAGCCCCCAAAGGAGTGGTCGGAGGGAATAGGTGTCAAAAGCAAAAATATTCCTTTTGCAAAAGTAATGGGGTTTAGTCAAACCTATGAACCCTTTCCAGCACTCTTTTAAAGGTCAAATTCTCAGGTGTATGATATATACAAAAACCATAATATTTGTATGGGAGCCCCCCTAAGGAGTGGTCGGAGGGAGTATGTATCAAGGGCAAAAATGAAAAACGTAGTTTTTACTATTAAAACGTAGAATTGATGTAGATACGGCTTCAAACAATCGATTAAGCAGGATCTACACTGTTTGTTTCACAGTTTTTGCATTTTTAACAAAATCGGTAAAATTTCATTAATGTTGAAAAATAACTGGATCCTGAAGAATCAAATATTTATAACCATACAAGCCCTAGTCAGTGAATTTTTGATAAATTACTGTAAGTCGTTTATCTCAGAATATTGAAATATGTAGATGCCGCACTCTTCCTTCCACTGCCTAACGGCAGTGTAGTTGTTGTTTTTTTTTTTAAAGTAAGGTTGAAAATAAAAAATATTTCTTTCCAATCCAATCCCTATTATGCGTAAAATTGTTCATTTCTGAAGACTAGGAAGGAAGATTTTAATAAAATTAAGAATTTCTTCAAAAAGAACCATAAATTTAAACTGGAAAGTATAGTTTGGAGCCAACGGTCTAAAAAAATAAATTACGACATTAAAAAAATGTCCAATATTCCTCTATCTGGCTGGGAGAATGCCCCACATTCTTCTTTAACAATTTTATATACATAGGTTAGCATAACACATGGTTCAATAAGTCCCGAGACTAGCTACTAGGTGGCAACTCTAACGAAATATCGATATAATATTTCGATAGTTCCAACCTTCAAACAATACGTGTAAAAATTTCATGACAATCTAACGTTTAGTTCAGAAGTTGCAGTGATTTAAGTGACGCTACTGTTGATATTTTCAAAATAATGGATTCAAAGTAATTCCGTGTGTTAATTTATCACTGTTTTTTAACTGAAAAAATATCGTCCAAGCTGAGTAATGGCTTCGAAAGTGTTATTCGGACTCTGCTCCGTCAAAAGCAACCATTTGCCGATGGTATGCTGAGTTTAAACTTGGTCGTACAGACACAAATGATGCTGAACGTTCAGGACTCCCAAATGAGCCAGTTGTTCCACAAAACAAAAAAAGTACACAAAATGGTATTGGCCGACCGTTAAGTGAAGGTGCGCGAGCTGGCTGAGGATCTGAAGATATCGAAAGGCAGTGTGGGAACAATATTGCAGGATCATTTGTCGATGAGAAAGCTGCTTTCCAAATGGGTGCCGCGTTTTCTCACACCAGACTAAAAACAACAACGTGTCGATGATTCGGAGAGCTATTTGGCACTGTTTACAAAGAATAAGCATGAATTTTTGCGTCGGTATGTGACAATGGAACCACCATTGCACACTGGAATCAAAACGGTCGTCAGCTGAGTGGAGAACAACCGATGAAAGCAGCCCAAAGCGACCAAAAACACAACTGTCGGCTGGAAATGTTATGGCATCTGTATTTTGGGATGCGCATGGAATTTTGTTCGTCAAGACAATGCACCGTGTCACAAATCGATGAAAACGATGGCGAAAATCCACGAATTGGGCTTCGAATTGGTTCCTCATCCACCGTAATCGGCAGATTTGGCCCCCAGCGACTACTGGCTCTTTGCTGACCTCAAAAAAATGCTTGCCGGCAAGAGATTTGGCTCCAATGAAGAAGTGATGGCTGAAACTGAAGCGTATTTTGAGGCGAAGCACAAATCGTTCTACAAAACCGGTAGTGAAAAGTTAGAAAAGCGGTGGAATGAATGTATTGCTCTTGAAGGAACCTATGTTGATGAATAAAGAAGAATATTTGCAAAAAAGTTTTTTTATTTCTTAGTCTCGGGACTTATTGGACCATGTGTTAGATATTTATAATCAAACCTCCTTCCAAGCAAAATAGCGCTTACGAATCTGCTTCCCGTCTGCTTGACTTAAATTGCTAGTTCTCTCACTGAGATTACAAGAAGTACCTTTTCTTGAGCTTCACTCATCTTCTCTTCTTTATTTTTAGGCCATACTTGGAAAGCGCGTTGTGCGCCCAGCTAAATTTGATGAAACGGTCCTAAAGGATATCATCAAATGTTGCCAACCCACAGACGGCTTTGACACCATAATAGGCAATACTATGGCAGCCGAGTGCTTTTACGAGGGTAAGTATTGGAATATTGTAGTTTTCTGTTTGACATGCGAAATTTTCAGGTCAAGGTCGCTTGGATGGTGCCGTTTGTGGCTATACGGAAAAGGATAAAATGGAATTCCTACAGCGATGCTATGAACATGGCATACGTAACATAGAAATGGAGGCTACCATGTTTTCGTCACTGACCCTACACATTGGCGTTAAGGCGGCAGATGTTTGCGTTACAATTGTAAATCGTTTAAATGGTGATCAGGTGAATGTAACCACAGAACAGAAGGAAGAATTTGAGCAGAGACCTCTAATAATAGTAGGGCGATATATCAAGCATGCTTTGAGTGAGGGGTGAATCCAGAGTGTTCCAGTCACTTTTATAGAATTCTTGTATATATATATTTATAAATAAATTTTCTTTATTCAATCAAATTTGTTGTACACGTCCCCGCCGCTCACACAATAAAGAAATAAACGCTCTTAAATTTCCTCAATCAAAAGTTGTCCGCTATTCGAATGTATCATTGAAGGTAAACGGAGTTCCGGCTGGCTCTCGGAATTGGTGGAGGTCTTCGCAGTTGCTACCTCACGCGGCTTGGATCTTTGCAAGGATTGTCCTAAAGCAGCTGCAGCTGTGGAAAATTTGTTCTTTACCACACGATTAGGTACGATCAACTGTGCAAGATCGTAATCTTTAGGCTTTGAGGGCGGTTTTGCTGCGGCTTTAGTTGTTTGTGGTGCTTTCTTGGGTTTCGTCATCGTTGTCTTTTTGCTGTTGGACTCCTCCTTAATTTGTAAACGTGTTGCATGTGCTGGTGGTAGATCGCCCAGTTGCGAACGCAGTTCTTCAGTGGCCTTCAAAGCGATTGCGTTGTTTGCATCTAAGCCCAAAACCTTGAGATAGATATCGTAGGCCTAGGAGGGATTTTTCGAAAAGAATCATTTGAATAAATTGTCTCAAGAAATATTTCTTATCAGGCAATAACACCCCTTAATCAAAATTGAAATAACTAAAATGCTATTTCATATTAATTTGGTTGTATTTGAAGTTATTTTGAGCCTTTATTCATTTTTGATTTTGGGCCTTTTTCCAGAAACTAAAATATTTACCTCGCGTCTACGTCCATAGCAATAGGATGCTTCCGCCTTTCTTAACCAGGCTTTGATATTCTGCGGCTCTAACTGCAGACACTGTTCGCAGTCGTCAATGGCATCCAAGTACCTTTGTAGCTTGATGTCTGAAAAGGTGTAAAAAATTGAGAGGATTTATCTAAATAACTGTAGACACCAACTTAAATTAAGTAAAACCTACTTGCTATGGCGCGGTTGTTGTATGCGGGCGCCGCAGTTGACGCATTCATTTTAATGGAGCGGCCATATTGCTCTATGGCATCATTATAGTCCTTGGTCTTAAAGTACTCGTTGCCACGCAGTCTATACCTGTTCAAATAAAATTTGAAATACAAGCCTTTCTCTACTTCTATGAATATTTTACTCCTCCGCCAATTGTTCACGTTCCACATCGGTTAATTTCTTTAACATCTCAAGTTCTCTGTCCAGTGCCTCTTCTCCATTCAATTCAATGATCTTCGGTGCTTTGTTGGATTTTTGTAAATTAATTAAATTCTTTCGTTCCACTTCTTCCTGGATGCGCTCTTCGGCAAGATCCATTTTGAGTATCTCCTCTTCGGGATCGTATTTATCCCACTTATTGTAGTCGGTGGACTTAATACGTTCTACGTTTTTAGTGGTAACAGTTGTTTCTTTTCCTTCGGTTGTTGAGTTCTCTGTGACGTCTGATTTCTTGCTGATTTTGCCACATTTTCTTATTGGCGGTAAGTCCAAATCGATATTCTCGGGTTCCTGCTTTTTGATATCAGCTAGCTTATTGTCTTTGGTCTTAATTTCATTTGTCCAGTCCTGAAATCATTGTTGCCGTTATTAAGTAATTTCTTTCTCAAGTTGATGTTTCAAAGTCAAAATTTTATGGTGCGGTTGAACCATTGTAAAAATTGGATACATTCAACTAACGGATCGATGCATTAATAAGAGTTCTAACTCGACTAGGACGATGGGATTTGCAATGTGAGCATATGGCCTCTACATGCCCACGTAAATAAAAGACTTTAAAACCAAATAGCCCCCAAAAATGGTCAGTTTGGTGTCGGTATTTAATACTTAGTAATATCCCAGTTGAATATTTTATATTAACGATACTCTAAAACTTTCTTAATAGAGTAAAAATTCTGTGCACATTTGAAAAGTGACTCTTGAAACCCATGGTAGAATAAAGAAGGTAGATGCAAAGGAGAGAGCTTGGACTCTGAACTGTCGAATCGAAATTATTTCAATATGAATTATTTTTTGTCTTTTGCTTTATTTCGCTACTTTGACAATTGTGGTTGACAAAAAGAGAGCACAGTAGCCCTGCACCTACCTTGTCAATTCTATCGTGTTGAAACCTAGCATAAGTCATGACCACTATTCGCGTTTTGTAAATTTCTGAATTTTCGAATTTCCACCTCGGTTTTAAAATGAACAACCCATTATGTGACCCTTATAAGATTAAACGGTGGTGTTCATATGGATACGTTTGATTTTAAATAAAAATAAGCCAGCATTTTCTAAAACGAGGCTTTCTTTAGATCCTTACATCTAAATCAGGTTATGAAACATATTGGCAAATATTGTATTATTTGAGTATAATATGAATATGTATCAAACACTCACATATATAGGTTTCCACTCATCTGCCGCCAGACTGTTGCGCCCTCTTAGCGGCTCTTCGAATCGAAATAATTTGCTATCTGGCTTCAGTTCACGCAACTTATCTTCAGCACACTTCGTCAGATCCGGATAGTAGCCCTCTTCGCCAGAGCGTAGTATCTGCAATATTTTTTCCATTTCCCCTGCATTTCTGCACTGGCCAATATAAGCGAAGTCCAAATGATTTATTGGTATCTCAAATCTATCCAATAGCCGCTTCTTGCGTTCCATGCTTACGTTGAGCTAAATATGACTTCCATATATTTTTGAAGTCTGAACGAGTTTGACGTAAAAAGTTCGAAACTTTGTTATTTTATTGAACAAACAGCGAGTGTAGCCGCGTTGGATTAATTGGCGGCAGACGTTGCCTAGGGCTACAAAGGTCATGGTTTTCGAGACTGTTGTTTCAAAAGAAAGCGTGTATTATTAAAACAAATCAAAATATAATATATCTGAAACAAAAAAATATTATCTGGAGATGCGGGGCATCGATCCCCGTACCTCTCACATGCTAAGCGAGCGCTCTACCATCTGAGCTACATCCCCATGTAAAACAATTTGGTTTAAACGCAATTTTCCATCACTCGATGTTGTACATTTAATCTCTGTAGACTATTGTTAGAGTAGGTACACTACGTAGCAAAAGCCCATTGGGTTTGGTTTGTACAAAAATCACATATTTAATTGGGTTTGTGTACGCGCTTGTGTTTTATATGAATATCAAAGACATGCTCCATATTCGGTCTTTGCAGTACTTTTTTCAGTAACAGATTTGCAAACCTGTAGGAATTCTTAATTTTTGTAAAAGATTTTCTATGTTTTAGAGTCTTTTTAGACACAAACAGCATTATTCAACAGATTTCCTTAAACAACCGTTCGACGCTTGTTTAGTCACGCACTGTTTAAGGCTTTATGCAGCCTCTACGCCAGAGCTGTAAAAGATTGAATCATTTCGGAATGCACACAATCTTAATGCATTCAAAAGCTGCATCAACCAGATTGCAATCATATGCTTCTGTAGAGTAAATGAATTACGGATGCACAATTTGAAGATAAAAGAATGCACACCCATTGCTCTCTAAGGAATGGGACTTATGGAAATATCAATCCCATTCTTGTTGGCTTATAAAATCTGATGAATGCACTCAGTTTTATCATTCTTTTCAACTCTGAAACACTGGACATTTTATTTACTAGCATTAAATACTACTAAATTTAAAGCAGCATTTTGCATTTTTGTTGTCATTTGTTTTCGACGGTCGATCTTAGTGACATGCTTCTTTCTGTCTTTCCTTTGACATTTTCTGGAATAATAAAGTGCTTATTAACAATAAAGATTATTAACAAAATGTATATAAAATAAACTTCTACAATTTGTTGCATATAATACTTTTTCTATGCATGATATAAGACAATGGCAACCCATCACAGTCATGCCAAACAGTCATACACGCATACAAAAATACACACAAAACAACTTCAGACGCAACAACCCAACAAACAAAATAAATTTACATTAAATTTACTACAAACTTACATCAGTAAACATAACATTTGGAAAAACCTTACCGCAAGCATTGTAACTCATTTGCTTCCAAATTTCGAATAAACAAAAGGGATCCCTGATTGTATAATTGTGATTCATGTTTGGAAAATATTTGGAAATAAATATGGTAATGTATTCCATAATAAAGAAATTCAAAAGTTTGTAATAAATTTGCAATTACAAATATTTCCAAATATTTTCCAAGCCTGAATCACAATTGTACAATAAATGTTGTAATGTATTGCATAATAAAGAAAATAAGACGCATGTAATAAACTTGTAATTTCATACATATTTATTTAAAAGTATGTTTATAATAAATATAATAATAAATAAATTATTGAATAATAAATAAAGTGTTCATAAATTAACAATATATACTTAGTAGTGTCGTCACAGTGCTTTGTTGCCTTGCTTTCATACTCTTCTCGTTGCTTTTGCCTAGTTTTGGAAAAATAGAAGAATACTTTCGATTCTTCCGCCAAATGCCCCTCGTCGGGTCCATGTTTGATGGTAGCATCTAAAAAGAAATTAAAATCAAAATAACTTTTAGTCTCAAGAATTAGATTAAGTTTTTACTTTGTTCTATCCTTACGTTTATGGCCAGCACTTCGTTTTCTAATATTTTTTTATTTATATGACAAAAATTCACACAGTTATTTTATGGAAACATAAACAGCAAATGACATAAAATGCAGCTCGAACATAGAAATAGAACATATTCTACTTACGAACTACTTACGAAAATATTGCGACAGATAAGTTTTTACAAGCCTGCTTGCAAAAGCTTTGCGAAATGTTTGGGACAAGTGATTTTCACAAACTAATTTGGAAACAGTTGAAAAAAACGTTTGGAAAGTATTCATTAATCAACTGGCTTACATAAATGTTTATTGGGAATAAATCTTTGCGGCTGAAGCCATCGCCGGCTGCATTCACTAAAATTTCAATTCGGCTGCAACTATCGATGGTTGCAGCCATCGCGGCTGAAGCCATCGGTGGTTGCATTCGTTAAAATTTCAATTCAGTGTGCATTCTTTACGTTTTGCAATTCATGACTTGAAAACAATTTCAATCAGCCTAAAGGTTTAATTTTTAAACAAGAGAATGAAAAGTGAAAATGAATTCACACTTTTACAGCTCTGGTCTCTTCTATATAAGTAAAAAATCTTTCATGCAAAAAAATGATATCTCGTAAATGACGTTGAAGTTGATGTGTTTAAAAAAAGGTGAAAATCGGTCCACATCAAAGCTCGGCTCCAGATCATCTGAAAAAAATGCATACGAAAAAAGACTTTTGAATGAACAGATTTTATGAATATGGAACGAAAATATAATTTATGAAAATTAAGAAAAATTATGAAGTTTGAAAAAAAAGTTTAAAAGCAAACGCTATTTTGACAATATTGTTGCGTGTAAAAATAAGACAAATTTTCCAAAGTTTCTTATTTTAATAAAAAATGTGTCGAATTTCTTTTCAAATGGATAAGAAAAAAAAAATTTAAATCGGTCGTTAAATTGTTCGTTTTGAAAAAATAAAATTTTAGATTCTCTGGTAGAATCTGTATTATGGGCAGGATTGATTTTTTTACATATTCTTGAATTTAAATAGTTGTACAACAATCTATATTAATAAAAATCATTTTCTGTTTGTTTGACTACTATACAAATCTTAACGGCTGAACGGATTTAACTCAAATTCGGCTCACATATTACTTGAATCCTAACTTAGGTTATGGCATACTTAGTTTTGACCACGCCTCTTCCGCCTCTTTAAAAGTAACGCAAAACTTACTACTGGCGTATTTTTTTCAAGCGAAAATGCTCGACTTATTAATTTTAAGGAAATCCTGTTATTTTGACACCAAAAACATTCACATATCTTTGAAACTGCAAAAACTTCTGGTACAACGTCTTTTTTTAAAAACATCGTTTCCTTAGAATAACAAAAAACTATCAGAAATTCGTATATTTTACTTGCGATGCAAATAACTCCGTTGTTTTTGAATATATTTCATTCCAATTTTTTTCGTTGATAAACTCAATTCAAGCACATAATAAAAACAACTTATAGGGTACCATTATCTTAGCGGATATATTTTTAATATTTCTTTCAAAAACGGTCCAAAATATTGACTTTTACTCAAAAAATGACACAAAAGTTGTTTTTGTTGTTAAAATAATAAAAACTCAAATTTGAATTTTCAACTACCTTCCACATGACATGATTTAATAGCAAAATGCTTCCAATTTTACAAAAAAATGTATTACCTGTTTCTCTCATCAAAAAACATGACCCTACCCCCAGTGATTTTTTAAAGAAATCAATTTTTTTCAAAAGCTGTTTTTATTCTTTTTATATAATAGTTAAGCTCAAAGAATAATTTATGTGAAAAAATTATACCAATATCTCTTTCCGATCAAAAGTTATCGCAATAAATATATTTTTAGACACAAACCAAGCTGTTTTTCAAATGCTTATTCTATTAATAAAAATCATTTTCTGTGAACATTAAAACTACTGGGAAACTGTAACGGGTAGTGGAAAATGACAGTGGTCTAAGAAAAGTTTTGAATACACCTATTATATTCCCATATAGTTGCAGGGTGCAGCAACGCGCGCCGGGAAAAGGCTAGTAATAAATAAAAAAGATTCCCTTAAGTTAAAACTGTCCCCCATTCATTGACAAATCCGGATGAAGGTTAAAGTTTAAAGTTTCTCGAGATTGTCAAAGAACGGCCTACCTAGTGTTCCTAGAAAGTGTGCAAGAGTACCTTTTCATTAAAATTATCGCAGCTACAGTAGGGTTTGAAGGAAAAATCAATTTTTTCGGAGTGCTCACCAATGTACATGACTTGGAAAAGCAAATAAGCACCAAAGAATTATTCTTCTCTGCGAGCTCCCACACATCAGCTCAAACAAAGGCATTTTTGAGCCATCAAAACATCGAATTAATTAGTCATCTGCCGTACAATCCTCATTTGGCAAAACAATATATTGGAGGTGTCTCAAGCAGAATGGGATAAATGTTCGAATGTAATGGTTCGAACGCATGCAAAAATTTATTAACCAGAAAGGAGAAATGGCGGTAGTGTACTGGCGCTCAAAAATTTGAGATATTTTTAGGGTTGTTTTTTTTTTTGTAAGGGTTAAAGTAGTGATCAACGATATTTAAAGTTATCAGGTATACACTGGTGCACATTCCTATAAACGCATATGCTCTTTTTTAATTTATTTGTTATATTTTCGCTATTCTTGACTAAAAACAAAGTTGAGTGGTGTAAATAAGTGCTGACATAACGGCACTTTTTTGAAGTATTCTTTGTTTTTTTCTTGCTTTCTTTGTTTGTCTTAATCGAGCGATCGTAAGATATTGGCGTTCATTTCAGTGGAGTATACCTATAAACGCAGACACATTTTTTAGAAGTAAAAGGTTAATAAGACAATATATTATTTGTTTTTTTGAAGAACACATTAACTACAGTTGTTTTTTGTACTTCAAGTAAGTTTTTACTCGTGCTATTCCCATTTGTTCAAAATATTTTTGATTTAATTGCAAATTTTTACTATCATGAAGGATGCCAAAAGGATCATACCTTTCAGATCAGGAAAAAATTCAAATTAAATTTTTTCGAGAGCAAGGCTATTCAAATAGAGAAATTGGACGCAAAATTGGCCGTTCGGAAGGAGTTATTCGTAGTTTTTTTAAGAAAGGGCAGAAATACGGAGTACGAAAGCCCACAAAGGGAAATACAAAATTGACAAAAAGGCAGTTTAATATGATAAAGGAAGAAGCTACCCGCAACAAATTAAATTCTACTCAAATAAAGAACAAACTTGACCTTCCTGTGACCTCCAAACACATTTCTCACATTTTACGTACAGATGGTAACATTAAATGGAAGAAACCCAAATGTAAACCAATGCTAAAGCAGCATCACAAGGAAAATCGACTGAAATTTGCGCGGAATCACATGAAATGGGAAGATGAGTGGAAGAATGTAATTTTTTCTGATGAAAAAAAATTTAATTTGGACGGTCCCGATTCTTACTCCTGCTACTGGCATGATTTGAGATCGAGTGAAATTCGAATGTCGAAACGCAATTTCGGTGGAGGTAGCGTTATGGTGTGGGGAGCTTTTTCTGCTGCTGGTAAATCTAAAATATGCTTTGTTCCAACAAAAATGAACAGCTCAATTTATTTGGAGCTTTTAGAAGACTCCCTAATATCATTTATGGATGAAAAAAATGGATGAACAAGCAATATTTCAGCAAGATAACGCTGCCATACACGTCTCCAAACAGTCCAAGTCATGGTTTAGAGAACATAATATTCCTCTATTGGATTGGCCAGCTTGCAGCCCAGATTTAAACCCGATGGAGAACGTGTGGGGGCTGTTGGCTCGTAAGGTTTACGCAAATAATGCCCAAAATCAAAGCATATTGACCGTGACAGAGTTGAAATTAAAAATTAAACAAGCCTGGGAGGAAATTGAAAGAAGTTATTTAAAAAAATTAGTAGATTCGATGCCAAACCGCATTTTTGAGGTAATACAAAATAATGGGTCCTCAACTCATTATTAATAATGCCATTCTCCCTTAAAATATGAAGTGCGTTTATAGGAAAATGCCTATAAAAATGGCACTAAGACACTTTATTTGATAATAAAGATATGTAAAATATACAATTGAGGTATTATACTCTATAATATTTAAAGTGAAATAAATTTAGATTTTATAAACAAAATTGTTCGTTCTTCACTATTTGTTTGCTTTGTTTTTCGTGAGCTGTCTCTAAAAAGGTAAGGTGCGTTTATAGGAATGTGTACCAGTGTATTAGCTGCGTTCGATTCGCCAGCCTATACTCAATTCATGTCGCTTATTTCAAAATTTGTATGGGAAAACAACAACAAAGTCTACAGCTATTGAGTATAGAGTAGGTCAATTTTCAGTTGAGTTGAGTAAAGTTGCGTTGCCAGTTTCTTATTTTTTAGTTGGTTTGTGTACGGAATAAGGTAAAAGTAATAGATTCTGTCAAAATGTAATGTGAGTACAAAAACAAAATTAATTTATTGGCAGACTTTATGTGGTCTGTAAAAACAAAAGTGTTGCCAACTATGCAGTAAGTAACAGCTAAGCGAGTAGCCGTTTTTTTCGTAGTTGAGTTGAGCACTGGCGAATCGAACGCAGCTATTGTAACTTATAGCCCGAACACAATATGCGCGACGAGCGGCGAGCAGCACGTCTCCAATCTGTCGTTGTAGAGAAATGTTGAGCGACTTGATTATACTACGAGCGACAGCAGCAAACTTCAGCAGCAAGCATGGTACACAAAAAACAATAGCTGCGTTCGATTCGCCAGTGCTCAACTCAACTACGAAAAAAACGGCTACTCACTTAGCTGTTACTTACTGCATAGTTGGCAGCACTTTTGTTTTTACAGATCACATAACGTCTGCCAATAAATTAATTTTGTTTTTGTACTCACATTACATTTTGACATAATCTATTACTTTTATCTTATTCCGTACACAAACCAACTAAAAAATAAGAAACTGGCAACGCAACTTTACTCAACTCAACTGATAATTGACCTACTCTATACTCAACTAGCTGTAGACTTTGTTGTTGTTTTCCCATACAAATTTTGAAATAAGCGACATGAATTGAGTATAGGCTGGCGAATCGAATGCAGCTAATGGCTGCTTTCAGCCGACTCAACACTTGCCGTTTGGAATAACAACACAGAGTTGAAAAAGAAATCCATTCAATTCGATTTTATTTTAAAAAAGGTGAATAACGAAAGAAATAAGAATCCATTCGATGAATGCAAAACTCATTCATAAATAAAAATATTATTTCACATTCAATTTTAAAAAATTGGTTAATAATACGTTTCATTTATATCAATTAATGAATAAAGAATCAATAATAAATAAGAAATTAGTAATGAATAACAAATGAATAATGAATAACAAAATAATAATAAATAAAAAATGAATAATGAATAAAATATGAATAATCGGTAAAAAAATATAATTGAAAATTCTGAAATTCTTTGTAAATTGCATTATTTGAGTATTCATATGAATAAAAAATTTATTCATTATTCCTAACAACAAATTGTTAGAAATATTCAATTGAAATGAATAATTAATCAAGTTTTTAAAATTAAATGTGAATTAAAATTTTATTTACAAATCAATTTTGCATTTTTTTGTGGATTCTTATGTCGTTATTCAGTTCTACTTAAAATTCTGAATATGAATGTAGATTTTACAGCTCTGAATACAGTTCAAGCAAAACATCCCTCACTAAGGGATAGCTACCATAAATTTCACAAGAGTTCAGTTTGCTGAATGCGACCAGTAATAACCAATGTAAGCAATGGCGGGAACTTGCTTTTGTTGCCTGTCAAATTAAAATTAAATTGAAGCCGACGTCAACGGCGGGCGACAATGTTGAGCGACAAGTCTCCAAAATACGTCCCATAAGAAATACATGTAAAAAAAAGTGACAATTGGCGCTTGCCGCTCGTCGCGCGTATTGTGTTTTAATATAAAAAAGTTCAAAATGACATGCACTGAGACGCTCTCAAAAAAGGGGTGCCCAGGTCCCAGTGTTATAGATTTTGACTCTTCTATTTGTCTGAAGAATTAAGGCCAAGAAAATTATTTATCAGTATGCGTTGTGGCCATAAAAAAAACAAGAATTTTGAAAATTATAACGCGCTTTTGAAATTAAAGTTCTAAAAACAGGTTTTTACCGGTTATTAAGTATAAAAAAAAGTTTCAAAATTATTTTTGAAACACAACTTTGATTCTAGTCCCAGCGATAGCCATTGGTGTTGTGAATAACATAACGTATTAAAATTTCAGAAAATTCGGTTGAATAGTTTTTTCTTTCTGTAATACCATGCCGAAAAACAAGTTTTGAGTATGGATAAACACTGCGCTTGCTCAATAACGTCAATATCCGTACAATAATTTAACAGTATATTCTTGAAATATTATATTTTCGAATTATTAAAACAACAATAATCGATTTCATACAAATTTTAGACCACCGGACCTTCTTCGGCTGCCTCATAAAAGAGTTTTGTCTCATATTGTTATCCTGCGTCGAACTAACCTTCTACGGCGATATTAATTGACAATTACGAAAATACTCACGAGAAATATATTCAGCTCAAATACGATGAGGATGCCAGAAATTAGCTTCCTCTTCAGTTAGCACCAACAATTGCAATTTACATAAAACACCAAATATAAAGTTTTTTCATCATTTTTATTTTATTTTTTATTATTATTTTATAACTAATCATCATTGGTTTGTCAGATAAAACTACATTCAGAATTGAATTTTTACATACATCATTACTTTAGAGTGCTAGCTAAAATTTATATACATATAAAAAAAAATAATTTAAAAAAATAGTGCAGTTTTAAGCAAAAGCCCACAAAATTTCTTCCAAAACTCTTTCGCTATCTTAAATTTATATTCCTTAATTTAAGACTTTTCTTAGCATTTAAGGACACTCGTTTAAGGCTGCCACGTCAATCAGAGCCAATCCCTATAGTTTGTTTTTCTGTCAGTAATGGGTTAATTGTTGTATTAAGTGTGTATTTTATAAATTTAAAATATTAAAGTTTAAAAGTTATATCAATTTTTCAAAGGGAAAGTTAAGAGCAGTGCAGTTATTAGTTATAGAAATTTTTAATTTTGTGTATGTTTTCATAAAAAAAATGTGTTAAAAAAGGAAATTAATATTTTAACAATTTTAGTTTTATGTGATTTTCGTTTTCTTTTAAAATTTTAAAAAATTCAATTGATTGCTTGTTTCATACAAATTTGTAGGTAGTTTCAAGAGAGTATCTCTTTCTCTAATATTCCAATTCATGCATATGTTTTTAGGCAGTTTTTGTTGTCATTTGATTATATCATATATGTAATACTTCTATATTGGCAGTACACTCAAGGTACATTCGCCAACATTAGAGTACAGATATATTGTAATATGAGCGAGAAAATATATGAACGAATGTACCCGAAATCATGATACAATTATACAAATTGTATAATTGTATCATGCCCGAAATTAAATTTGAAAATAAAAAAACTCAGGAGCGGTGCTTCCATTGTCAAAAATTTCAGTTGAAAGTTTTGTTGTTCGAATTTTAATGGATAAAATCTTGCTAGCTTCAATTTTTCTTATTGAAATTTAATCATATTTCACGCGTTGTTATAATTTTTTTCTAATGGTGCGTACCTGTGAAATACAAACAAAAAAATCTCATGTAGGCTGTCTCTCTTTGATTTCGTAGTTGAAATTCATTGAAAATGTAGGTTGCTGCCAATATAGAAGTATTACATATATGTATTAATGTAATTTTTTTACTTAATATATAGAATTTTTGAAAACTGAGTCAATGTTAATTTGAGGTTAATTATTTTTCACAATTTTTATTTTTTATTGATGATTTATGAGTAGTTTTTAGCATTTTGGTATAAAGTAGTTTTCAATTATAAACTAATTGAAATAAGGATTAAATGATAGACTTAATAATGTTATGAAAAATATTTTTATAACTTGATTTTATTTCCTAGATTATTTCTAACATTTTACAGTAGCAGCATTTATATGTTCTGCAAAGATATATTTTTTTAGTTAACCCTTGGCTTAGAAATAATTTTTCTCTTCCAGAGGTTAAAAAATGATGAAATATTAAGTTATGAGTTGTTATTTATATATTTATTAATATATAGGAACGTTACTACATAAAGTTATATATTTACATAAATAATGAGAAATTTAAATTTCATTGAAAAAAAAAAACAAAAAAAAAATTAAAAAAAGCTCCGAATACTTTTCAGATGTGACAAAAAACTCTTTTATTTCAATTCTGATGAAGAATAATGAATACAACTTCTTTTACGTCAGTTGGAAATTAAAATATGTAGATAAATATTTCAACTCGCTTGTTCGAGTTAAAAATGTTATGATAGAAACTTTTTGATACTTAAAAGAAAAAAGAAATAAATACTTACTATTAAATAAAAGTGAAAATTATGATCTTACAAGGCAATGTCACTGAAGCGTATTCCAACGTATTCCAACATCTTAATTAGTAACAATGTTCCTTAAAATGTATATCACTGCGTTTGCAAATTCTTTTTTTTTTTTTAAAAAAAGGTAGCTTGACACCAAAAACCTCTTCGTAAACCCTGATTTAACAAATTTCTTTTGCTAACTTGCAAACTTTTGAAGCTTAATTTTCAAATTTTTACAAGAAACTTAAAAAAACATAATTCGTCTGAACTCTTTACGTTTTAAGCCCAATAAACTTATATGTAAAATATGAAAAAAAAAAGTGAAAAAATTATAGCTTAAAATTATAAATTAAATGAGATTAAATTCGAACTATTGCCAAGGGCTTAGAAAATATTTATGTGGAATTCGCTGACTATCGCCTCCAGGAAGCCTTTGAGATTGTAGTAGGAGCGTTCGCGCCAGTAGATGTTGTTATTGACCTGTTCCATGGCCAGTTCGATGGCTGTTTCTACCGACTTGAGGCCAAGTTTGCGTGCACGTTCACCAAAGCGTTGCAGCTGTTCCTTGTGGTAGTTCTTGTTCATGTAGGTTGTAATGGACTTGATCATTTCGGACAAAGTAGAGAAGCCATCGCCGAAGCTTTAAGAACACAAAATAAAATGCAAATTGAAAAAACGCTTATTTTTAAGGCTATAAAACCAGCACTCACTATTCTGCAATTTCCTGGATATTCGTTTGCAAGAAATCGAAAGCAATTTCATAGCCAATCGGATTTTCCGCCACAGCGCGGAATGCACGTGCACCATCTTGCTTAAGAATGCCGGATGTAGGATTGATGGTCATATTGAGATATCTGCGCGCAAAACAAAAAAGTTATCTATTAATACATGGCCCGAAAAAAAGCTGTTTATTCTATTGTGAATAGCACGGTTCTATGGTGTAATGGTTAGCACTCTGGACTTTGAATCCAGCGATCCGAGTTCAAATCTCGGTAGAACCTTCAACAAATTTTTTTTTTATTTTTTGCTCTTATTTATACACTTACTTTGATAAGAGCCATGGTTTTGTTGTGCAGCCCAAGGATGTTAGAATTTGTTCCTTCTCTGAGGCGCTGATTGTGCGTTTGTATTGCTTGTAGGCAAAATACCATTCCGCAAAGGAGCCCTCGGCCAAAGCAGTGCAGTAAATGGTTGGCTTGAGATTGGGTTTGATGCTGAAAAATTAACAAAAACAATAATTATGTGCATTAAAAAAAACAATTTAAATAAAAAAAAATTCGCCCAACGTGGGGCTCGAACCCACGACCCTGAGATTAAGAGTCTCATGCTCTACCGACTGAGCTAGCCGGGCATATAACAAGTCGGTTCCAAATGCTTCATATCTATCAAACTACTTTATTAGTCATACAGTGATGGCTAAAAATAGTGCTTAAAAAATCATGTTTTGATATAAAGGGTGTTTTTTTAGAGGTGCTGAAATTTAAATTAAAACTAACTAAAGGAAAATTTAAAAAAAAAAACAATAAAATCAACTATATTTCTGTGTCCACAAGCAATAAGCGCTTAAGTCGTCTTTGGTCAGAATTGAGTTTTAAATGTTACTATATTCCCTGAGTAACATTTTTACATAAACACAAAATCTGAAGGTACAAACATGAACCAAACCAAAGTTATGACACAAAAGTCAATGAAGCTTTCATAAAATGTATATGGCGATTGAAAATTTTGAGGTAAAATTTCTCAAAACATTGATATCAGACTTAAGCTGTTATTGTTTATGAACAAAAATTTATTTATGGATAATATTTTGACTTCATTGTTTGAATATGATTTCGGACATGTGGCCGCCGCGGCTAACCAGTACATAGCGTAATCTAGAGATCCACTTTTCACTCTCTCTTCGCAGTACATAAATCAGGCAGTATTTCGGCAATACAGTGGACGCTCGAAAATTAGAACTCTCGGAAATTCGAATCCTTCGGAAATTAGAACTAGCGTTTTTAATACATTACACGCTCTAAAATTAGAACCGTCAGTTCTAATTTCCGAGCGTTTTTTTTGTTTGCTTTTAATACTGAAAAATTGCATAGTCGTCATATCATATAAAATTTTTCGTATGAATGTTCTGTCATATCTCTCTTCAACGACGAACGCTCTTGATGTCTACTTAACGACTGAATAAGAGAGAACAATATGTTTGAATTGAGAGCTCGAACAGAACCAAATATCGTTGCGACCGACGATCCTCTCTGGTCGTCGATCGCAGAGAACACGTCCAGAATGAAACGATTGCGACTGACGATTCAAAGTTGCTTTTATTTAGTATTTTTTTATTTATTTTTTCCATTTCATTTCAATGTATGTATTGGTGTCTTCAATTGTGTGAATACAACACACACAAACAAGAAATGTCAGAAGATAACAAAAAACTAAGCAAATTTCATGAAACACAGCCAATCCTTACCAAAAATATGGTAACACTAATGGCACTCCATGAAACACAACCAATCCTTAGCAAAAATATGGCAACACTAATGGCACTCAGAGGAAGAATCGTCAGTGGCAAGAGAAGAAATAGAATAGATTCTAATTGTTCGATTTATCGTTGCGATAAAAGAGCTGCAATTTCCAATAACAAAGATCTGCGGCCGCAACGATTTTTGATTCTGTTCAGGCTCTGAGCGAGCACAATTTTGTTTTTGAAGTATTTTTTTTTTTCTTTAAACTGTGATGAATTTTAATGTATCGGTATGTTTTGTGTTCCTTTTATGTGAATAAAAATAAAAGAACTTTAAGCCAAAGTGTTTTTTTTTGTGTATTTCTAAGCGAAGATGCACTTTTATGTTAATTTTTATTTAAAAAAAACCTTTGGAAATTAGAACTTATCGAAAATTAGAACTACCCCAGGAACAAAGTGGTTCTAATTTACGAGCGTCTACTGTACAGTAAAAATTGCATTTAAATTGGTTTTGGTTTATCGGCGTAGACAAGCGACTTTACATATCTTACGTTCCATACCTTACGAACTAAATATGGTTAAACTGTCAGAAGTGAGAAAAAAAACAAACGATTTTTCAGAGACATAGAAAAACATAAAAAAAGTTTAGGGATGCTTTTCGGACTACAAATTATAAGTTGGGTAAAAATGCTTTTTTCTTTTTCGTTTTTTTTTCTTTTCTTGAAGGTTTTCTTCTCTTTCTCTTTTTTTATCTTGAAGGTTTGAAACTGATACTATCCATTAACCTGTTTCAGCCTCAAGTGGTAAAAAAAAAAATGAAAATACTACCAGTCTTATTTATTAGATTTCGTTAAACAACCTTTAAGCAGTTGTTTAGTTAAACATCGTTTAAGGTGTTACGCAACCTTGCTTAAATTGTTATTTATAAACGATTTATATTCATTATGTAACTAAGCAAGTGTTATGTCAAAAATATACAAACTCTACTACAATAATCTTTTACATTCAGAGGAAATGCAACCGAAATTGCAATTATCGGTTGCATTTTCACTTAATGTAAAATCATTATTAGTAATTTTGACTGATCGTTTCCATTCTAGGTCAGCTAATTGCTGAAAATTTGAGGTTAGACTTACGCAGTCTTTAAACGCAAATTTTGGCGTTTAAGTTACGCAGTTCTTAAACAACTATGAAAAATGTTTATAAATTACGTTTTCATGTTTAAAGTTAAACAAGCGCTAAAATGTGTTTATAAATAACACTGTACATGTTTTATATTCATGAGATTGATCTTTCCGAATCCGTGAGCATTGTTGTAATTCGAGGACACTATTTGTCAAAATGACGGCTTTTTTGGATTCGGTCTTTATCATGTAGTAACCTAAGTAACTCAGTATCAACGAAAAGAGAAATGAATGTGATTTTTTTAAAGAAAATTATTTTTCTTTTGAAAAATTTTAATTTAAAAACATAAAAAAATAATAATAATAAAAAGGTCTCTGAAATAGTTGATATGTTTTACGTTGGTCATAAACAAAAAAATGGTTAGGATTTTATCTTTAAAATATTGAACTATAAGGAAAAATAGATAAGTACGAGAATAGATAGTTTAAATGAGGTTGTTAGTTGAAAAATTTTTTTTCCCCGTTGTTCAGAGAAAATATACGTTAGCGACGTAAAATCAACGGATTTCGATAGTTGAAGCGTGTGAAATATTTGTCATTTTGAATTAAGACTCTAAAGCAAAGAGTACAAAAAAAACCAGCAGTTTAAATTTTTTAACAGTGCAAATTTGCACTAGTGTGTCATTGAAGGGTTAATAATACTTATAACAAATTATTCGTAATGCGTGCCTAGGAAAAAATAACATATCAATAACAGTCCACCTTTCTAAATATACATATTTAATTGAAAAGCTTTGTAATGTAATCACCATAAAAAGTTTAAAATATTTGAATTTCCTTTCTTGAATTTCAAAATTTCGCTGAAGATTTTCAGAGGTATTCAGTGTTTTATGACTCTTGTGCTTAAAATTTTATTACTTACGAAATGTTAATAAATTTATGAGGATTATAAATTGAAAAAAAAAACAAATATATTTTTTTCGAACTGATTTTCGGAGGTAAGGGTTATTTTGTTATTTTTATTATTTTTTCCAACTGATTTTCGGACACATGGATGATACAGTAGACTCTCACAAATTAGAACCACTTTGTTCCACGGGTGGTTCTAATTTCTGAAACGTTCTAATTTCTGGACTCTTTTTTCACAGAAATTTAAAGGAAAAGAATGAAACTGGTTAAAAAAATGTCTGTTATCACAAAAGAATTTTTATTTATTTTTAATGTTTTTTTAACATAAAATTCATATAATTCATAGACAACAAATGATAAAGGCCTAATATACTGATATGGCAAGTTCTAATATGAGAGTTCTAAATTGGGAGAGTGTACTGTACTGTAATAATGTTTTCATCAAAATTACTTTTTTCAAGATTTCGAAAAAAATAATAAACCGATTTTATAGTTTTACAGCAAATATCCAATAGGTACATCAACCATTTTAATGCTCATAAACTTAACTTAATGAGCTGTGATTTATGTTCTCTGAGAACAAAATTATTAAAACGTCATCTTTTGCATTCGCTATAGTTGATAGCCTCCTTAATGGTCTCTAAAAGTTCAATGTAATGTAATTTCCCCGAATTATTTAAAATTTTTTGTTTTTTAAGAAGAATTTTAAAAAATTATTAAATTTTTTTCTTGAAAGCAAAAAAAATAAAGTTTGCAAAGTTTTAGAATAAATTGTGTGAAAGCAAAGGGGCACAAAAAGCTAGTTCATCTGATCTTCGAAAATGTCTCGAGACTCCTCTAGGCATACATTTCGCTTTGTTTCAAGTTTGAAACAGTTGAATTTTAACTTATTATCATTTCAAAATGTTTTTCCAAAATATCAGAGGGTTATGTCAAATATTAGTAATTTTGAAAATATTCCGCGATTTCTCGTATGGCTGTAACGTACTACTTTGAAATAGTTTATTCTGCGCTTTATAAAACAAAAAGCTGTCATTGCAAGGTTCTTTTCGCCTGGGTATTTAAGAGACTTCTTTCGAAAATCGATAAGGAACTAGGAATCTCTTGAATATAGAGTTATTATAATGGATAAAAGAAATTAGATGCCTGCAATGCTAATTCAATGGCCTGCACTGTACATCACATTTAATTAATTTTTTTTTCTTTTATATCCATCTCTCGCTTCATTTTCTCTTCGCTTAAAGTATTTGAACAAGTTATTCACATGCTAGTTTTACTTTTGTACTTACGGATTCGTCTTTGGATCACGCATCCATTCGCGGTACTTCAAATGCGCCGCCATCGTACAGCGATCATAGTTAAACTTGCAGGCCAAACGTACGACACCAGCACGATGCTGCAACTGCAAGTGCGACTCGTTGTCAGGCTCATTCAAACCATAACGATCGAATGCTGGACGCACCATGAACTTCATGAAGGCCTGCAAATAAAATGGAAACAAAGTTATGCAATGGAACAAATTGAAGTCAGTCGTTACTTACCCTAAATGTTTCGTAGGCAGGTTCTCGTTGCAGCATGTGTGTCAAATAGCTGAGACCCTGTTGAACGGAGCTCCAAAGCAGCTCATCGTCGGTGGCAGTAAAAATCTCCGTTAGGAAAGTCAGCGGAATGTCATAAGTCAAGTACTCTGCCTGCGCCAAGTGTAGGGAATCGTCCAAGAGTTGAGCACGTGTGATGCGCGGCAATGAGCTAAACTTCTTCTTCAGTGCCAGCCAGGAAGCCATGTCATAGTTGACGCGATAGTAGCTCTCACGATTGAGATTCAAATAGACGACAGTGTCTGAGTTGTTTTCCGATGTAAAAACATCGCTGATGAGTATTTCACGATCATGCTGCTGCATCCAGTGTGTTGGAATGCTATCGCCCTTGCGCATCTCGTCTGTTTCAAAGGTAATGGGTATCACCCATTTGGTGTCATCTGATGCATTCTTGCCGGGTAGCATGTAACGTTCCTGTGTAATCACCAGATCGGCATCGCGTCGTTCAACACTGATAACGGGATAGCCTGGCTGCGAGATCCATGTGTCCATAATATCCTTAACCTGCATGTGCTCAGGTAGCGTCTGTTTAGCGTGTCCGTGACGCGTCATTAGTTCCCACAAATTATTGCGATCAGCATTTCCATAGGCAAAACTCCGCAACAATTCTTGCGTGGCGCCGCGGAAGGCCTCATCGCCAATGATGGAGTTTAACATACGCAGCAGTATTGTGCCCTTAGAATAGGTGATGGGATCGAAGATGCGACGTATATCATTGGTGGACTTGACATCAAAAGAAATGGCATGAGAACTGTTATCGGCGTCGTGTCGCATGGATTCCTTAAATTCCTGTACGGTAAAAGAGTCCATTATCTGATATTCGGGATGTGCTCTATTCAAGGCAATATAGCTGAGATAGCAGGCGAAGCCCTCCTTTAGCCATAGATCATCCCACCATTTGGGTGTAACCAAGTTGCCAAACCATTGATGTGCTAGCTCGTGGGCAATGATTTGGGCAACGTATTCTATATGCTCCGAAGAGGAGGCCTTTTCGAGATCCTCCGGGACGAGCAGAGCAGAATCTCTGTAAAGAAACGAAAAAAAACCAACGAAGAAAACCATTGTTACCAGAATATTTTTTGTTCAACAAGAAGTCATTTTAATGTCTCAAAAAAAAAAAGATATTAACACTGGAATCATGTTTAAATGTTCAATGAGCTCAAAAAATATGTTGAACTTAAAACAGCCACTAAAACACTTCAGTGCAAGAAAACTGTCACAAGTATGCCTGTCAGAATCTATGAAGTCTCTTCTCTTGTAGCTTTCTTTGCTCTGTTAGACTCATTTCAAATTAAATTTAATTCAATAACAGCCTTTTTTTTCTACTATAATTAAAAAGTAATAAAATATACTTTCCCTCTTTTTTTTGCGGTTTTTCTCTCATGATGGTATGTATGGGGTCAACTCAACTTTGAGTCGTAAATTGAACTAAGAAAAGCCCGCATTGTCGTTGTCATGTCATTTTCAATTGGGAATCTTTGTTTGAGAAACGAACATAACTGTCACTTATGTGTCAAAATAATTAAGCTAAGCAACAAAATTGTTGTCATCTTTACTCTTTATCTTTTCACCGTTTTAAATTGGGTAAGATACCAAAACGTTGCTTTGAGTAGGTAAAATATATATACATACATACATACAGTGATGTGCGATGAAATAGAGCCACGCACTTGCTGATGATATTTCTTAATCAAAATTTTTTCTAACAACTTGGCATGCTCTGAACCAAACGTAGTTTGCGCCTTTATTTTTCGCTAATCTGTGAAACTGTGACATTGTTGCATTTAAAGTGTGTGCGTTAAAATAGAGCCAAACAATATAACTAAAAGTTTTTTAAGTTAAAAAGATTTTTTTAAAAAAAATTTTACTACAGAACGTGAGTAAGAGTTCTCAGTTATGATTTTAAACTAAATTTTTGTGTTTCAAACAATTAGGTTTAAAAATGGGAAGAACCAAGCACTGCAGTTCTGAAAACCGAAAAATTATAAAAAATTTGCGTAAACAAGGTAAAAAGCCAAGGGATAATAGCCAGTATAGTTGGCTGCTCAAAGAAAATGCTTGAGAACGCATTAGAGTTTACAAAAAAAAGACACCAGAGGAAAATAACCCAAAATAAGTACCACTTTGCAAAGACGAATGCTACGTCACGTAAAAAAAGATCGGTTTGTGACCTCTTCCGCTCTCAATAAACAATATTCCTTGGACGTGGACACTTCAACGATTCACTTTTTATTAAAAACGGATTGAAGGCTAAACCTGCTCGGAAGATGACATTCCTGACCATAGTTATTGTCCGCAAGCGATTTCAATTCGCAAAGGATTATGCTGATTGGCCAACGAGCAAATGACGAAACATTCTTTGGTCAGATGAAACCAAAGTTAATTTATTTAATTCAGACCGAGGTAGCACTTCTATGAGAAGACCCCCCAATACCGAATTCCTCCCTCAACACACTATAAAAACCTGTTAAACATGGCGGTGGGAGTATAATGGTTTGGGGGTGTTTCTCATATAATGACACATGTCCCGTATTTCGCTTCGAGGGAAAGATGGATGCTTTAAAATACACCGGGATTTTGAGTGAAACCATGATGACGTACGTAGAGTTAAATATGCTGCTTCGATGGGTGTTTCAGCAGGATAACGACCCGAAACACACATCGAAGCGGACAAACGAATCGTTTTAAGCTGGTCGCCACAGTCGGCAGACCTTAATCCTATCGAAAATTTATGGCGAGAGGTTAAAGTGTCTCTTAGAGACAAACATCCAATCAACAAAGATGATTTTTGGAGGATAATCAAGGACGCATGGGAAAAAATTCCAGCTACTAAGTGGCAAAAACTAATGGTTTCGATGCCTAGGCGTTGCTCAGCAGTTATCAGAAATAATGGATACTCCACCAAATATTGAGCTAGAAATAATTATATTTCATTAATTTCTATTAATTATATCATGAAATTTCAAATTTTCTAATCACAAGTCATGGCTAAAATCAAGTAACTATTTCTGGCTCTATTTCAAGTCACAGTCGAAAGAGGACATATCATTGAATTTTGAATTTTTTCGTATATGTTTCACACTTAACTTAATTAATTAGTGTACTTATATTAATTAAAAGAATTGTTCTTTTTTACCTATTAAAAGAAAAAATTAAAAATGCAAAGTTTCCTTAGATTTTTTGATTTGAATAGTTTTTATAGAACTGGCTCTATTTCATCGCACATAACTGTATATATATTTTTCGTTCGCGCCTGTAAAATTCTCCAAAAAAAAAAAATGTGAATAATCTTTAAATTGCAAATTCTTTTTTGTAGTGAGATGAAAAACCACTGGAACAAATATGACATATAAAGGTTAACTAGTTTTTATATATCTTGATTACTACGAAGTCATTTTCAGAATATTTGATTGATTGTATCTTTTTTAATACTCTCCTGAAGATGCAAAATTTTTTCAGTTTGCACTCTTCTTACACTTGCAAAGAAAATGAAGTGCGACAACGGTCAACAATAGGACGAATAGCTGTATTAGATGGTCGATTATGTCGGGTAGAATATGATGCAAGCGGTCCATACGTTTGGCGCACTGAAAAATAATTTTGAAACAAAATTTCTAAAACTTGGTAACTTTGTTGAAGCGTGCTTGTCATAATGATTAAATTGCAAAGACTAATGCAAACATAATATACATAATACTGATAGTTTGCAATCTGAAAATTGGTTTGGCAGATATAACTATCTGAAATAAGTACTGGTTTTAAATTTAATTTTATGAATTCTTCAACAAAAATATTCGTTACCAAGAAATATGGAGGGCCTCCAAACATAATAACCTCCTTGAAAGTCTCACTTAAATGAAAAATTAAGCAAAACTAGTAAGAAATGATCTTCGACTGGGCCGAAGTTAAAATACCCCCACGTCCGAACCGAAGTATATTCAAAGTCTTAAGCCGTCAATAAAATGTTTATTTGTATAGAACATTTTTGTTATACCTACATAGTTTTAACAGAAAATATTCGCTTTAATTTTTTATAAAATCACTTTGTATGGGGGGTGGGTGTGGTTTTCACTCGATTTGGTTGAATTTTATACACAAAGTGCATGTTATATATCAAAGTTAATAAGCAAAATTTCAAGCCCATATATTATTTTTTGTGGAATTTAAAGAGATTTTACCTTTTTGATGAAGTCACTTTGTATGGGAGGTAGGCGTGGTTTTTATCCGATTTGGTTGAATTTCATACTTAGAGTGCACTTTAAATATCGGAGCTCATATGCAAAATTTCAAGTCCATATATTAATTTTTGTGGAATTCTAAGAGATTTTACCGTTTTGATAAAGGCACTTTGTATGGGAGGTAGGCGTGGTTTTCATCCGATTTGGCTCATTTTCGAACTTGACCTTAGTTTTTTAGATAAAAGCTTAAATATTGAATTTCGTGATGATAGCTTGAAAATTACGGCTGTAATCGTGACGACAGACGGACAGACGGACAGACAGACGGACATGGCTAAATCAACTCGGGTGGTGATGCTGATCAATAATATATATATTTTTCTATACCTACCACGCCTCCTTATGGGCGTTACAAACGGAGTGACAAAATTAATATACCCCCATTTACGTTTTTTAAACGTGGGGGTATAAAAATACATTCTCAAAAAATATTGTGAGGTTAACATATTTTTAAGTTAGATTACAGCCAAGGTTTTTTAGTCTCTTCGTGGTGATCCAAATTTATCAAGAACTGATATTCCATATCAGGTTCAGTTGCTCTTCATCTCATTGGCTGGATCTTCCTAGTAGAAAGTAGTTTTTTTGGGACTTTTGATACTTGTTTTATGTGCACAATTCGCATATAACCTTAACGTGCCAATAAAATGTAACACTGAAGTGGGGACTATAACTTTATTAAACAAAAATGCTTTTTACAACGTCCTCTTACAGAAATATATCATGGTCCGTCCGTTGCAGAAATGCGGTTTAGCTGTGTAATGGGTGAAATACCACCCAAATTAGATTGAGCAAATGCAAGGAAGCTAGAAAATATTGAAAAAAAAATCATGATAAAAATATGGAGGGAAATAGTGATCCTAACATGTGTGATCCGGATCTTATCTTATTTTTCAAGGTTTGGTCGAAACTTTCTTGAACATCGTAATTTTTGTCAAAGACTTTTTCTATGGAATCTAAAAAAATCTCTGTGAGCAAAAATACCGGGAAATTTTAATTTAAATTTTTTGGGAATTCCGACAGGGACAAATGTTATTTTTAAGTTGGCACTACTGCCACTGACATCTGTGCCAAATTACACGTCAAATATTCATTAATGTTTGAGACACGCGTCTTTTTGTAAATAGCTAAAAGTGAATTTTTCGTTTTTTTTTTATAATGCCTGAAAGTATACAACAACACAGTTCATTAAAAATCAAAGAATTAGTGCTCCAAAATCGTCGATTGACAGTCCGAGACCTTACTGACCATATTGGAATATCGGAAGGATCAATGAAAACCATTTTGAATGACCATTTGGGCCTCAGAAAAGTAAAATCTCTATTGGTGCCAAAAACAAACTCGTAATTCGTGTTCATTTCGTCAAAAACTCGCTAAACTCAAGAGACCGCTCAGTGGACGCCGTTTTGAATCGATAGAAAATATAAAAATCGAAACGAAGAAGGAAATGAAGGCTATTTGCAAAAGGACGCGTATCTCAAACACTTATTTGGCACAGATGTCAGTGACAGCAGTGCCAACTTAAAAATAAAAACATTTAGCCTTATCGGGCTATCCCAATAAATTTAAATTCAAATTTCCCGGTATTTTTTTCACACAGTACCACAGTTGTATGAAAGGTGGTTATGGAAGTTTGAACAAGCCGATTTGATTAATTTTTTGCAAAACTGCTTGGTTATTATTAGCTTGTACAAATTTTACTCTCTAACGGCTCTCCGCAAAATCGCCCAAAAAAAAATCGCCCAAAAAAAAAAAGGAAAAATCACCCAAATGAAAAATGACTCAAAAATTTATGAAAAATCGTCCAAAACGAAAAAACGAAATTTTACCCAAGAAAACGAAAAAAAGCCCAAAAATTTTTGGAAAAATTACCCAAAAACAAAAACGAAAATTCACCCAAAAAAATGAAAAATCGCCCAATATTTTACATTGTGTTCCCACACGATATACGAAATTTCCTTGTACGAAATGAGCATTTTCAAGGCCAGTATTTTTTTTTTTAAGTCTATTTTAATTCTATATTATATTAGATATTATATTATAATACTATTTATGTAGGAAGTGCGTTAAATTTAAAAATTTAATTCATTTTAATTTTATATAATCTCATACTTAAAAATCTATACAAACATTTCGTACAAGGGAAAAATACTGATTCTTTTTCAAAACAACAAGTTTCTTTGGTTATCAAAAAATTTCAAAAAGAAAAAATGACGGCGGAGGTGGTGGGGGGGAGCAGGGCGGGGCGACGGGTGGCGCGTGCGATCCGTCGCACTACGCGTAATCCGCCGCGCCGCGATACGCGCGATCCACCGCGTCGCGATGCGCGGGCCCGGTACTAAATATTTCCTTTGACTTGACCAAGCAAACTCAAGCAAAGAAGAACCGCTGCTTTTACTTTAAATACCGTTATCTTTAAGAACTGATTGACGTTTCTTATTTAACCCTTAAATGCACCGTGTATCTTTGGCTTACGGCTATATTTTTGGTTTGATTTTTTTCAAATCGGTTCTATATTATTTAGAATATTATAAGTCTTAAATAAAAATATAGTTTTTACTTCTATTTGTCATACTTTTTTAAAAAATTATGTACAGAGACAAAAAAATTTTTTTTTAACTAAATAAACACTATTTTTAACAGTTTAACTTCTAGGAACAGATAAAAAATTTCGATCTAAAACAGAGAAGGGCACGAACCTCAAATTTGAGGAATGACGTCACATTTCTGTATACACATATAGCAGTCAGCGTTGATCAGCAGAGCTCAGTATGCTTCGAAACTTCAAGCAGGCAAGTTCGCGTTCGTCTGTTTCGCTTTTTTATATGATTTTTTTATGCTCTTCTCTGCTTTAGGTACACTGTAAAACAATCGACATGGTTTGAAATTTGAAATGGAATGCTTTTTTTCGTTAAATGCTAAAAATGAGTTGGAATGCTTGCTGTGTGACAAAATAACTGCTGGTAATCGAATAGACAATGCAAGAAGGCATTATAAAACATTTCATTCAAAATTTGGAAAAATTAGCATGATGATCGCAGGCAGTTATTTATCATATTGAAGCAAAGTTTCGCTGATTCTGTGGTTGATAATAATGTACAACCTGACCTTAATTTGATAAATTTTGAAACTTATAAACTTAAAGCGTCATATGTTGTGGCTTCAGCTTTAGCAACACAATGCAAACCCCTTGATGATGAGCTATATATAAAAAAAGTTATGAAGTCTGTACTTCATTAAATTAAATTATTTGAAAGTCCCTTAACTTGCACTATTGAACACTTTTCAAAGGATATACAAGCGGAGTTAATGGGTTTGCGAAATAATATTTTTTTACCAACTGTGTCTGGCATTGACTTTTGGAGACATATTGATGAGTCGATTTATCCGAATGTTATGGAAAGTATATACAAGCTTTGCTCAATGTTTGGAAGTACGTACATTTGTGAAAGTTCGTTTTCTTATTTAAAAATTATCAAGAGCAAGATTCGTAACAAATTTTCAGACGAACATCTCTCAAACTTGATGTTAATCAAATGCTGCGAAGAAGAATTAAATTTAGACGAGCTGATCGAATGGGATCATAAACACAACAATGTGTAAAGTTTGCATGACTAATGTAAATTTTAGTTTTATTTATTTTTTGCCTTTTCTGCACAACCGCAGCTTTCAGTGTAGCAAGCTGAGTGCGACACATATACATTGACATAATGTCGGTGTGTGGTGTGCCCATCTCTGATCTAAAACTAAAAGAATTTTCGATCTAAATAGAAAACTAAAAAAAATTTTTCAAAACTAAAAACGAAGTTTTTATTTTTACTCAATTTTACATAAAATATATTTTTTCGGTAAAAATCGGGGTCCTTGTGCATTTAAGGTTTAATATTGAAAACGAAAGATCACCCAAAGAAAACGAAAAATCACCCAAAAACGAAAAGTGAAATTTCGCCCAATATATTTGGGTGAAATTTCGCCCAAAAGCAAAAAACGAAATTTTACCCAACAAAAATGCAAAATCGCCCAATTTTTTTGGTATGGAAAAATTCGTATGGAAAAAAATTGGGTGATTTTTCATTATTTTTTTTGGGCGATTTTTCTTTGGGCGATTTTGCTGAGAGCTCTCCTTAACAGATGGCCTATTGGAAATTTAGATTTTCAGAATCGAACATAACTCACGAAAATAATTTCTTTAGTACAAAATGCAATTTGCTAGTTTTAAAGTATGGGTGCCTAGTAGTTCCACTAAAGTCCAACCACGTCTTTTTTGCCTAGCTCAGATAATATCACCTATGAGTAAAGTAACAGGACGAAACTTGTTCAGAAATGTGAGTTTTTTTAACATTAATTTTGTTTTAAGCTCAAAGAAAGGCAAACTTTTAACCCTAGAGAGGTATGTGCGTATTTTCAATATGTATTGAAAATATGATTACCTCTTTAGGGTTAAGGGTTAAGGACTTACTTTTTGTGGGTATAGAATTTTGCGATACCAATGATTTTAAAATCAAAACCGCTACTCACCTAAAAGTTATAAGACCCCAGTTTTCCATGGCGCCAAAGCCAAAGTCAGGTACCGATACCAAGTCGATTTTCGGCAAACGATTCTTGATGCCGAAATAATCCTCAAAGAAGGGCAAGAATGTACGCACCGCCGTATAGGCGTAGTTTGTCATCTCGTTATTTTCGGGGCGTGTCCAGATCTCCACACGTGGCACTGTATTGGCATCTATGTCGGAAAAGTTAGATTTTACTAAATTCGAAACGATGAATGCCACAAGATAAGTGGGCATTTTGGGTGTGGTCATGAAGTCGTCTTTGGTATAGCCGAGACGGTGGGGTCTGTTGTGTAAGTTAGAAAAAGAAAGACGACATTCGATTAGCACAAATGAATAAATGAGCAAAAATTTTCTCCGTACTTACGAGCTATGATAGACAGGCATATTGGACAAAGCCATCGATTTGCTGTTCTCCCTAATAATGCTAATAGTGAAGTTGGCCTTCTTATCAGGACGATCAAAGCAAGGAAAACCGCGACGTGCATCAATGGGCGAAAACTGAGTGCTGATCATCCATCTGTAAAATTGAAGAACAAGATGAAAAGGTAAGTTTTTTGTGAATTTTGGTTTTGTTAGATACTCACTCCTGTTTTCCTGTATCCACATTAGTGTAACCAGTCTTGTAAATACCCTGCAGCGTATTCGTCAGCTCACTGACGAAATCCATGCTAACCAACAGATCCCTTATTTGTTGCATACTCTGCGTAAGTTTCGCCTTTTGTATGGTGATCACAAACGTGGAGTTATCCGCACCGTATTCACTGTCAAAATCTAGTTCAACTTCATCGCTATTAGGCATGGAAGACGTGCCACGTACTACACGCACATTCGAAATGGATATATTGTGCACATCAAGAACAATGGGTTCGAGTGCAGGTGACTTAAAGTCGCGACGTATAGCGATTGAAATTGAGCCATTATTGCTGGAACTGGCAATGTTAGGTTCAATGATTATGCTGTAAATAAAAATGTAAAATGCTCATTAATTTAAAATAGTTAAATGGGGCACAATAGTCATTTCCTGGTGAGCTACTCATTTCATACATATTATGAGGAGTAGGTGCACCGGAATAAAGTTTATTTGTTCAATATTTTGCAATAATTGCAAACACAGAGACCAACCATTAACCAAACATTTAAAGGGAAAAATAAACAACTTGTCTGCGGATATGTTGATGCGTCTCATGCACAGTTGTTGCGCTGATCGAACGCAAGACTTCCCGCAAACTATATGAATAATTCTCAAACTGCTGCCATTCAGATCATCTCGTATTTGTTTGTCCTACTACGAAACACTTTCTGTTTAAACCATAGACAGTTTAATACAAACAAAAATGTGAATGAATAAATAAACAAGTATAAATAATAATAGAAAACAATGAAGAGAAATGTTGAATGGTCTGATGTGGGGGAAAATGCTTAAGTACAATCAGTTGTGGGTGTGTGAAATACTAAAGCAAGCAATTAAACAAGATAGCATGGAAGCATCATTTACCGTGTCTTCGAGACCAATCACGGAACAAGCTGAAATTTACAGTTATAAAAAATTTTATAAATTACTGTATCTCAAAACCCCGGTTTTTTTAAAATATTTTCCAACTTTCCAGTTATTTTTAAACCAAGTGCATATAAAAGACAATTTTTAAAATAGTATCCTGACGTAATGTTCACTCTATCTATTCATAGGGGCAACACTTTCTTTCACAGCATTACATTCTTCTAAGGCGGTGTTAGTGAGTCGTTTTAATTTTGCAGATAAGCGCAATTCTTCGATTTTTTAGAAAATGATTTAATCGAATGTTTGTTCGAAAATGTTTGTAAGCAAGACTCGCGCGCCCTCTTTTGACTATAAATACTGCATTCTTGCAATTAGGTTGGTAGATCGCGATCGATCATCATGGATTGGCATTACAGCAAAAATGCAGAAATCGTCGATTTCCATTAGAATTGATTGATTTCTTAAGAGAGTGAGAGCAAATTGTTAGAATTTTTGGCATAAATGCAATAGTAAACAGTGCTGCCATATATCTTTGCTGTCAATCAGTGCACATTGAGTGTTTGTTGTGAATTCTAAGGAAATTTGTGTAAATGAACTCAAGTAGACCTAGAAACATCTTAGTCAGAAATTTGACGCCTCTTAAATTTTCATTTGGAAAGAATAATTTTTTAATCGAAGAGAGAGTTCGATTTTAAATTCAAATAAGATTAAAATAATAACTAGAATAAAGTTAATTTTTATTCTTAACGTATTCTTTGGTATAAAATATGAAGGAGGTTCACAGGTTTCAAAAAAAGTTCAAAAGGGATTTTTACATAATACATCGTCTTATAGATGCTAACAGAAAAGTTGTGGAACGACAGTAAAGGTTGATTTTTTAACCTTTAATACATATATTTCGCGAATAAATATAAAGACCGATTTAATTTTTTTTATTGTTTTTCGAAACATTCTCCTTTAAGATTAATAAATTTTTGCATGCATTCGAACCATTTTTCTTATTTCGCTTGGGACACCTCCAAAACATAGTTTTTGAAGGCATCAATAGCTTCTTCTGGCGTTGTAAATCGTTGTGCACGCAGTTTGTCCTTCATGAGCGAAAACAAAAAAAAAGTCATTGGGTGCCAAATCAGGACTTTACGGCGAATGATCCATTAATTCTCAAAAATGCCTCAAGCTCGCATTGTCTTTTTCTACCTGTCTTAAGTGGTACCGTGGCAAAAATTGAAAAAAAAATTGTTCTTATTTTTCAAAATGAAAAAAAAGCAAATGCAAATACCAAAAGGGCGAGGTATAAGGTATAAGAATAAGGATTTGGGCAAATATAAGGATAATTATTATAAAAAAGATTGAGGATAAGGATTTGAACACGGTTTCGGTTCAGGTATGGTTTAGGATAAAGATTTGGAAAAAATTAGAACAAGTATATGGCGAGGGATTAGGAAGGAGATGGACAGAGATTGGGACAAAGATTAGGACAAGAATTTGTTTAATGCTTAGAACAAATATAAGGACAAAAAGTGGGTCAAGTATTATGAAAAATATATGAAATGTTATGAAAGGGAGTTCAACTTTAGGGCAACGATAATGACAAGGTAAAAGATAAGTAATAAATAAAATACAGGAATAGGGATAAAAATGGGGACAACAATAAGTTTTAAAATAACATGAATGTTAACTTAAGTTGGGAAAATAGTATTTAATTTTCTTAATTTCATGTTAAGTTCAAAAAATTATATTTTGATAAAAGGAAAAGCCTCCTTGAAAAAAAAACACAACATATGTTAAGTTTAAAATATAATATTTTGATAATAGGAAAACCTCCTTGGAACAAAAAAACAACATATTCTACCACAAAAGGGATGACTTTTGACCTTAAAAATAAAAAAATCAAACATTATTACGGTTCTCCACATGAGAAAGGGCATTTTTAAAGTTGTTTTTCACTGGCTTTTTTTAAACATGATTAAGGAATTTTGAATTACATATAATCTATAGAGTCGTTTTCTAGGTATCTCTATTTAAAAAACAGACTTAGCTCATTTTTATTTCTGACTACTCGTATTATTTTTTTTTTTTGTTTCTTTTTGCGAACTAAAATATTACCATTGTGAATGCTCCCATTTAGTAATAAAATTAGAAATATTTATATTCTTGGAATATAAAAACGGTTTGAAGAAGACTATTGATAGTTTTTTTTTATAATTCTCATGCTATTTATATAGAATATATGCCACATTTGAAAACAAATTAAAGTGTACTTTAAATAAAAAAAAATTAAGAAAAATAAAAACACTCACGCTGAAATGGTCTACACATACATTAAAAAATCGGCGAACTAATTTTACTAATTAATTTCTATGTTGAATAAAGTAATAAAAAAATCATCCACACTCAAATCTACGCCAACACAAAAACAATATCAAACAAAATCGAACAACACCCAACAATAATAATAATAGAGCAACACACACTGACACACAGCCAATCAATGCTGTTTTAATTGCTGCCAATTTAAAGTGTGGAAAGCGCCAAAATGCCACACGATCTGGCATAAATTGGCAAAGTGCTGAAATGTGATCATAAAGTGAGTGTAAGTGAGACTTAACGTTGTTGCCACCTAGAGCAGAATGAGATGTACAGAAATGGGCATTAACCTGTAATTGAATTCAAAACAAATTCTTCAGTTTCCAGTACAATTATGCAGGATGAAACTCAACCTAAACTCAATTTGCTTTCCGAGTTTACCAAGACTCAATTTGTGAAATGCCTAAAAGTATGGTCATGCTCCGATAAAAAGATACGTTCAGATGCAACTTTTTAGATGACAAGGTACGTTCAGTGTATTGAACGATTATTCTGAGAAACGTCAAAAACAACTGTTTCTTAAATTGTACAATTTTCTATGTGCAAAAATGAACAAAAAAGATGAGGCCTTTACATCAGTATGGGCCGATAAAAATTCAGATTTTAGCTAGATAAAATATGTGCTAAAATAATAGTTTTAAGGCAAATGAAACTTATATCTTACTTTGCATTTTGTCAATTCTTTGATAAAGTCACAAAATGGCAAAATCTATGAAGTAAAATATCTAGTTTTGTATGAAAACGAATGCAAAAATGCTTCAGCAGCTACTTATATAAAGGGTGTCCCAACAAGAACGCAATTTTTAAATGTGGCAACACTGGAAGTGTCATTGTTTGACATTTGAACAATTGTTACTGTTTGCTAGTAGAAGGTACGAGGTTAGTAAAAATGGAGCGCTACACGAATGAACAACGCATTCTCATTGTGAAATTGTTTTTCCAAAATGGTGAAAGTTTTGCGGCTACAGTTCGCAAATTGCGATCAATTTGGGGTCACAATAATGCTCCAAAAGAGTCAACTGTAAAGAGATTAATGGATAAATTTGCCGAAACTGGGTCTGTTAGTGATGTAAAGACAACAACGCGCCTTCGACCAGGTCGATCGACCGAAAATGTCGCAGCTGTACGTAATGATGTCGCTCAAACTCCATCCACCTCAATTCGACACCGAGCTCAACAAATTGGTGTCTCCAAATCCACTATGCAGCGAATTTTGACGAAAGATTTGCATCTTCATGCATACAAAGTTCAATTGACTCAGTGACTGAAGCCAGCTGACCATGGACAGCGAAGGGAGTTCGTTAATTGGGTATTGGAGAGACAACATGAAAATGCTAATTTTGCCGCTAAAATCATCTTCAGTGACGAGGCCCATTTCCATCTTGATGGCTTCGTCAATAGGCAGAATTGTCGCATTTGGGGTGAGGAAAATCCTCGAGTGATTCACGAGAAGCAAATGCATCCTCAACGTGTCCCTGTGTGGTGTGGTTTTTGGGCTGGAGGAATCATTGGACCTTTTTTATATGAAAATGAGGCAGGTCAAGCGTAAACAGTCAATGGTGTTCGGTATCGTGAAATGATAACCAGTTTTTCTTGCCTAGAATTGAAGAAATGAATGTGGAGGGCATGTGGTTCTAACAAGACGGCGCCACATGTCATACAGCCAGAGAAACAATTCAATTGCTGCATCAGTCATTTCCCGGTCGTGTTATTTCGCGTTTTGGAAATCAGAATTGGCCGCCTAGATCGTGCGATTTAACACCATTAGATTTTTTTCTTTGGGGTTTTTTGAAGTCAATGGTTTACGCGAATAAGCCGACGACGACTCGAGCCTTAAAAGAGGAAATTGGACGCTGCATTTATGCAAAACGGTCATTGAAAATTTCACTAAAAGATCGCGTGCATGCCAGCAAAGCCGCGGCGGCCATCTGCACGATATATTGTTCCATACATAACCTCATTCTGTCTACTTTACGATATAATAAAGTTTCACAATTTTTTTTTTAAATATCTGTGTTTTATATAAAATTTAAAAATTGCGTTCTTGTTGGGACACCCTTTACATATGTTAATGCTATGGTTGTTGCGCTTGTTCGTGCCGAATTTAATCACTTGTTCGTCTGTTTGATCCTCACTAGGAGAAAAATTCATGCTAGAACTTTCTAACTTATAGAAGTTTTACACAATAACATGAAACATAGACCCAAAATGTAATGCTTCTGTTTGCTTTTTGTATAGTTTTTTGTATTAACTTAGTTACCTTGTATCTAACGCAAGATGGCATCACAATAGGGAAAACATTCGAGCGCATTGGTTTTTGTATGTATTAATATTATTGTACTGAGTGCTGCTACTTAATGCAAGAGGCATGGCTGTGTCCACCAAATGTCATTTGCCTGTATATTTAACTTTATATTTTTTTTTTTACTTGTTTCGTTCTCTAATTTATACTATTTTTGACAGTTGATGCTATCACTCCTACCTGGTACAATTGTATCATAATTGCGTCCATGATACAATTATACAAGGTAGGAGTGACAACTGGCTATTTTCTCGCGAGTGTCTTGCACCGACTGTCAATTGTCTGTACATTTTACTTTCTATTTTATTTTTTACTTTTTTCGTTCTCAAATTTATACAATTTTTGACAGTTGGTGCAAGTCGAAAAACCTACCTTGTATAATAGCATCAAATTTTTGTATCAAACTTTTGCTCAAATTAAAACACCCACTTTATTCCAGTCACTAGACTGGTCACACCCAGAGACCAGTCACCAAAATATGGTAACTTTTAATTGAGTCATGAAAAGTCTACTCGAAAATTTTCTAAATTGTAGGTAAGTACTGCATTTCGACAAATCTTAAAATAATTTAGTTTTATAAGTCAATTAAGATCATTTCGCACATAGGCTTATTCACAATAAGAAGTATATGATTTGGGTGTTATTAACTTAAAAATTTTTTTTGAAGCGAAGCTTTTTACGCCTCGTTCTGCGATTTGCTAGAGTGAAATCAGAAAAAACGACACTTTTTTCCGACACCTTTTTTCTTAGAATTGATATTGTTTTTTGCTTGCATCAATTGAACCAGAAAATGTTAAATTAAAAATACTTTCTTGCCCGCTGCAGGAACTGAACCCACAACTCACAGTTCTTTCGTTTGTTGGTACTTTCCTCTAACCATTACGCTAAAATAATTTTCTTTCATTATTTTGTTGATTCAGTGATAAACATTAGCTAAAGCTATGTTTCAGCAGATCACTATAATCTATTACTTTAAGAGTAGATTAAGAAATATAATCTATTACTATTCTAGGACTGTGTATTGGCTAGCCAACCGACAAAAGTAGCAAACAAAACGAACTAGAGCAAAGATAACTAAATTTACCGAGCTATGGTTTGAATCTTCGGTTTGTCCATGCGAACTAAAAGACCTAAAGAACTAAAAGAACGAACGAACTAAAAGAACGAACGAACTAAAAGAAATATTCACTAAGGATTGTGTATTAGATGTTGTTTCTACTTCCTACTAAAGGTCGTTACAAATATCGTTAAAAATAAACAACCTGTAAGTTGATTAAATTGTAACAAAATTAATGATTTTTGTATATTTATTCCCTACAACTGAACAGGGGGCTTTAAGGGAGGGCCGAAGAGGGTTAATATATATGATATATATACTTTGTTATTTTAAAGTTTTGAATTTAAAAATTATTTTAATCGAAAAAACGCTATTAAATTATCAAATCTATGAATTTGCGAAAATGCTTCGCTTCTCTCGTGTGTCCAGTGACGCACCTGTGTTTTTTTAATTAATGCTACGTCTTTTGTTACGACATAGTCGTTATTGCATTGTCTTTTTATCACGGGATTGTGTTGTAAGCCGTAAAGTAAGAACGCAGATGTACTTGGAACTGAATTTAATTTACAATTCTCGAAAACTCATTAATATTGTAAGAACTCAGAACTTGAGATAAAAAAAAATATCTATAAATAAAAAAGGTGGTTTCTAAACCGAACAAGAAGGGCTATGAAGGGTAACGCAATAACTATCAACATTATCGAATTTACCATCGATGATAATCCCTATATCCTCCCATCAACCCGCATAAAAGTATTACTTGGAATTTAAAAAAATCAAAAAATTCCCTAGTGATACCCACCGGAAAGTCGTATATGAGACGCTACCTGAGATCGTTATTGTATCGAGGTGGGATATAAGAAACGAGACTAAGTTACAAAAACATTTTTTAGAGAAAGAAAACGCCGAAATCTCGGCGGTCTCGAGGTTAACTACTGGATAATAAGAACTAGAACTTTATAAAGTAGTTAAAACAAACTTCATTTCTTGATTTACGTATAACGGCATAAAATAAAAACAAAAAATACAAGTTTGCAAATGAATTCTAAAAATTAAACTATTCCCACTGGACATCAAGCGAAGGTTAAGCTGAGAGAATAAGGTTTTGGGACATTTTCTGAAAGGTATTTTTAATATTTTAAGTTAAAAAAAAATTGTAAAAGTAAAAATATTACGATACATTTTATTATTCGAAAAAATTATTGATGGAAAACCTTTATTTGTAAACGAAAACGAAAGAATAAATCATAATTAATAAAATAAAGTGAAAAATGGCGAAAGAAACTATTCCGAATCGCAGTGAATACACGTGAAAGTATTCAGGTTTCCTCCTCGATCAAACGATACCTTGAATACCTCGATCACAAACGATCCAATAATACCCCGGACGCTGATTTTTACAACACAATCGAAACTTCATACAAACTCTTTTGCGCGTCATATGCCTAGGGTTCCACGAATATTATAAATATATTTACCTGAGTTGGTTCTTTGAAAAATGTAGTCAAAATAAATAAAATACTAAATGAAAAAAAACTTCCGAAGTATCAAATTTCTATTTGCTATGAGGTAACCGAGTGGGTATAGGTTGAGCGCTTAATGGAAAATGAGCTTATCATGAGACGACTCGATGACAGTTGGTTGAAACTGTCAAGCATTAGAGAAAAACTAGTAAGAAATTATCTTCGACTGGGCCAAGGCTAAAATACCCCCACGCCCTAACCAAAGTATAAAGACTTAAGCAATCAATAAAGTATATCTGTAAAAACGTTTTCGTTATAGTTTTAACAGAAAATATTCGCTTTTGTTTTTTGATAAAGTCACTTTGCATAGGAGGTGGGCGTGGTTTTCACTCTATTTGGTTGAATTTCATACATGTAGTACACGTTATATATCAAAGTGCATATGCGAAATTTCAAGTCAATATATTAATTTTTGTGGGTTTTAGAGAGATTTTAAATTTTTGATAAAGTCACTTTGTGTGGGAGGTAGGCGTGGTTTTCATCCGATTTGGTTGAACTTCATACTTAGAGTGTATTTTAAATTTGAAAACTCATATGCAAAATTGCAAGCCCATACATTAATTTTTGTGGAATTCTAAGAGGTTTTACCATTTTGATAAAGTCACTCTGTATGGGAGGTAGGCGTGGTTTTTATCCGATTTGGCTCATTCTCGAACTTGACCTTTATTTTTTAGATAAAAGTTTAAATATTGAATTTCGTGATGATAGCTTTAAAATTACGGCTGTAATCGTGATCACAGACGGACAGACGGACAGACGGACATGGCTAAATCAACTCGGGTGATTTCATGGCTAAATCAACTTTTCTATACCTACCACGCCTCCTTATGGGCGTTACAAACGGAGTGACAAAATTAATATACCCCCATTTACTTTTTTTAAACGTGGGGTATAAATATAGCGCTTTCCAACAATACCCCGTGTCCAAGAATACCCCGACTTTCTACTCGAAAACATTCGTTAATGAATTCAAAAAAAGATATTTATGGCTAGTTCTAGAACTAATTAGCACTTGATAAACATGATCAGCAACTAGCAACTAGAATTTCTACTAGAACTTTACTACGACAAAGTGGTTTGATTAAGAAAAATGTCTTGAATTTATTCAATGCAATTTTAAAAATTTTTTTATATAATTTATTGTAACAGATTTTTCTACACCCTTAACAGTTGAGAGTCAAAAAGCATAGAAAAATAATTAAAAATAATTATTTCGGTTAATAACCAAAATTTTAACCTTTGAATTCTACGATGTCTCTTCAAAAGAAGGTATCATAAGCACCTCCTGTTCTAAGGATCTTTGTCTTCCAATTTATAAAAGTTTAAGTTTGAAAAAGGTGGCCACACTGGCAACACTCGATGAGAGTATCACGCGCTTGCCCCACATATTTAAACTTCGATCATCAATCCGGGAGCAGCTGGCTTGAATGTATAAATTTCCAGCTGCTTCAAGACGATGATCACGACAATCAGAGGCATAAAGCAAGGCATTTACATGGCAAGAGGCGCTACGATCACTGAACAGAGTAACGGTTTTCAGGCCTCTCATGCGTGCGCCTCGACCGTGCCTCCAATTATGATACGACTACGATACAGTGCAATGTTAATCAAAGGCAGCTAACAAGATCAATGCACAATTGCACATACATATGCATGTGCGATCATTTACGATCGGTGTTGCAATTTTATAATACGACGACTGCAGTTGAACGAATGGAAGCATTTATAACATGATCACAACAGACCAACATGGGAAGTAATACTACTGCTGGTTCATAAGTTGGGCGCATTGATCGCAATCGATCGGCATCTGAACTCTGCGGCACGTTGTGCTGCAGATCAATTTACAGCAAAGAGCAAAATAATTGCAATACGCAGCAAATGCAGTCTAGCGCGATACCTCAGAATCGTCAGTAGAACATTTCATTCACCAACATCATGATTCATGAATTCACTTTGATGATGATGGTGATGATGATGATGATGATGATGATGGTGATGATGACAATGCAACGAGTATCCTAGTGCGATCATCGCTGTGTAATTGATATGCGTCTAGCTGTCAAGCTGTGTTGCTTGCCGCAACATGCAACCAGGAAACATTCATTCTACCAGATTGCATGTTTCTACAACGATGATGATTTCGCCAGATCTTCGCCAGCTGTGGCGGCATTGGCTTTAGAAAATGAAGCCAGAGAAGATCAGCTCAAAAGAGGTAGCCACGACGGGCTGTGGTGGCGTGTGCAATCAAACGTAATTTACCGCTAAAATCGTCGTCGTTAATAGAGGCGAGTTTTGAACACATGCTTTTGGATTTGAGTGATGGCGCTAGACGATGCACACAGTAGCCTGCTGCGTGCCGCTTGTTATTAATTTAGTCTTTTGTGTGTCAATTAAATTCAAGCATGCAACAAGTTAAATGATCAGAGCAGAGTAAAGCAATTCTGGACGCAGTAGTTAGCATTTTTTCTTATTCATAGTTGAGGCTTGAAGAGCGTATCTGTCAGTTAGTGAGCCATTGTGGCAGCGTAGTTGGTCATTTACTCCCTCCTCCACCTCAAGTAGACGAAATGTTTTGACACTCCAACTGCATCTTTTCTAGGCTTATGTTGATGCTGCATCAATGTCAGCTTGTTATGTCATAAGACAGTAGTTATTAAAATTGTTCTGGAGTCGAACACATGAAAGTCGAACACAACTGCGGGCTCTTCGTGAGTGACGACTGGCTGGTTTTTAAGTACGTGTTTGAATGCTTAAAGATTAAACTAATGACGGGGCGTGTTGGGCGCGGTTGAAATTGCTGGTTTGGAGTTACGATATTGTTTTGTTTTTTGCGATGTCTGCACAAATTGGACAAAGTTCTGCCAGGAATTTCCATTTTTATTTTTTGCATAGCATTTATTTGTTGTGCTCCCACCCTTTATTTGCTGTTATGATGAACAAATTAAATGTTTTTCCTGCCAAAATACATTAATAACATTGTTCTCCGAAATGACGCGTTTTTCTAGCATAATCAATAGTTATCTAATCGTATAAGGAAGACTCGCCAATAAATGTGTAATCCTTGACCTACTTTGCAGTTCAACTACTTTTACTATTGCAATATTCCAACAGACATAAAGAGAAAAGTAAAAATTACGTCAGTCGAAATTAGTTTTCTAGGTTAAGTTTCTTCGTTAAGAAAAACTACTAAATTTATGCATTCTGCACAGGTCATTCTGAACACATGTTGGCGTCATGTTTGGTTTGAAGTTTGACTAAATTTAACGGTTTTGGGGTATTACGTAGCTAGGTTATAAAGATAAATCTTATAGAAATGAGAAGCAGATATAGAGTATAGCTTTTATATTTTCTGCAACATGGTCGGACTTGGTAGAAAATCCATTAAATTTCTCTCGTTATTGTGTTCTAATTGGATAATATGATTTTTATATTTTGTCTTTGTGTACTCGGGTCAGGGATGCAAAAATAGTTTTTAGACCAAAACAGAGTTTATTTATTTATTTATTTAAGTTTTTCGAAAAATCCTTATAGACTAGAAACTTGACTTAAGAATTATAAGGAACTTAAGTAAAATTAAAGTAAAATATCGTAGATAACAAAATTAATAAAAAAAGACTGAACAAGGCAGATTTAAAATTAGGTTTATTCATTACACTAAGGGAAATAATGCATATTAGCATTATCCACGCCTGAGTAAAAATTTTATTTAAATATTTACGTGGATAAATCAACTGTTGTCCTTACAACTCGTTTATTTCCCGTATTTGAATTTTATTTATAACACACACGTACACACATATTCCATACAAGCAAGCAGCAACAGCATCGCACACGTACACATATATTCCTACAAGCAGCAACAGCATCGCACTCTGTTCCTGCAGTTTATTTCTTGCAGTTGCAACCTTAGTTCTTATAATTCTCATTTAGTTATTGTTGCTAGGGTAATATAGCCGCATGTTTGGCCAGGATTCTTTGTGAGTGCGATTGATAATCGCAAAATAAATTTTTAGGGTTAGAGTGACAACCGGACATTTTCTCACGAATGTATTGCACCGGTTGTCATTTGTCTGCATATTTTTATGTTTATTTTATTTTTAATTTTTTTTTCTCTGATTTATACTATTTTGACATTTGGTGCAATAATATTGCAACAACTGTCAAAAGTAGTATAAATTAGAGAAGGAAAAAAGAAAATAAAATATGCTACCAAATGGCATTTGATGGACGCAGCTCGTGGGAATATTCAAATATGTTGTTTTTTAATTCCAATATTTTTATTTAAATTTTCTTTAAATGCGATAGTTTTATTTTCAAATAGTAAATACTTGAAAGGATATTTAAAAAAAATCGTGCATAATTTTAATATATTTTTTTTTATTAATTCTGTTTAAATATTTTATAGCTAAAACGCAATACTGCGTTAGGTCGGTCGGCCTTTGGTCTCCGTTGCAAAAACTTTACGATATAAGCTGTCAAAACGGACGACCTCAAACTTTGCAAAACTCAATGTTGCGTTGACAGATCGTGCGTCTGTCATTTTGATGATGCCAATAAAAGCAGCTATACTAAAAATCCCACAAAACGTTCCTTTTTCCCGAAATCATGCAATTATAATTTTAATCAATGAAAAATTAAAAGATATTGTCATAAAATCATTAAGAACCATAACGCCTACTTTAGAAAGCTTACAAGGAAAGGTACCCAAGTGTCAGACGCCGATTTGAATGATTTTCGAATATGTGTTAGAGGATGAAATTCTAAGGTTGACGTATTTTTTATACATATGTGCTCAATTGAATGCTTAGGGTTTCAAAATGGCGTTTCAAAATCAGCAAAATTTTGGTTTTTTTACCATAACTCTACTTTTTGCCATAAAAAGTCATACAAATTTGGTATCAAACGAAAGGTATTAAAAAGACGCAAATAACGGTATTCAATTCTTTGACCTAATTCATAAAAGCTCATAATTAGTAGGGTTTCGATAAAAAATGTGTGCTTTTACTTGTTTGCCCCATGCCACAGTTAAACCCAATTTTTATAAATAAAAAATACTATATATTAACACTTTTTACAATAAATAAACGCTTTTGCATACATTTTCTTACCGGTTTTTAAAAAAAAATTTTTTTTAAGTTTTTCCCAAAAATCTTTCCTAGATTCAAATACCCAACTTTATGAGCGATTAACTTGTCTAATATCCAATGTATATTTATCATTTAAATTTTCAATGAAAAACCATTAAACTTATGACAATATTCTGTATCTAACAATGCATTTGGTTTATGTAATGTTTTTATATGATTTTTTTAAAAATTTATTCTGTTTTATTAATTTTTTTTAAAAACTAGCACTATATGTATAATATAGTTAATTTTTTTTATTCAAAATTCAAAAATTTAGCGATCCTTATTTTGGTATAATGAAAAGTGTGCTTTTTTCTAGATATTAAGCATAAAAATAAAAAAATGCTTTATTATTCGCTTCACAAACAAGATGTCGACTAAAAACTGTTCAAAATTGCAACAACAAAGTTGCAACAATTATTAGGTCAGCGAATTGAATACCGTTATTTGCGTATTTTTAATACCTTTCATTTGATACCAAACTTGTATGACTTTAAAAAAACCAAAATTTTGCTGATTTTGAAACGCCATTTTGAAACCCTAAACATTTAATTGAGCATATATAAAAAATACGTCAACCTTAGAATTTCATACTCTAACACATATCTAACAACTCCATACCGAGTTTCATTATTATGCGGCATTTAACTCCAAAACTATTTGATACCATAAGTTTGACTTATATGAGCGGTGCCATGCCCCCTTGTGCCATGCCCCAATGCTAACTCAATTTTTCCAGTCAAAGGACAAGACTAAATAGTACATTCTTACCGAGTTTCATTGACGTGTGACTAACAGTTCGAAAGTTATACCCACAATTTGGGCAGCCGAAAAAATGCCACACCCTTTTCCCAACGCCCATAAAATTTTACCAGTGAAACGGCACATGTAAATCGAGGCCGAATACCTAATTCCAATGTTGTGCGACCTTTAATTCCAAAGTTATTCGTTATTGCAGATTCGAGCTGCCACGCCCCCTTGTACAAAACTCGCTGAATCACTTGTAATTAGTGAGTACTTGGGAAGAACTTTACAAAAACAAAATGAACGGCATTTGCCAATCTACCTTACCACAACATTCCTTTGTGTGTTATATTATTCAAACAATGATATTAAGGGTATTCGTCCTCAACCAACCTCATTAAAATATCTAATTGACCAATATATAAGTTTACCAAGTTGCATGAATACCCTTATAATATTATTTATAGTATACTAAAAAATGCATAAATTTCAATAGGATATACAATTGAATAATATTAATATCATGCTTAATTCATCAAAATCATTATTTTACTACTTAAGCAGCATGTTAATTAAAAAAAATTGTATCAATTTAAAAAAAACTAGCATCACAATATAAAATCCCACGATAATCCTATGAAAATCTTAGTTTTCCATCGGAACCCAAGAATACCCACATTTTAGCATTTCTCAACGAAAATGCAACCCAGCGTTAATATGGAATGTCAAACGCACGAGCTAGTTGAAAATGTCTCTATTCATTGCGTTGATCGTACTTTACCCCTACAATATTTTTTTACGGGATGAGGTCGACGCAAAGTATGAGGTCGAATTTAGTGTTGCTTCATAAGAACTCATTGTTTCTAGTCTATCTGTCAAAGGCCGACCGACCTAACGCAGTATTGCGTTTTAGCCATTAATATTTTATTTAATTGAAAAAGTATTTAAATAAATTTTAAATATTTACGCAGTCGATTTAAGCAAATGCGTTATTGGTGCAAAAATGACTCGCTTTTTGGATAAATTAAAAAAGTTTTTGGATAAATTTAATATTTTTTCCCTTAGTGTAAAAAATCAATTGAAGTATCTTTATTCAAATTGTGTAACATTAGAAGATAGAGAAGAGAGAACATTAGAAGAGCTGCATTGGGACGTACTCTTATATTATTAAGAGCACCTTTTTATTTTGAAAGCACTAAGTAAAAAGTTTTTCGTAATATATTTTTGTTTATTGCGTCCTTTTATGGAGGTATTAGGTTGAGAGGGGTACAAAGTTTGTATCGAATAGTTTTTGTTTTTTTGAGGAGGAGCTTGTTTTGAAATCAATAGGATCAGTGTGGCGTCCGTGGCGTAGTTGGTTTAAGTGCGTGGCCTCTATGTCAACGATCCTGGAGACCCGGGTTCGAATCTCAGCAGCGGCAAAAAATTATTTGCATTAAAATTATTTTTCTGAACGGCCGCCACCTCTCTGCAAACCTCAGAGAGTAATCAAAATGCCATGTTCAAGCTTCTTGAGAACAAGAACATTCCTTTCATCGCCATTCGGAGTAGGCGTTAAACTTAAAGGTCCGGTTCTCGGTCAATTGTGTTCAAACTTAATAACACAACACGCACAACACAATTGATCATAAGAAGCTAGGTCAAAGTCCTTTCAAGGACTGAAATGACCAGTTATTTATTCATTTTTTTTAGGATCAGTAGGAGTTTATTTTTGATTTTGATGGAGAGGACTTTTTTCTGCAGTTTATTAAACTTTTATTAAAAAAAATTATTAATATTCAATTTACAAACTAAATTTTAATTTTGAAATCCAAATGTTATTCCCTATAATTGTGACATTGTGTAAACAAGATTTCAAATAATGTTGCTTGTACCATTCGTCACTAAGCGAACCCAAGTTATTTAATCTTTTACTTCTGGGACACCGGTGGCCCTTTTACTTTCCAATTTTTTTTGAAGAAACTATGCAAACGATTTTTTTTACAAGGTATTATTCAAAAGGGAATGAATGTGGGTTTCAGAACGTACTCAATTTTTAAGGATAGATTCATTCCTTTGACCACCAGGCCACCTCAAAGTCGAAAAATCTTTACTTTTTCTCCTCCTTCTTCTTGTCGCAATATTTTTGGGGTGGGAGGATCTACAGGTAAAAAATCTCTGAAGAAATTGAGGTCGACCTTCTACTTTATAAAAAAAAAGTAACAAAAAACTAGTAAGAAATGATCTTCGACTAGGCCGAAGTTAAAATACCCCCACGGTCGGGGGATAATGCTAAATCAGTAAAAACATTTTCTTCATAGTTTTAACTAAAAATATTCGCTTTTGTTTTTTGATAAAGTCACTTTATATGCAAAAGGCTTATTTGCAAAATTTCAAGTCCATATATTAATTTTTGTAAAGTTGGAAAAGATTTTACCTTTTTGATAAAGTCACTTTGTATGGGAGGTTTTCATCCGATTTGGCTCATATTCGAACTTGATACAAGCTTAACTCTTAAATGTATGGCAAAAAAAAAATTTTGCATTCAACATTTATTCACTTTTGCTCCCAATAATTCAGTCAGCTGAATTCTGTAAGTACAAACGTTTGAAGAGAATAAAAGCTTTAAATCGGTATGACCCAAAAGGTTTATTATTTTTCCCAAAATTACTCTCGTTCAGACATGGGGATAATTTCTTTGGTTGTGCCATATATGGCACACTATGCATTATTATAGGTTAAATATCGAATTTCGTGATGATAGCTTGAAAATTACGGCTGTAATCGTGATCACATGCAGAGAGATAGACAGACAGACAGACAAAAAGACAGACATGGCTAAATCGACTCGGATGGTGATGTTGATCTAGAATATAAACACTTTTCTATACCTACCACGCTTAAACTAAGGTCCAGTCGAAGATAATTTCTTTCTAGTTTTATTCATTTTTGTCATAAGGTAAACAAAAATGACTTTTTCAACTTTTTTTGGTAATATCTGCAAGGTACGACGTAACGTTGTCACTTCAAAACCAAAAAGAGTTTCTATTTTTAACTTAACTCACAAATGAGACTTAATAATTGATGATTTAAATTAAGAAATGCTTTTCCCGAAAATTTCACTCACTTCATTTAAGTTACTTCTATTTAAAAAACGACAGAAAATCTATATGACAACAAATATTAAAACAAAAAGCAAACATTAAGTTTATCATGACCACGATCATGGTCATGGAAAAACAAAAGTGTTTGCTTTGACAAATTAGTTTTTCCACCTATTGTAGGTATCTATACATCTGTAAGCCAGATAAGATTAAAATCTATCAGAAGGATATGACTTATGTGGATAATGAATATTTAAAGGGCCAACTTACGTATAATGATCCGGTATCCAACCCTCGTATAGCTGCAACTTCCGATCAGTGAATGTTGTTGTATCATCCCCAAAGAGATCATGATCGGATGGTATATCACCGACAGCTACTGGAAAACCAGATAATGATGATGAAGACTTCGATTTGTCAAGCGGCATGCCAAACATGCTAGCCGTGGCAACGGATGTAACATTTGAGGGTTGTTGAATTTTCGATTCAGCTGGAACAATATTGCCATTCGTGCAACTTAGAAAGGAAATAGAATCCAATTAATTAAATGCTTAAATTATGCATTTCTAGAAAATATCTAAAGAATTCACCTCAAACACGCAAGCATGGATTTGCAACTCTGCACACACTAATCAAATATATTAGCTTAAAGCTTATTTCACACTCAAGCAATTTAATTGGGTTGGTAAAAGCCATGGCCATGTTTTAGCCATTTTTCTAAAACACTTTGGCATGGAAGGGAAAAACGGATATTGTTTCATTTCCGGTTTTAAGTGATTTTTTTTTAATAATCGTGTCAGTGTGGCAAGGTGTTTGAAGCAAATTTCGGCGTTGTAAGAAAATCATAAATTTTTAATTAGGTTAATTGTTTAAAATTGAGTGCAGGCACACCTAACACTCGGACAAGCTAACACTCTGTTAGTGAAGTTATAGCACCCATTAAAAGTTGCCTTTTAAGTGTAGGAAGAATAAATCATTAACTTACCTCGGTTTCGACAGCGTATTGACCGTTACGAAGTATGTGATTAGTATGGTGAAAATTATGGCTAAAACTGCAATAATTGCTGAGAATGTGGCACAAGCTTTGGATACGAATACACCCGATGGTGGTCCATTGAATACATATTTTTGACCATTTTTCGTCTTCAGCTGACCACCTATAGATAAAAGATTGAAAAAAAAGCAAATTAAAATCAATAAATAATGGCAACATTTTGTAGTTGCTATTAATTGCAAAGCAAACACAGCATTTCAGCTGTCGATTCAATAGTATTTTCAACAAATTAAAGTGTTTATACATGTAAATTGAAATGGGCGCCGAACTAGAAGCAACACTTTATAAGATTTTTGAGCTTTTGAGTCAGCATAGATCATCATGAAGTCAATTGGTTTCAATTTTCATAATTCCTATGATATTCGACGGCCTCGATAGTAGACAGGTACACGAAGGGAAATAACGCATATCAACGCATATATCCACGCCTGAGTATAAAGTTTATTTAAATATTTACGTGAATAAATCAAATATTTTCCTTACAACTCGATTTTTTCCCGTATTTAAATTTTATTTATACCACGCACCTACATACCTATAACATACAGCTGAAATAGCCGACAAGCAGCAACAACATCGCACTCTGTTCCTGCAGTTATCAATGAAGTTTTTAGAATTAAGATTCTTGCTTTCGGTTTCTTATAGTTCTCATTTGCTTTTTGTTTTGAATATAATATAGTCTGGATGTTTGGCCAAAGTTCTTTGTGGGTGCGATTGGCGATCGCATGATACATTCATGTAAGGTTAGATTGACAACCGGTAATTTTCTCACGAATGGCTTGCACCGATTGTTATTTGACTGCATATTTTGCTTTTTATTTTCTTTTCTACTTTTTCCTTCTCTAATTCATATTATTTTTGACAGTTGGTGCAATATTATGGCACGAGAATAAAAAAAGTAAAAAAGAAAATAAAATATACAAGCAAATGGTATTTGATGGACGAAGCTCGTGAGAAATATTTAAATATTTGTAAAGTTTTAAGTTTTTAAAATTTCAATATTTTTATATAAATTTTCTTTAAATGTGATAGTTTCATTTACAAATAGTAAATATTTGAAAGATATTTAAAAAAAAATCGTGTGTAATTTTAATATATTTTTGTTTTAATTCAGTTTAAATATTTTAGTATTTTATTTAATAAAAAAAGCATTTAAATAAATTTTAAATATTTACGTAGTCGATTTATGCAAATGCGTTATTGGTGCAAAAATGACTCGCTTTTTGGATAAATTAAAAAAGTTTTTGGATAAATTTAATATTTTTTCTCTTAGTGTAGGTATCTAGTAGGTAAGGTAGGTAGTAAGTGCACTTGACTGCCATCCCTGAGGTCCCAGGTTCGAATCTCGGCCAAGCCTTGGTCCTACGCTTTAATCTTGCTGCATTTTCTTTCCTCATTTCTAATAAACTGTCATTGAAAAAAAAAAAAATCATTATTTACGACTTAAAAGTTGTATTAGATAGTTAAAGAAGTTTATGGATGGAATTGTCTTATAATTAGAACTGACTGAAGAAAATGCATGCCATTCGTTGCAGATTTTTAATTCACATGTTTCTGATGCTTCCGACACACTTAGAACGTCCTAAATTTATTTCACTTGATTGTCCTTCTTTCCCACTATTCTATCACCTCATTTCGAACCAAGGCAGACTTGACTGAATAGGTATAACACCTTAAACCCTTTTTTCAAAACTTAAAAAAAAGAATCTTAAATTCTGTCAACATTTTATAGAGCTTTATTAACAAACCACATAATTAGTCTTACACTTTTTTATAATTTTTGTTTATTTTGAACTTTACCGACTTTAATTATTCGCTCATTATTCTCGGTAAGTTTTGCCGACTTTTTATAAACATTAAACTATGTATTTAGCTTTTACGCCATTTAGCGATTCTCGCCGACAGTGGGATCATTAAACTCTCTGTCCGTTTTTTATTGCAACACTTAAAATTGTTTTTTTTTTTTTTCTATTAGATTTGACCAAGCTAAAAGCTCGTGCTGATTCGCATTTATTGAATGCTTTAAAGCCGGTCAACTTAGACAAGACGTGATCAAAATTCAAAAACATCGATTTAGGTAGTTTCAAAATTTATACATTTAACTCACGAGGTAAGTTCGTTGGCCAGCTTTTTTGATATAAACAAAAATTCTGCATTTATTGGAGTCCGTTAAAAGCTTTCTATTTAAATTGAATCAATGACTTGAAGGTAAGGAATTGTCGAAAGAATTGTTATACTTTCGGTTTATTGAATAAAAAATGGAAAAGGTTTAATTTTGTGAATATAAAGGATATATTCAATATGGACGCTAGAAATTTGTTAGGTTATAGTGGCCATGCTATTCAAGCAACATCTGTAAAATATTCAATGGTATATGGCATGATCCATTTTTGGCTGAATGGATACGTGAATAACTCTAAGGAAGGCATTCGAATGACGCAATATTTCATACTTTATTTAAGACCCAGTAAAAGTTTCCTACCACAATTCAAAAGTAGAAATTTTCTGTTCTACGCTTTTTGTAATTTTTACTGAATAATCTTTTAAATTAGTACTAAAGCCACCTTTGTTTTTTTTCCACTTATATGAACTTGCATAGTATTAAGAACATATAGTACTGCGAAAATTTCAAGCATATCTACCAAGTAGTTTTTTTTTGGAAAATTTTTTCGTATAGGCAAGTCAGGTACAAAATCAGGCCATATTTGATAATCTACCCTTATTCATATGTGGTTTTACAAAGGAGGGAATTTTGCACGGCCCGGTTTATTTCGTATATAAATATTTTGAAAAATAAATTTTTTCTCAATGAAAACTGTAAACCATTTACAGAAATACCCCTTCAAATAACCCAGTTACGAATTATATTTCTTATTTAAAATAAAACTCAAAACGTGAAATTCGCAGTCTCCTGGCATGTCACTTCCCGTAAGTGAAAGTTAGTATGTAGACTAAATAAGTATTGTTTCTGAATGTATAAAAAAAAAGAAATTACACTGCAGTAGTAATTTATAATATCAGTACTTTTTTATTGTGTGAATAACTATTGAATTTTTATATATTTCTCTTAATATTTAAGAGATATTCTATCGAATTTTGTCCTTCGAATTTGTCATTATTCTCCTGTCAAACCGAAACACTTAAAAAATATATAGAATTTATATTTCGATGAAATCATCGTTTGTCATTATAAAAAATTTAAATATAATAAATAAAATAACGTACAGGATTTACTTAATTTGAGGTTGTATCGATTAACTCAGTAACCGTTGTAAGCAAAATTATACTTTGTCCAGCCAATTTCCAGTATCCTTGAGTATCATTTTCGTGATAAATACTGTGGATATAAGTAATTTTTCAGATATATGAGTTGTAAATATATTGCCTTGTGATAGGGAAGTTTTTTAGGGGCTATAAAACGTTATTTTCTCGATTTTTAACGAATATTTAAAGAATTCTCAGTCTCTTGTTTTTTCAAAATTTAGTTTTGATTTTTTTTAAATGGATATAGACATATATATAAGGGACTTTTCTAAAAACCACGTCTTCGGAGAATTTCTTACTAGTTTCTGGGAAACCAATCAATCGATTTGGATGAAATTTCAATCATCACCCAAATGTATTGGAAAATCTTTTAAACCAATCGTAATTCAATTTTATTATTTTGAAAACACTGACCATAACTGTATTAAAACTTATCGAAATAATTTTTCGATTTTAATCAGGGATCGTAATTCTTATAAGCGATATCCAAAAACTCAAAGTTTAATTCTTATTTTTAGATTTTTATTTTATTGGTCAACAATAAAAATTACTTTATGATTTTTATTGTTTTGTTCAGAAATAAAAGTTATTTTTTGATTTTTATTTTTTTGTTCAAGAATAAGAGTTATTTTTGATTTTTATTATTTTGCTCAAGAATAAAAATTGTTTCTCAATTTTTATTTTTTCGCTCAGAAATAAAAGTTATATCTCAATTTTTATTTTTTCGCTCAAAAATAAAAATCATTTGTCCAGTTTTATTTTTTTTTCCTCAAACATAAAACTCAAAACACCACACAGCTTTGTTGTTGCTGGCACATGCTCGCATTGAGTGTGGCTTGTGTGCGTACGAAAAAATTGTGTTTAGGGGCCGTTTTCAACATATCGTTAAAGTCAGAATTTATTTGTATTGTTAGGGCCAAGTAATCAGTGTTGAGGTAAAATCTGGTTAATATTATTCCATTCCAATCTACAGAAATTGAAAATGTTACGGGAGGGTCAAACCCCCTTCAGGCTCCTCGCGCAAGCCACATAGTTCTTAATTCTCAGAAGCATAGATACTAAGGTGGATCGTTATATCAAGTCCTTTTTAGAAATATTAATTTGTTTAAAATTTACTGAAAAATCTATAGCGATTTTTGTAAAATATATCCAACATTTGCATTTAAAAAAATCTCGAATCTAACAATCTTCTAATTCATAACTTTGTGGCCCCAGATAACTTTAAATTGCACCCTACTTTGGGGTATTTATTTCAGCTTTATTAGAACTTACAGCGAAGTTCCACTTATCCACTCATATTCACTAAAATTTTCCCGGTATGCACAACAATCCAATAAACAACAAACGAAGAACGATTAGTAAACGAGCTCGAAACGAATACGAGTTCTCGGATACCTACAAAATTATATTATATTAATTATCTGCTAAAAATACGTCAATAAAAATAAAGCCTAGTTAAAAATAATCTTCGACTGGGCCGAAGTTAAAATACCCCCACAGCCGAACCAAAAGTATATTCAAAGTCTTAAGTAGTCAATAAAATGTTTATTTGTTAAAACATTTTCGTCATAGTTTCACCTGAAAATATTCGCTTTTATTTTTGATCAAGTCTTTTTGTATGGCGTGGCTTTCATCTGATTTGGCTCATTTTCGAACTTGATCTTTATTTTTTAGATGCAAGCTTAAATATCGAATTCGGTGATGATAGCTTGAAAATTACGGCTGTATTCGTGATCACAGACAGACGGACATGGCTAAATCGACTCGGATGGTGATGTTGACCAAGAAAATACATACTTTTCTATACATACCACGCCTCCTAAATCTAAAAGAGTGTTTTTTTTTTTTTTTTTTGTAGATCACTTTTGAATTGCATAAATTTATTTGAATTTTATACTGCAGTTAACAAACATAATAATATCTATCATTGGCAATTATCTTATATATAAGGTAGTTGGAGAAGGATTCGATATTTTTAAATTAGCGAACCGTTCTCGAATCGTATTCTCGGACTCGATAATCATTAACGATTAAAATGTCCGAGAATGCGGATTCGTTTCGAACTCATTTGGCTTACTGGGAAGTCGTTCAGTATGACTTTTTAGTTCTTGAGCCATGCAGCTTCCATGCAAATATACATGAGCTCGTGTCTATTAAGGTGGATCGTTTTGTTCAGGTGTAAAAAAAAATTTTTTCGACACTCATATTCTGGAAACTGGGTTCAAGTAGATCTTGAATTCAAAAGGATATCGAAATCGGTGCAACCGTTTGCCAGCGGTTTTAATTTGAAGAAATCACTTTTTCGCCAAAAATCAACAGTGTTTTCGCTGTAAGTTCTAATAAAGCTGAAATAAATACCCCAAAGTAGGGTGCAATTTAAAGTTATCTGGGGCCACAAAGTTATGAATTAGAAGATTGTTAGATTCGAGATTTTTTTAAATGCAAATGTTGGATATATTTTACAAAAATCGCTATAGATTTTTCAGTAAATTTTAAACAAATTAATATTTCTAAAAAGGACTTGATATAACGATCCACCTTAGTATCTATGCTTCTGAGAATTAAGAACTATGTGGCTTGCGCGAGGAGCCTGAAGGGGGTTTGACCCTCCCGTAACATTTTCAATTTCTGTAGATTGGAATGGAATAATATTAACCAGATTTTACCTCAACACTGATTACTTGGCCCTAACAATACAAATAAATTCTGACTTTAACGATATGTTGAAAACGGCCCCTAAACACAATTTTTTCGTACGCACACAAGCCACACTCAATGCGAGCATGTGCCAGCAACAACAAAGCTGTGTGGTGTTTTGAGTTTTATGTTTGAGGAAAAAAAAATAAAACTGGACAAATGATTTTTATTTTTGAGCGAAAAAATAAAAATTGAGATATAACTTTTATTTCTGAGCGAAAAAATAAAAATTGAGAAACAATTTTTATTCTTGAGCAAAATAATAAAAATCAAAAATAACTCTTATTCTTGAACAGAAAAATAAAAATCAAAACATTACTCTTATTTTTGATGAATAAAATAAAAATCAGTAAATAATAATTAAATTAAATTTTTATGGGTAAAACTCAAAAAATAAAAATCTTTCGTATTTTGATAGAACATGCATTAAGCAGCATATTGAAGTTATCCAAAATGTCCTCCGACATTTGGAACATGTTGATTTTTTGTTATTTAATTTTTGGAAATAATCGTTATTTTCGGTCCCTGATTTTAATAATTTTTGCACCACATGCTTGAAATACCAGACGTTCTCGCTGGTACTAGAATCATGGATCATACTCAAAAAAACAACATAACTAGATCTTAAGTCTTAAAAAATAATTTTTATTTTTAAATTTTGATATTAATATGCTACAGATCTGTTATTTTTTCAACGATCCTCTTACTTGAGTATTGACGATAACAGCATTATTTCTTAACATATTCCCAAACATTTTTAGAAAACAACCAGTGGCATACTTTGGACTACTTTATATGATATTACTTTGATATGACATACAACAACAACAACAACAACAACAACAACAACAACAACAACAACAACAACAACAACAACAACAACAACAATAATTTTTTAACTACGTATGATATTTTTATCTATTCAATAAAAAAACGGTTTCTCGATATCTCTTTTAATTTTTGTGTAATTTAATTTTAGCGAGGCATTTAACTTTAGGCCGTCAAGGTAAAGGGAGCCATTAACTCATTTGTAGCAAATTCACTACAGGAAGGACTACTTCCGATCAAAAAGATAATGCAAATTTTTGTCTGACTCTATGAAGATAAGTTCATCTCGTTTTCACTTTAATACATGACATTTTCATGATCTGATCATTTCACTTCTAGGCCATTTTACGGTATGAAGATAAGTTGATCGGAATTTTGAAAACAAGTGATGGAATTGATCCATCACCTCTCAAAAATTACTACTTTTGATCATTTTATGATTTATCAGAATCAATTCGAAATTACTACTTTTGGAAAATGTTTGTTTTGGGGCATGTTTTAGGGTGTGGAAGTCGAACTTGCCATAATCTTGATTTTTTGCACTTCGGTTCAAATTTCGATGCCAAGGACGATAGATCGGAGCTTGAACATAGTGTCATTTGATTTTCCGCATTAAAATAGGTACTATTTTGAGCTAAATTGCAGAATGAAATATTTTAATCATATTATCTTCCTATGGTTTTTACTGAAAAAAAAGAGTTGGCTGTGCCGTGGACACACCCGTAGGTTTTGACGTGACGAAGTTTCTTGCTGTTGTTGTTAATGTTGATGTTGATGTTGATATTGATGTTGATGTTGATGTTGGTGTTGATGTTGATGTTGATGTTGATGTTGATGTTGATGTTGGTGTTGATGTTGATGTTGATGTTGATGTTGATGTTGATGTTGATGTTGATGTTGATGTTATGTTGATATTGATATTGATGTTGATGTTGATGTTGATGTTGATGTTGATATTGATTTTGATGTTGATGTTGATGTTGATGTTGATGTTGATGTTGGTGTTGGTGTTGACGTTGATGTTGATGTTGATATTGATATTGATGTTGATGTTGATGTTGATGTTGATATTGATTTTGATGTTGATGTTGATGTTGGTGTTGGTGTTGGTGTTGGTATTGGTGTTGGTGTTGGTGTTGGTGTTGGTGTTGGTGTTGGTGTTGGTGTTGGTGTTGGTGTTGGTGTTGGTGTTGGTGTTGGTGTTGGTGTTGGTGTTGGTGTTGGTGTTGGTGTTGGTGTTGGTGTTGGTGTTGGTGTTGGTGTTGGTGTTGGTGTTGGTGTTGGTGTTGGTGTTGGTGTTGGTTTTGGTGTTGGTGTTGGTTTTGGTGTTAGTGTTGCTGTTGGTGTTGGTGTTGGTGTTGGTGTTGCTGTTGGTGTTGGTGTTGGTGTTGGTGTTGGTGTTGGTGTTGGTGTTGGTGTTGGTGTTGGTGTTGGTGTTGGTGTTGGAGTTACTGTTTGATTTGGAGTTGGCGCTTTTCGTTTAGCTTTTTTTTTGCTTCCCCATTGGTTGTGCTCTAATTTCAATTAATCCAGCAAAAGTGATGCATATGCGTCACATTAGGCGGTTCCCTGAGGGTTTTTGACACGTCGTCAAATTTTTTTTTTATTTTTGTCATATGCCCGAAGACCTCACCTTTGTTTTCGTTCCTTAAAATTTATCGTTGCACCAGTAGTCACAGAGTTAAAAATCCATGCAACGTTTTTTCATGGCCGTAGCATTTTTACTGCATTATGTGATTGCATCCCTGAAATCATGACAACAAAATTTTTTTTGTAATTTAGTTGTGAAGCGTAATAACACATCCCTGCTGTCGTAAAACAAAATTTACTGTAGCACTCCTCCTGAGTGTGTAATAATTCCATGCAACGATATTACATTTCTGTTACATAAGCTGCTATATTCACGACCTGACGACGCCGGAATTTTTTTTTATTTTTGTCGTAAAGCCATGTAAAAAAACTTCATTTTCCTTTTTAAACTTTTATCGTAGGTTATATACTCATTGCGTAAAAATTCAATGCAACGCCGCTGCATGAATGTTGCGTTATCGATCTTTGAGCGGCTCTCTCAGCGTCTCCATGATGTCAGAAATTTTTTGTGTAATTTTGTTGACGGCTTCCAGTAGGCCTTTATTGACGTACCGTATTTTTAATTCTAGCACTAATACTCAGCGAGTAATAATTCCATGTAACAAATTTTCAGTGTCGTTGCTTACGCAGCTCCCACTACGTCCCTATGCCGTATTAAATTTTTTTTTTGTTTTTTTAATATAGTCAAAGAATTAACCTTTATGGTCATACTATTTATTTTATCATAGCTCTTATACCCAGCGAGTAACAATTCAATGAAACGCAGATGAATTTTTAAAAAATTCATTTTTCAACTTTTTTGGAAACTAGAGCAGTACAACGTAACTTCGTCACGTCAAAAACTTAAAAATTGGTCCTGACTAATTTGATACAAATTGACCAACTTTTAAGATTAAAACGATAACCAAATAATTTTTCTGATACTATGAAGAGATTGATGTTCAGCTCGTTTTTAATCAAATCGTTTATTAATTTTGACTTTTAGAGTATTTTATTATCACGACATTTTTATGATCTGACTATTTCAATTGAAGACTAGGAATACTGATGGAGAATATTTAATGGAATGAACAACAATATAATAGGAATTAAGAATACTGAGACTAAGAATATTTTATGGAATGAACTACAGTTGATAGCAATTTTAGGAGCAAGCGTTTTCTGCAAACAAAAAGGGTTTTCTGACAAAGCTTGTTTTTATGCTGCCACCTACGTTAATAAGCGTTAAAAAAAAAAAAAAAATTAAACGCATAATTTCGAAGATGACTTCGAAAAGTGTATTTTGTATTCGTTTGAATCAATTTTCGAAACAGCTTTAAAAAAAAAAAAAATAAATAACTGGCCATTTCAGTCCTTGAAAGGACTTTGACCTAGCTTCTTATGATCAATTGTGTTGTGCGTGTTATTAAGTTTGTACACAATTGACCGAGAAAGGGACTTACATGTTTAACGCCGACTCCGAACGGCGATGAACGTAATGTTCTTATTCTCAAGAAGCTTTACATGGCATTTGATTACTCTCTGAGGTTTGCCATTGTCTGCAGAGAGGTGGCGGCCGTAAAGAAAAATTATTTTAATTCAAATAATTTTCTGTCGCTGCTGGGGTTCAAAACCTGGGTCTCCAGGTTCTTTGACATAGCGGCCACGCACTTAAACCAACTACGCCACGGACGCCACACGCGAAACAGCTTTGTCACTTTGAAATTGGTACCTCCGAAAACAAGTTTTTGAAGGCCTCAACAGGTTTTTGTTTGGGCGTAGAAAAATGATCGCCACGCATTTTATTCTTAATGTGAGGGAACAAGAAGTCATTGGGTTCCAAGTTGGAACTCTAAGGCGGATGACCCATAAATTCTACGTTTTGAGTGCTTAAAAATTCTTTTGTTAGGGCTCATGTGTGCGAACTCGCATTCTATTGATGGAGGATGATCTTATTTCGGTGGATGCTTTTTCTCAATTCTTGCAAACAAATAGTTGTGTATCAATCAGCATATACAGTTATCCGTTGCTCAAGCGGTATAGTTGCGATATGACCTGTTTTTCTGAAAAAAACTGGCAACCATTTGCTTGGATGTGCTCCGTCCGCGGACAACTTTTGTCGGGTTTTGCTAACTTTCAAAAACCCAAACAGTGGATTGCAGCTTTGTTTCGGGCTCATAATCGTAGTACCGTGATTCGAACGTCACTTTTAGTGATGTTTCGAACCACACCCCCTGTATATTTTCAGCATTTCTTTGCACCAATCGAGCATTTTTATTAAGCAACCGGCAAATTATGGGGTGGGTATTCAACGGGAACAAATCTTCCTGACGCCTAAATGTTCATGTAAAATCGAATGTATGCAAGTTCCAATTATGCCCATGGTTGACTCCATCTCAAGGCATGTCACATACCAATTTCTTGTCAATCCACGTCGAAAATCGTAACAAATCATACTCCGAAAATGAGCACGTGTTAGTTCCATTTTTTTTTGCTGAAATACAATTTTCAAACCATTGTACACAACACAATAAGTGGGCATATACCAAACATTTTGGAATGTACTTGTCAAAATTCATCTGGCAATCCTTAGTGTTGCCGAGGCGCAAGACTTAAAAGGCAGCCCTCATACTGGTTGCCCTTTTAAAATTGAGCCGTGTACTTAATTTCTTCAAAAATTTAAAACTTGTGTTATTATGTACTCAAATTGTGCTACAATATGCTACAAATACAAATATTGTTTTTTTCATTTGTATTTTACATCTTTTTAATTACCTCTATCTTTGAGTATAGATTTTGTGTATTAAAGATTCAATATAATTAATATTTTGTTTATATCTGACTGTTTGACCTTGTGCATATTCAAATTAAAGTTTTATTGAGTCTTGCAAAATTGAATTCCTAGCTCATTACAATATTCGGAGCATTATTCATTGTTTGTTGTAAACGTCAACATAAGCTGTTAAATGAGATATTGTTGTTTATTTTAAATATTTACATACTAACTCTTAAGAAAACTTGTTTGAACTAGCTGAGATTTATTGTTTTGTATTTGTGCGGATAGTTATTAATTATTTTCTAAACAAATTTAGAGGTAAGATAATTTCCCTGTAAATACAATATTGCAAATAAACTTCATATGCACAGTGGTTGTACAGTGGGTTGTAGCTTATACAGCTCAATGTACAGAATGGAAGAAAATCATCTCAGCAGCCACACAAGTTGAAACACTTGATTTATGTCCATTTATGAATGGAAGAATACACAAAATAAAACCAATCTCCCTCAAGATATACTCCGCCACAAATTAAAAGAAGGTATAAAATAAACATTTTAGTTTGAGAATCTTTATGATGATGAAAAAAGCCGCAGATTTCAATGGAATTTTAATTTTCAATTTGAAAAAAAAGAAACCCTAAGTTTTTTATTGATTTCTATGATTTGTGGAACTTGTGTATTTTACATCGTTCGCTAAGCGTTGAATCAATGAAGATGATCTTAAATGCGTGGGCGATGCATTAATCGAACTAGTCCACAGTCTCGAAACAGTAAAACATTCGACAAGAATGCAGCGCATCCATTAGAACGTTGCTTTGAATTAAGATATCTTGTGGAAGTAGTTTAAGTTTAAAATCGCTCCTAGATGCATAAAATGATAGAGAAGAGTCACGTGCGTTGTTGTCAAAAGATAGAAGCATTTTATTTGATGTTTTTAGTGCAGGTGAACCAAAAGATGGCTAATTTGAGTAAATTGATGACTCTGAGTTATTGAAAAACCCACGTAAAATTAATTCAATGCATAATGCATGTCCATGGCACAATAGGAGTTCTTTACCATGACAGAGAGAAAAGTTATTCAAGTTAGAATTGACTAATTTTGAAATAAATCACTGTAAAGATACGTGTGGCTCGTTAAAAGAGTTGAATTTAATTTAATTTAAATGAAATCATGATTTCAAAAATATTTTTTTATTGCTCTTTGGAACCATAAATGAATTGTTATAGGCTGGTTTATTCTATGAGATTTAAAAAAAACAGTTCGCCGCACTATTCTGGAAAAAATTTAAAGAAAAATAACGAATTGGCTATTTCAGCTCTTGAAAGGATTTTGACGAAGTTTCTTATGATCGACTGTGTTGGGCGTGTTACTAAATGTTGTACACAAATAATCGAAAACTTATTTTTATTACGACTTCAAACGGCGAATGTTCATATTTTCAAGAAGCTTTACATGACATGTTTTTACTCTTTGAGGGTTACCATTGTCTGTAAAGAGTCGGCCATCACTAACTTCAAATATTAGTTAAAGTTGAAAAAATTGTTTGTTTCAGGTGCGATTCGAACCAAGAATGATAGAAACCAGATTACGCGTTCCGCAAATGAGAGAGAGAGAGCATGACGTCACTAGCGCCTTTGTTTACATTAGGTTATGTTAGGTAAGGTTGACGTGGCTGTCTCCTATGAGACACACTTAGGCCAGTTTGGCCCGTTGTGATACCAGGGGTTAATTATTTCCACTCTATCTGAACCAGTTGGAGCTATTTATAAAGCTTTGTATTCGGTAGACCGAAGTTTTTGAGAGTTCGTCTAGATAACTGTAGAACCAGTTACCTAGGAAGAGATGGCGCTTTCTGGCCAGCGCTGGGCATGTGCAGAGAAGGTGTGATGTGGATTCAACCTCCTCCTCATCTCTGCAAGTTCTGCATCTTGTTTACATTAACTGCATGCATTTATATAAAGAGTGATTTTTTAAGTGCCTGATAACTTTTTTTTTAAAAAAAACGCATAAAATTTGCAAAATCTCATCGGTTCTTTATTTGAAACGTTAGATTGGTCCATGACATTTACTTTTTGAAGATAATTTCATTTAAATGTTGACCGCGGCTGCGTCTTAGGTGGTCCATTCGGAAAGTCCAATTTTGGGCAACTTTTTCGAGCATTTCGGCCGGAATAGCCCGAATTTCTTCGGAAATGTTGTCTTCCAAAGCTGGAATAGTTGCTGGCTTATTTCTGTAGACTTTAGACTTGACGTAGCCCCACAAAAAATAGTCTAAAGGCGTCAAATCGCATGATCTTGGTGGCCAACTTACCGGTCCATTTCTTGAGATTAATTGTTCTCCGAAGTTTTCCCTCAAAATGGCCATAGAATCGCGAGATGTGTGGCATGTAGCGCCATCTTGTTGAAACCACATGTCAACCAAGTTCAGTTCTTCCATTTTTGGCAACAAAAAGTTTGTTAGCATCGAACGATAGCGATCACCATTCACCGTAACGTTGCGTCCAACAGCATCTTTGAAAAAATACGGTCCAATGATTCCACCAGCGTACAAACCACACCAAACAGTGCATTTTTCGGGATGCATGGCCAGTTCTTGAACGGCTTCTGGTTGCTCTTCACTCCAAATGCGGCAATTTTGCTTATTTACGTAGCCATTCAACCAGAAATGAGCCTCATCGCTGAACAAAATTTGTCGATAAAACACATTTCGAACCGAACACTGATTTTGGTAATAAAATTCAATGATTTGCAAGCGTTGCTCGTTAGTAAGTCTATTCATGATGAAATGTCAAAGCATACTGAGCATCTTTCTCTTTGACACCATGTCTGAAATCCCACGTGATCTGTCAAATACTAATGCATGAAAATCATAACCTCAAAAAAATCACCTTTTACTAGGTCAGACTTTGGAATAAATAATCTTTAGGGTCCAAGCCTAAATATTTTTTTTTCTTATTTTTATAACATGTATATGGACCTCCTTAACCTATTGGTGCAATAAAATTTTGTAGATCTTGAATGGTTTAGGAGATAAAAATCATGAAAATTTGAAAAATTTACATTTTTTCGTATACGAAAATATCCATTTTCATATACAGAAGAGTAGTTCTCTTTTTACGGTTTTTGTTTTTTTTAACGAACATTTTTTATTAGTATTTATTAATTCATAATTTTATTAAATTTGGGCCTTATTTTATAAGTGTTCTGTACTATTTCCCGGTTCAGTTTTCATGTACTAAAAACATTCTAGCCCTGAAAAATAGTTGTTTTATTTTAATATCGCAATCAATATTGGAAGCTTGCTCAATGTGTTTCTTAAGATAACCTTTAGAAATAACCAAACTATCTCCATTGATTGCCTGGAAAGTTTTTTCCAGATCATTTAACTTTTTCATTAAAAGTTCTGAAGGTTTTGATAAACCACCCTCAGATAAATGATTAACCCACGTATATGTGGTGTCATTACTTGGCTGGACACAAATATTTTTAACTTCATTTTTAAGTTTGTAGCAAAAGCCTCCTTGAATATCCTCATCTTTAAAGTGCTCCATGCAAATTCTCCAAGTTTTTTCTTTAACAGATTTATTACTTCCACAAAAATTTAACCATTGCTTCAAGAGTTTCTTTTTTTTTAGGAAACGAAAAGAAACTAATTTTATTTTCGTTATTATTTTATTCGTTTATACAATTTTTTACCACGCACTTTATTTTAACTTCACTTTTTGTAACAATTTATTTCAATTTCGTCAATTTGCCTAAGCGATCGCACATTTGCATACGTTTTTGTCAAGCAAAAGTATTTGTGACGTCATGTAGTCAATTGAGAAAGAGAGCATTTGATAACGGGACAGCGGAACGCGTAATCTGGTTTCTATCATTCTTGATTCGAACCAAGGATCTCACGATTCACACAATTGGCATAGAACGGTCCACGTGTTCGGCCAGGGAGTTTGGCCAATACACATGAAAATTATATGTTGAATATAATAGACACCAAAACATGCTGCAGGTCGGCCCAAAAAACAATTTTCAGGGTTTACAGTGTTCTTATATCTTCTTTAATTCGAAGTGAGATTTATTTTCTGATGTCAAATTCATGATCATCCAATTAAGTAAAGCAAGTAAAGTAAGTGGGTTCGATTTCATCCCAAAGTTTTTCGAAAAAATTAAAAAGTGCTTTTTGTGGTCTGGCCCATCCCAGACTTTTTTTATGAAATCTCTCAAAGCAGTGACAGATAGTGAGACGAAAGTGTTAAAAGATCCGTTTTCAACAATATTTTATTAAATCCTTTATACTTTTTTTAAATTGGAAATGAGTTTTTTTAAGATATATGAAGAATTATAAACCTTTATTTAATATTTTATCTCTGAATGTAATAATTTTTTTAAATACTATTTATTTTTAAAAAATCTTATATTTATTTTTGAAATAATCTTACACACTCAGAAAAAAACACCTATTTTTTTGTGATAAAAAAATCTCTATTTTTGATAATACCAATTTTCTCTTTTTTAAATAAAATTTCCTTCAATTAGAATAAATTTTCACATATTCGCTTGGTAGAATAACAGAGGTAGACGCATTTCGGACTGCGCTCTCTTCCTCATAGCCAAAATTGTCTTTCAATAATAATTTGAAAGAAAGAAAAAAACAAATAAAAAAAAAATAATCGTTTTCAGATTTTCTATGGGCAGTCAATTTCGTTTTGACAATTACGGCAGTCTGCCTCTCTGAAATGCTTCTACCTTGTTTTCATTGTACCATGCATAATCGAAGAAATATTTCTTCTCTTGTCGAAAATGAAAACATTTAAAGTCTCTAGTAATGATACATGGTATAATAATATAAGGTAGTATTGACAGTTGCTTGGGCATCGACCATCTGTCAAAAAAAATGTCTAGAAAGAGAGCGTTCAATTATTTCTTATGTTTTCGCCATTGTTTATGTTTCAGCGCTTGCAAATAACCAAACATTTGCTTGCAAAATATTGCCTATTTTATTTAATCAATAGTGAATTATTATTACTACAACGAAGATAACTTGTGAACTTTGTGTTATTAAGTGCAAACATAAGAAAAAATGTTGAAAACGTTCAAATGTAGCAACCTCAGCAGCTGCAGATGCATATGGACGAAATTAAAGAAGTTTCCAATTACAGTAGAGACTCACAAAAGTTAAGACTCGCAAAAGTTAAGTATACGGAAAAGTTAACCAGGCTTCTGCCACCACAGGTGACTCTAAAAAGTTAACTTTTTCGTTAACTTTTCTGAGTTCTTTTTTTCACTCTCTTGTTTATTATTTTTTATTTAGCATCAATTGATTTTGTGTCAATTGTCACTCTCTGGATGATCACAAGAAAGAGTAAAACTCAAAAACAATCGGGATTCACCGTTATGAAGAACACAGTTTCAAAAAAATGGATGGTCAGTTGAGTTCAGTTCAATTTGAATTGTTTGGCTTCAGTGCACGTGTTTTACTTGATGTGATCATAACAATGAGGAGGCGGTTGAATCCACAACACACCTTCTCTGCACATGCCCAGCGCTGGCCAGAAAGCGCCATCTCTTCCTGGGTAACTGGTTCTACAGTGACCTAGACGAACTCTCAAAAACTTCGGTCTACCGAATACAAAGCTTCATAAATAGCTCCAACTGGTTCAGATAGAGTGGAAATAATTAACCCCTGGTATCACAACGGGCCAAACTGGCCTAAGTGTGTCTCATAGGAGACAGCCACGTCAACCTAACCTAACCTATCATAACAATGTCAACTAAGCATAAGCAGAAAAGGTTGACAATCGACGAAAAATGCAGCATCTTAAAAAAAATGGAGCAAGGCCTACTGGCCAATCGATTAGCCATGGATATTGGTGTTTCAAAAGCGCCAATTTTAAAAATTAGAGCACACAAAGAAAAAATATACAGTGCAGTTTCAAGTACATGTGAGAAAATTTCTAGGAAAACCTTACATAAGGCAGAATACGGAGATATGGAGAAAAGGCTGTACAAATGGTTCTTAGACCAACCAGAAAGAAATTGTCCAATTAGTAGCTCTATTTTAAAAGCGAAGGAGAAAGATATCTTCAAACAAATCTAATTTCACAGCTTCTCGAAATACGATCGGATATAGTAAAATCGAATTTGGCAAACGTTTCAGCCAAAACAAGATTACAGATTATTTTACTAGTACAAATACCAATTAAGTGTCATCATTTTTTTAATTTTATTTTTTATTTTTTAATTTAATGTATGAAATTCATATAAAAAAAGTCTGAAATATAAATAAAAAATGTACATATATGATATGTTTTCTTTTTTCTTATATCATGTGAATTCGTACATATAAATTACACTATTGTCCTTAAAAAGTTAACAATTCATAAAAGTTGACAGAGCCAAAAACAAACAGGTTAACTTTTGTGAATCTCTACTGTATTATTAAAACACCACGGCTGGAAAACGTTAAACACATATCACACATAATTTTTTCACAACTTTCATTATTATAATTGTGTATTTAACGCACATATTTTGCGGAATTTATTTATTTTTACATTCGTTTAATTCTTGTTGCACGAACAACTGTTTTTGACAGATGGTCGTTGCCTTGTTGCTGAGAAAATCTGTACTTGTCAATGCTACCTGTATAATTATATCATGGTAATGATAAGTATTTTTCTCGCACTAAAAAATTCTCATTTATAGATAAAAATTTTTAGAAAATGAGAAGTTTTCTCTATTGTATGCGAAATATTTTCTTCAATAAAAACAAATCCCTTCTCAAAAATAAAAGTCTTTTTCTCTAAGAACGATATATTTTTCTTATATTTATCTTTTTCATCGAAGCTTTTTACCATTTTTAGGAAATATTTGGAATCACATTTAGAGAGCATTTTCTGGAGCAAACTCTATACCATTTTTCTCTTTTTTATCATATTCCGAAAGACTTTTTTCTGAGTGCAGGTACAAATTTAGTCCCGTGATTTGAAGATTATATCTTATCCCAATTTTTCTATAAGTCCTCACGATCTATCGGAAACGTACTGTTAATATCACTATCTTTGTCGGAAGAATTTCGAAAAGTACTTTTCCGCCAACTTGGAAGATATTTTATATCTCCTACCCAGTGGATTAATTTAACTAAAACGACTTTTTGTTATTAAAGTAAATTAGAAATATTTGAAGATAACAATTGATTTATTTAGAGGTACTTTTTCCAGTAAGGATTTTTTGACAAATCAGGCATGAGTTGTGTCAAAATGTTGTGGTATTTTTATTCAGTTCAGTATTATTTGACACTTCAGCATGGAAAGACTTCGAATGGCACAGCATTTACTTTGGGTCCATGAAAAACTTGAAGAAGATTCATTGTGTACGACCAAAATTTTGTTCAGCCAATTCATTTCTGAGACCAATTAACAGTTTGTAGTGGTTTATGGGCTGTTGGAATTATCGGTCTATATTTCTTCAAAGATGAGGTCAACCAAAATGTAACTGTGAATGGGACTCTTTATCGCCATAATTATAACGGACATAATTATAACGGACTGTTCTGTCTGAACATGAAACCCGCACTGAAGACAGTGCACAACCCTGCTTGCCGTACAGCCCGAAAAATCATCTTTTTATTGCAAAAACAATTCGGTGATTAGTTTATTTTTACGCTTCGGACCTGTGAATACAGATAATGCGATATGACACTTTTAGACTTTTTTCTTTGGGACTACGTAAAGTCCAAAGTCTACATGGAATTTGAGGCCAACATTTGCCATTCACATCATTCGCCAAATACCACTCTAACTGCTCGAGGGCGTTATCGAAATTTTCCACGACGGAAATGTAAGAAAAAAACTATAGAAATTTCAACGCCTCAATAAAATTGACCTTAAGAAGTTTTCGTCCATACCAACTTCATTAAAATTACATCATACAAGCTGAAAGACTGAAGCTTATTGTTAAAATGGATGGGGCTTTATTTTTTTCATTTCTTCGACCGTTCTTTGCAAATAATAAAAAATTAAACCTGAGGAGTTAAAGTAACCGAATGTCTTTGAGGGATTAACAAGGACATAAGAGAGAATATAAAAGGCATGTTTTGAAAAATTTTTTCTTGTTTCAACAAGTAATACGTTCGGTCAAAAAAATTGTTCTAAAATATTATCCAAAACTTATTAAGACATAATTTTGAAAGATGCAAATTAATTTTTAGTTAAAAATAAGTTTGTTTATTTTAAAGAAACAATTCAAAGTAAATAATTAATAATAACAAGTAACTTTAAATTAAAAAAAAACAAAAAAAAAAGGAACAAATCTTGCTTCAAATTTAATTTTAAAATTTTAAATATTTTAAGTCCATAAATAATATGACCATAATAATAATATAATATAATATCACCATATAATATAATATCACCAGGTCAATATATACTGTAAATCTTTTCATTTTAAGAGTTGCTTATTTTATAAGAAAGGCGACTTTTGTAACATGGGCGCCCGTGTTTAGTTTCTGATGTTTTATTCTTAAGGAAACTTTTAGTAAACGAAGGCTGCTACATATATTTCGGGAATAAATATAAAGACTAAATTTTTTTCATTGAAAATAGCCTGTTTTTATGCTTTATTGTTAAATATTATCCTTTATGATAAATATATTTTTGAATACGTTCGAACCATTTGTCATATCATTTATCCCATTCCGCTTGAGATAACTCCAAAACATAGTTTTTGAACGTATCAACGGCTTCTTCTGGAGTCGAAAATCGTTATCAACGCAGTTTGACCTTGATGTGCGGGAACAAAAAGAAGTCATTGGGTTTCAAATGAGGACTGTACGGAGGATGACAAATTAATTAGATTTTTTAAGTGCTCAAAAACGCCTTTCTTTGAGCTGATGTGTGAGAGTTCGCCTTGTTTTTGTCTTGATGAAGAATAATTCTTCAGCACTTGTTTGTTTTTCGTATTTCATGGAACACTTCTGCCAAACAAAAGGTTGAGTACCATACCAAATTGACAGTTCTACGTATCCCAAGTGGTACCGTGGCCACATGACCAGTTTTCTGGAAGAAACAGTCGTCCATTTGTTTCGCTCGAGCTCAAACGACTTTTGTTGGATATGGTTCATCTTGAAAGACCCATTCAGTCGACTGCTGTTTACTTTCAGGCGCATATGCATAGATTCATGATTCGTCACCAGTTACAATTTTATATACATACGTCTTTTGAAACATCGCGATTGTTTTTCTGGAGTGTTTCTTTGCACCAATCGACACGAGCCTTTTTTTGAGCGATTTTTAAATTATGTGGAATCTAACGTAAACAAACCATTTTCACAACTATGTGTTCATGTAATATGCTTTGTATGCTGGTGGAAGTAATGTCCAGAGGTGCCTCAATCTTACAGGATGATCAAGCACTATCAGTTCGCGCACAACATCAATGTTTTGTGGTAGAACAACAGATTTTGGACGTCCATCACGAAATTCGTTAGTGAGCAAAGTATGGTCCCGCTTGTATCCTATGAACCACCGATATACAGAGGTTTTTGATGGTGCTTCATCGCCAAAAGTAGAATTTATTTATCGTTGAGATAATTATCGTGGGAAGTTGTAAAAAACAAACGCACAAAAATGTTCACGGGTTAAATCTATTTGTTTTCGGTGAAATATAATTTTAAAAGCATTGTAAAGAAGACAATAAGTCCACGAACACCAAAATATTGTACGTACAAAAAAAAAAATATCAAACTTTCAATGAAACATCAGTTGAATGGACTGACATTAGCGTTTCTAGATTCTCGAAATATAAGTAGCAGCCTAGGTAAAAATGTAGTTTTTTTTCAGTTTATTTTCAAAATACAACTTTTTAAAACAAAATCGAACTATAGTGGATATAAGACTGATATAAAGAATAAATAATCTTTAAGTGATGTTCTTACCAAAAACTAAAATCGATTTTTTTCTTAAAATAAAAACTAATAACAACAAAAGCACGCACACGGAAACACACATACCCAACAATTTGTCCTTGCTGTAATATTGAATGCGAAAACGTTCCGTATAATGTTGATCCTTTAAATTGAAATTCCTTAATTTTTGCACAAATCCATCAAATGAGGATGAAGTAGTAGCGGATGTAGGTGTGGATGTTGTTGGATTAACTTGTGCTAATTGTGATGAGGAAGTTGGTGTTGGTGATGGTTTTGATGATGTTGCCAATAAAGGATTTTGTAATTTAGCAGGATTGGAATTAGAATTAATTTTGGCTGAAAATGCATGAAGGTAAGCATGTGATAGAATGTCGAGATATGGAATTAGTTCAATAGAATTAGCTAAATGGTAAGTTAGTAAAGAGAATAAATTAAATTAGTAGTCAAGCAGAACAAAGTGGTAGTGGCTAGAGTAGTAAAGTAGTAGTAATAGTAGAAACAAGTTAGAGACGACACATAATAAAATGACTTTGATGACTTTGATCAAATAACTTAAATATTTCATTAAAACTTTGTGCATATATAACAAAAACAGCACATTTTTTGCATAAAATCAAAAATGTCCTGAAATAAATTCTAAAAAATTTAATTAAATTCAAATAATTTATTTGCAGTCCCACTGTTAACCCATTGTCAGTAAAATAATTTATAAATCAACACCATGAAAACAAAAACAGATCAACACAACAAACGTGTATATTTTAATTTAGATCTTTACAAGAATGCGGAATCCAGTGAAAAATGTACACTTTGTTTTTGTAAATTCTGTACAAAAATGTTCTTAAAAAAAAAACAAATAATTTTATGTGAAAAATTTAGCAACGTCTGCTAAGTGCAAAATAAACAATTGTTAAGATCAACTTTCCGCCAAGAATTAACCGCATATAAATGAGGCAAGCAGACGAGTCGAGCAATAGTGAGAAGGAATTCTAAAAATAAGTTTAAGTTTTTAAAAATAGTTTTTTACGCTAGTCTTGTGAACGAACACTCGAGATACTAGAAGGCAAAGTTGTGAGAAAAAAAAATAAATAAATAAAAAATAAGCCACCAAAATTAGAATTTTGTGATTTATTGTGTTTTGATAAAATAAGCTTTAATCCTCTGCTAAGAGCCAAATTAACAAAATTAAAAACGCTCGCTTTTTCCTATCTTTTTCTTTCCAACAGCGAAGAATGCCATCGAGTGAAAACAAAAAATGGATTGAAAAAAAAAAGATTTGTATCTTTGATGATAACGTTGACAACAATCCGCTGACAACAATCCCGTCAATGGAGATGATATCCCGGAAATGGTCTACACTGAAAAAAAGAATACCATGGAATTAAATGAAAATGCCTACGAATAAAAAAATTTTCGACATGAAATGGCGCCAAAAAAAGTACCCTTAAATCAAAATAAAATGCCTTTAGATCAAAAGCAAATGTTTTAAAGTAATAGCCTTTCTTTCAAAAACAATTGTTTTTCAATTAAAAACCATCTGTTTGTGCACTTAAATAATAATCTGATGGATTCAGAAACATTTCCTTTAAATTAAAAAACAGGTTCACTTTATTCTGCCCGAACTCAATATCTATGCCCGACAAGCGACGCTTGACGAAAACGACTTTGACTGAATATTCTTATTTCACGATGCAATTAACAATTCGTGTTAACAACTCTGACAATGACAATAACTTTGACTGAAATACGAAACGTTGCGATTGTTTTTGATTCAAAAGTGCTGATTCACTTAAACCAAAAACAAAAATCTTTTAAATTTGTAACATTTCGTTCAAATCAAAAACCTGTTCATTTTTACTATTGTTTTAATATCAATTATATTTTCAATTAATTTAATTGTCAGTTTTTTTTTAGTGTACCTGCTGAGTTCTTTAGGAATGGACGCGAAGCTCTACTTGTATTAAAATGCATTCATGAGCTTCAATATATATATGGAGCAGAATATGGTTCGAAAAATGCATGCCAAACGATTGGAACATCAGTGTGCTCTGCCCAATCCACAAGAAAGGCGATCCCATAATTTGTATCAACTGCCGTGAAATAAGCCATCTTAATATCGCATATAAGGTTCTGTCGAGCGTATTATGTGAAAGACTGAAGTCCATCGTAAACCAGCTGATTGGACCTATGCCTTCAGACCTGGCAAATCCACTTTCAATCAGATATGTAAGCTACGACAAATTTTGAACAAGACCCTAAAGAAACAAATCTACACGCACCATCCTTTTGTCAATTACAAAGCCGCCTTCGACAGTCCAATAAAGAATCATCCATACTCCACCATGTCTGAATTTTGTACTCCTGCAAAGCTCATCCCTCTTTGCAGAGTGACACTGAGCAACAGCAACAGCACAGTTAAAATCGGGAAGAATTTTACCCCTCCATTCCATACCAAACTAGGTTTCAGACAAGGTGATTCCCTATCGCGCGACTATTTGAACCTAATGATGGACAAGATCATCCGAGCTACTGATCTGAGACGTAATGTTATGATAATTTATAAGAGTACTATGCTGCTGGCATAACCTAATAATATCGATATCATTGGCCATAGTATGTGCGAAGTCAGTGCAGAATTCTCCAGATAAGCGAAAGAGTCGAGTCAAATGGGTCTCACAGTGAACGCAGGTAAGACGACATACCGAGTGTTAACTAATTAATAGTTCCAGCGTCTTGAAAACCACGTCACTGTTGACAATATCTCCTTAGAGTTAGTTAGGAATTCGTCTACCTGGGATCCAGCGTAGACTCTTCCAACGATGTCAGTATTGTGATAAAACAAAAGACAACTCTTGCGAACAGGTGTAACTTTTGTTTGAATAGGCAATTGAGAAAAAGAGGCCTCTCTCGAGGAACAGAACTCACGCTCTATAAGTCACTAATCATGCCCGTCCTTTTATATGCCGAACAAACCTGGACGTTGAGCAATTCTAATGAAAAGATTTTTGAAACCTTCGAGAGAAAGATCCTTTGTAAAATCTTCGGTCCAATCTGTGTCAATGACGAGTACCGAATTATATGGAACCACGAACTGTATGAACTGTACGGCGACATTGACTTAGTTAAGCGCATAAAAATCGAGCGGCTGCACTGGCTAGGTCATGTTGAGCAGATGAAAAACGACGCTCCAGCGAAAAAAATATTTGATTCGGTACCCGTTGGTGGTCACCGCAGAAAAGGACGCCCACTGCGGACGCTTGGTGTAATAGACGAGGTCAAAACCGGTCAACAGTTGTAAGCGCAAGATAAGTAAGCAATAAGTAAGGTGCTAAAAATAGTAAGAAAACGTCCCATTTTTTTTTTTCATTTTTTAGTTTTTAGTTTGTGTTTCGGTTTCACTAAATTAAGTAATTGTCTCAGAAAAATATCTCTACTTTAAATTACCGCAGGATTTTGTTTCCGAGATTAACTGTTGGCAGTGAAGAGATGTTTAATATTTAGAATCCACTTCAATGCCCTCTTGCGGCACCAAAAAAATATTTACATAAAAGAAATTTTTTGTTTCTTCTTCTTGAAAGATTTATTAATATTAAGAAAAAAAATTACCATAATTATTAAAGCACCTCAGAAAACCAAATATCAAAAGTGTATTTGTTCACCTTAAAAAAGTGTATTAACTGTATAAAGCCCATTTTTGTGGTGGAATGCGAAAATCAAGAATGAATGTTATATGTGCATTAAAAATTAACGAGCTCTTTATGAAAAAGTTTAATATTTGAATTGATCTTAAACTGGTTAAAAGTGAGTGAACCTCATTCAAGTTCACCAGTTAAAAAATATGTTTAGAGTTTCTTAAAATAAAAACGTTTTCAAAAATTCCATAGCGAATGATATTTTTCCTCTAATAGAGAGTTACCCAATAAAAATATTTATCGGGAGCATTTTATTCCAATCAATTTTGCAAGTGTCACGAAACCCAAAGTCAGATAATTTAATCTCAAAACTTGTAATCTTTTCAATAAGTTCAATCCATGGTTTGTTTAAAAATGTATTATCTTCGGCTTGGCCGATGTTTAAATGCTCCTACACTCGTCTGTAATACAAAACATCCGAAGTTATGAAGATTTTATTATTTCGTTGACGTCAGTTTGTATAGGGAATAGGCGTGGTTTGCATTCGATTTTAAAAAATTCCAGAGTAAATAAAAGCTTTTTTGCAAAGTTTCAAAATCTTAGATAAATTTTTCTAGAGTTTTTAGATATTTTTACCATTTTAATGACGTAACTTTGTATGGGAGGTAGACGTGGTTTTCATTCGATTTGGCTCAAATTTTGTTTTTCACAGTGTAATATAATTTTTTTTTAAGTTTTTTAAGAAATTTTTTTTTTTTTGGTACTTATGAAAATATTATTATTACATCCATTAAAACCTTCAACTGACCATTTTCATGTTAACATATTCCGAAATAAATGCTCTTTTCTTTTTATTAAAGGCAATTGCTTCAATTTAATACGAATATTCAGAAAGGTTAAATCGTATTTCGAACCGCAAATTAAAAAATTATTTTAAGACACTTAGAAGTTTTTTCATCAATACGTCACTTTTGTTTCTTTTAATGAAATATAACAGCTTTTTCTTTTAATGTATGAACTGAATGAATGTATGATTTCTATGAAGCTTTTTGGTTAGTGTTTTGAGTCTATACTACCCCGAAAAACCAATTTTAACTACGTGAATACTCTTAAAAGTGCTTAAGTCTTGAAGATAGCCAAATGTGACTAGTAAAATGAATATAATAAATTAAAGTAATAAAATTAAAAAAAAAAAATAAATGAAATTAATAAATTTTTCAAAATTATGGTAACTAATGGGTGTTTTTTTTAGGGGTTTGTTTTTCGAATAGAGATAAAACTGGCATTTTGTGGTCAAATCTGGCAACTCTAATGTCATTTATGTTCAGTTTGGTTTGCCATTTCATCATGAACAGGTTGACAAAAGAACAACGCTTGCAAATCGTGCAAATTTATTTCGAAAATAATGGTTCAGTTCACGAAGTTTACCGCAAGCTCCGTCCATTTTATGGTCGACATAATCGTCCATCAGAGCAATTAATTCGGTTAACCATGGGTCGTTTTCGCACTACGTTTACTCTATGTGATAATACGCATCCGCAGAGAGGTCAAACAGTGCACACCGAAGAAACAGTTGTCGCTGTAGAGCAAAATGAGAGAATGTAGAGAAAATGAGATTGATATCGATGCTGAGTTTCATCGCAAAATTTTGTTCAGTGATGAGGCTCATTTTTGGTTGAATGGCTACGTCAACAAGCAAAATTGCCGCATTTGGAGTGAAGAGAATCCACATGAGATCCTTGAGACGCCATTACATCCACAAAAACTGACTGTTTGGTGTGCTCTATGGGCTGATGGAGTAATTGGGCCATACTTCTTCCGAAATAATGCTGGAGAGTCAGTTACCGTTAATGGAGACCGGTATAGAGCCATGATAACCGACTATTTTGTTCCCGAATTGGATGGCATGAATGTGGATGAGTTGTGGTTCCAACAAGACGGCGCTACATGCCACACAGCGCACGTCACAATCGATTTATTGAAGGAAACATTCGATGAGCGCATAATTTCGCGGAATGGACCTGTCAATTGGCCACCAAGATCGTGTGATTTGACACCATTGGATTATTTTCTTTGGGGATATGTGAAGTCGCTCGTCTACGCCAACAAACCAGAAATTTTAGGGGACTTGGAGGCCAACATTCGTGGCGTTATTGCCGACATATGCTCGAAAAAGTGGTTGAAAATTGGACCTGTAGAATTGGCTTTATTCGAGCCAGCCGAGGCGGCCACATGCCCGAAATCATATTTAAACATTAATGGCATAAAATTATCCTTCCAATAAAGCCAAATTGATGGACATTTAAACGATTTTCTTGTGTTTTATTTCAATTCGAAGTTCTATACCTCTAAAAAAAACACCCTGTACAACAAACTCTTTTACGTAATTATTTGGGTACTAATTACCACTTTTCCCTCTGCTTGTCTCTAGTGAAGGTTGTACAAATTTTTATTTATAAATTAAATAAATACCTAGCTATCATCACAGAAAATCTAAAAAGGCCTGTCTTACATCGTATTACATAAAATAGACTCAATTCAAATTTTTTGTTATTTTGTTTTTTTTCATCTGAACAAAACTCAGATACTTTTTTATACGGCCTAAAACTTGTTATTTATATGAATGAAAGCTCTTATATTCCCATAAATTACTATCAGTGATAAATTCCAGTATCGCATTTTTTCAAATGGTTCATGACAAATGGCACAAATTTGCCAACTGCAACTAGATTAATTCGCAACAACAATTTTGCTGGAGCATAACGGTTAAATGTAACGTAGGAACTCAATTAAAGCCGCAATTAAAATTTAATAAAGCATAAATAATGTAAAAACTGTTTATGCCAACATCAAGGATACTTAAACAAAATGTGGCAAGTCTCCATTTAAGATCCATGCGTAGATATAAAAATTACGCAGATGAGCTTAACAGCGGATTAAAAATGGATTTGCGATGCTTTATGTGAAGCTTATACTTATGCTTATGTAAGTTTTTTTTTTAAATTTCTGCTTTGGAGATGTCTAGACCATGTTTTCATACTATTTTACTGCAAATTTTTTACTTTGCTTTTTCTTTAAGGATAGTGGGAAATTTTAAAAAGATCTCACATTAGAAAAATTTAACTTGTACTCATAATTATCATCCGTTTTAAGCGTCAGGTTGCAAAGTCGCACTAATTAATAGCTGGTCGTTTTGCAGTTGTCAAATGTTGACATTTATCATTTATAAATGTGGAAAATGTGCCATACATAGTGAAAGAAACAACAGAATTCGATGCATTTTATTACGAAAATTCGCGTTCAATGCGAAGTTACGATGCTTAAAATTCGAGCAAATTTTCCTCGTAATATGTGCCTTCTAAGACGTGTGTGTTCACGTTTTCATAGGTAATGAAAAAATTCGAAGAAACTCACGGAGAGAATTTATATTCGTATATTGAGCAAATATTTTGCTTGATCTAAGAAAATTTAAAATTAGCCTTATTTGTTCAAATCAAGCAAAAAAACTAAAATTAAGAAAAATTAACTTTTAATGAGCATTTATTTCTAAAATTGGTTAAAATAAATGATTGCCTGAAACAAGAATAAAATAATCGATTCTAGAACCTGGAACAAGACTAAAATATTTTCTTCATTTAAGCAATCACAGAGAATTATTTAAGTTTTCAGCGAATTGTTTACTTGAATCAAGCAATCTTTTTTCACTTCAACGTACATATATACATATATTGGCATGCTTATATTTCACATGCTGACATGGAAACATGTCTAAGATGGTGCGGCTTTGCAAACTATGGCATGGTTCGAAGGCTCTGTTTCTTATCTGTTAAAAAAAAATAAATAACTGGCCATTGCAGCCCTTGAAAGGACTTTGACCTAGCTGCTTAGGATCAATTGTGTTGTGCGTGTTATTAAGTTTGTACACAATTGACCGAGAAATGGACCTTCTTATCTGTTACTTTACTTTAAAACATGTAAGTGTCTACAAGATATATTTTGTAGTAGTAGTTTTTAGTTGATTAGAGTAGTTTTTTCATGATTGGCTATCCTACACTAAGAGAAAAAATATTACATTTATCCAAAAACTTTTTTAATTTATCCAAAAAGCGAGTCAATTTTGCACCAATAACGCATTTGCATAAATCGACTAAGTAAATATTTAAAATTTATTTAAATACTTTATAAATATTTAAATTATAAGCAAATTGTTACTTGAACCAAGAAAATTTTTCTCACTTCAAGCAAATATCAGTCTTGAATCTAGAAAAAATATTCGTGAGTTTTAAGCAAATTCTTGAATTAAGCATTTTTTTCTTAATATCATGTTTTTTGCAAAATAATGCTTGAATTGGGAAATTAAAACTGATAGCCTATTTGCTTGATTCAAGTATACAAAAAAATAAAAATAAATAACTGGCCATTTCAGCCCTTGAAAGGACTTTGACCTAGCTTCTTATGATCAATTGTGTTGTGCGTGTTATCAAGTTTGTACACAATTGACCGAGAACCGGACCTACATATTTAACGCCGACTCCGAACGGCGATGAACGGAATGTTCTTGTTCTCAAGAAGCTTTACATGGCATTTTGAATACTCTCTGAGGTTTGCCATTGTCTGCAGAGAGGTGGCGGCCGTACAGAAAAATTATTTTAATTCAAATAACTTTCTGTCGCTGCTGGGGTTCGAACCTGGGACTCCAAGTTCGTTGACATAGCGGCCACGCACTTTAACCAATTACGCCACGGACGCCACAATTCAAGTATAGAATGCTTGATTTTTTCTCTCCATGCCGAGACGACATCGCTCCAGACGTAAACGACCCAAACACCTTAATTTGTGCTAAAGAACTTGACCTCTCCACGTTCGCGAAATGAAAAACGAATTCGCCATTTCCGCCCTTCAAAGGACTTTGGATAGACTTGTGATAAAATTGTGCTGCGCTTATTAATAAAAGGTTGAAAATGAGAATGAGAACTGAGACTCACTAGTTTTTATGCCGATTCCGAACGGATAATGTGCATGTTGTCATGAAGCTTTACATGGCATTATTTACTCTCTGAGGTTTGCTATTGTCTGCGGAGAGGTGAATGCCAATCATAAAAATTAATTTCAATTGAACAAATTTTCTGTGTCAGCTGGGGTTCGAACCTGGTCTCGAATTGACATAGAGTGGCTCACGCACATCTGAACGCTCTCGGCCACGGCCACCACTCCACGTTCACACTGCAGTGAATTTTGATAAAATATTTGTCCCTGCATGTGTACAAGATCCAATTGACTCAAGAAGTGCAATTTCTCATTGGCGACTATGTTTATAAGTTAAATTTGGAGATCCGAAAACCCACGAGTGATTCATAAGATGCCAATGCACTTAAAACAAGTGACTGGTGTGGATTGGAGGCAGGAGGTGCCCTAGGGCCGCACTTTTTCGAAAATAATGGTGAAAGAGCCTTTACAGTCAATGGAGAGCGCAACAGAGACATGATAAGCAATTTTTTGCGGAAGAATATGGAGTATAAAAACGCAGATGACTTCTTCTTTCAATAGGATGGGGCTATGTGTCACACAAGTCGCGAGACAATCCAGTTGTTGCGCAAGAATTTACCTGGTTGCGTTATTTCGCGTTTTGGAGGTACCAATTGACTACCAAAGTCTGACGATTTAACACCCTTGGACTGCTTTCTATGGGGTCTTAAGAGTATCCTAAGACCTTAAGAGGTCTTAAGAGATCTTAAGAGCAAGATCTACACTTACCATCCGCAAACAATTCCAACTCTCAAAGCGTTTTGATTAAAAGCGTTTGACATTAAAATTTCGAAGATTAAAGATCGAAAATTTCGAAAGAGACTTAATAAGGGTGAGGGCTAAGCCGAGGTAGCAATTTGTAAGATATTGTACTTAGTACACAATCTCCATGTTTCTACTTTATATTCCAACAAAAATTTATGAGACATCCAAACAATTGTTCGTTTTATTAAAAAACAAATTCTACACCTCTTGTTGATACATCCGTTGTATGGCTGCTCTTACATTTTTATTTCATCAAGGTTAAGACTGTACTTGTATTTTATTTAATTAATATTTCTATCTTAATTGGCAACATTGTGGTCTGAAGTGTGCAGCACACATTCTCATATACGTTGGCCAAGTAAACATTAACAGTTTTTGAGTTCGAGCAACTTTTTTATTAATAAATATATGAATCATGACCGCAAACTGAGCTGCCGCTAAAATGTATTGTAAACATTTCAATTTTATTGGGTAAACAAAGTAATGTTAGATGATCAGCTGGCAAAAAAAAAAAAAAAAAACCGATGTTACTGACTTTAGGTAATTCTATATCAAAACATTAACTGTTCAATGACCGCATAATGTAGAGATCGGATACATTTACAGAAACGTGATCGTTGTTTCTCACTATTTTTGGTTTTTAATTTTTTCTCACATTTTTTGCATTCAGTTTTATACATAAACATTTATTTTGTAAATTTTGTTTGTTCAACATTATTGGAGATGTCTAAATCTAGAGCTGGGTGTGGCTGCTTTTATTAAGTGTCTTAAAACTCGTTCACGAGGAACTTCTGCAGGTTTGAATCATTCTTGGTATTGAGTGTCTTACGAGTCTTGACTTTGAACTTGAGTCTTTGCTTTTTGCATTTGTTTTGATGTTTTTGTGTATCTACAAGATACCATAATGATGGTATACAATTTTAATTTTTTTTGTTCTTTTTTTTGTGTTATTTTCAACTTATCGGCCACTCATGCGTAGAATTCTATTTTTGTTGTTATTTAAATTTTAGTTATGTAGGGTTTTTTGTGTTCATTTTTTCAAGCCAAGGTTAATGATATGCGTTAAATTTTTGCTGCCTCTTTGTTTAAAGCGTATGTTTAACTCTGTTCTTTATGAAAAAAGTTCCGAAGTTACAATAAATATGTGTGCTCGTAGAATGTTTGACCTTTGTACAGGCTTAATTGTGACGTTGCTAAATTTTAATTAATGGAAGTATTGATTTCTGGTAAAAAACCTTGCTGGAACACGCAGCTGATTGAAAGTGAATTTTGTAGAATTTATTATAAAAAAAAACATTTCAGTCTAACCATTTTAAGTCTATTTATAGTGACCTATATAACACAGAACCAGTTTAGATATATATGTTCCTTATAAATTATTTGATTATAATTGTTAAGGGTTTTATTGTGTAGTCCTAAAGTGTACTTTTTTGACATATCCCCCCTACAGGGCGGTCTTTTTAAAAATATGTCAAATGCTGCATAATATTACATTATAATTTCAGAGAGAAATGTTATTAACGGTATGACAGATAGCATTGAACTCACTCGCATAATAGTAAATGACATCTTCATACGCAAAATGTGATTTTTGTAATGCTTGCCCTGAGGCTCTCTTACTGGTTAGATGGTAAAAGCAGTGGACTTGATTTCGTATTGAAAAAAAAAAAAAATAGAAATGCATTCTACTTTTGTTAATAATTTTGAATATACAAGTATTAAACAATTGTATTTAAATACCGTTTAGAAAGTGTTAAGCAAGTATATTTTTTTGTGATATTCTACCTTTCGCACCTTTTTTTATTCAGAATGGGAAGCAGCGTACATTCCACAGATGTTGAGCGTTAATTCATCCGAAAATTAAGAAATGAAGACAAAATAAAGTGTGAATTTGCGGAGTTATTTGGAAAAGGAGCAGAAAAGGAGCAATCTATACAAAGTTTGACTAACAAAAAAAATCACTTTCATATGATTTTCTTTATTCTGACAATCCTAATAAATTTTTAATATAAATAAACCGTAAAAATCAGAACTCACACCGATAACAGTTGATTAGCGGTTGTAGTTTACTTTTTTTTCTTCTTTCTCATTAAAAACCGGTTGCACATACACTGTATGTTAGTTTACTGATAAAATTTCGGTTATTTTCACTACAATCCTGATTGAATAAATTCTTCTACTACAAAGTCTGTGTCATAGATAAGATAATAATTAAATGCCATACTTATTACGTCAGAGAAACTCTCATTTCAAAGTCTAAAAGAAAAAATTCTTATAAAAATTAAAGTAGGATCATGAAAATTTATCATCAAACTATTGAAATTATTAACAATCATGATAAGAATTATAAAATATCTTTTGTATTGCAAAATCCAAAACCGTTAAACTGTCTACAGATACAAAACATAAAAGTAAGATACGAAAAGTTTATTGATCGTTTAAGAAGTGTGACCAAGTTGATAGTGTTAATTGAAACTTAATAAATAGTGATTAAATATGTTGAGATAGGAAGAGAATTAAGTATTTTTTTATTGAATTCAATGCATGTTTGTGAGTTTAGTGAAAAATCGAACCAGTGCATTTCCCTTGATTGTCAAAGTTAGTTCTATTTTGTTGTTGCCTATTTTTTTTCAGGTCATAATTGCTGATAACCTACTAAATTATGAAGAGTTGACCTATATTTTTTGTATCTATGTTTATGTTTACTGCCACTTGGGAATGTGTTGTGGAAATGGGAGGGAAGCAAACGTTGTTGACACATAAGAGGTGTGTATTTTTATTTTTTAATCTTTTACGCGTGTGAATGCATTCTATGCCTGTCAACACAATTCGAATGGAGGTCGTAAGAAATTCAGCGATCAGAAAGCACAGTCGAAAAAAGCGGGAAATATTTAAAATACACATGATTTCAATTAATTTTCGACGATTTCACTGCAAAAGTTAGTTCATACTTGAAAATTTTTTCAGAACAATACAATGAAGAGATAAATTACATCTTATTAAAAGTATGCATTTATCCTCATTTAAAGCTATGCTGTATTAAGGACGTCAATGAGGCGTTTTATATATTAAATTCTCTTAGAATTTATTCTTGTCTTTTATTCATCTCAAACTTTGAAGGACGACATTGGTAATGATCTTTATTGTTTTTTTTCGAAACATTTAACATATTTATAAATTCTTGCGGGCTATAATTACTGTTGCCAACTGTGAAAAATTTCTTGTCAAGAATGTGAACGCAACATATAAAATAGCCAAAACTACTGGGCACTATGACAGCAACATCCGCTACGACAAAACCCAATAACTCACAAAGAGCAGCCAGCACACTCTGCTAATGAAAACCATTCAATAAAATTACAACAACAACAACATTGCGAAACTGTATGTGATGCACCTGAATTAAAAAAAAATTACTGAATGCAGTGAACGAACAATGTTATATATTGCAAATGTTATTGAGTTTCAATTGATTTAAAAAAAACAATAAGAAATGCTGTCAACGTACACGCGTCGATGATATAATGCTTCAGGTGTCTGCCACACGCTGTCAAAATGTCACAAAATGTAAATATATAAATGATAACAATCAATTTTGCTACCTTTATAAAGTGATTTAATGTAATATAGTATTAAATAATCGAAATTAATTCTTACATTTTCAAATTAAAATTGAATTAATTTCTAATCAACATAGTTTTTTAGGAATTGACAAACCAAAAATTTTCTACAACTACATCATAACCACAATAATCCACAAAATATTTACCGATGCCACACAAAAATACCATACCCATCATATCGTTCCCATCAAACCATATCTGAAATATCACACCAATCATAACGCGCCCACCACGATAAAGCATCACACAACACCCATCATATGATAGACATCATACCATACAGTATTATTGTTGATGGATAATATCGGTACATCATTTCATAGCCATTATACCATATCCATCATACCATATTGACCATAGGTACGTACTATTCCATATTCATATACCGTACCAATCATACCATATCATCATAATACCACACCTATATCAACGCTATACCCATAATAACATAATAACATAACAACATACCCATCATACCACATCATCATAACATACCCAACATATAAAACCGGCATTCTTATTATCAATCCGTTATTTATTGAAGTTTTGTCGTGCGTGTTTTTAAATGTTGTTAAACAAATGATCTAGAACTGGACCTGCTGGGACGGCATGTGCATGTTCTCGAGAAGCTTTGCAAGGCATTATTTATTCTCTCAGATTTGCCATTGCCAGAGATGACCACCGATCAGAAAAATTAATTTCAATAAAAAAAATGATGGAGTTGGCTGTGTCATTGACACACCCGTAGGTTTTCACATGAGGACGTATCTTTATTTTCGTCTATATTCTTATTCGTATCCTTTCCCTTGTCCTTAAACTTGTCTCCATCCTCATCTTTATTCGTATGTTTCACCTTGTACTTGTCTAACTCCTTCTCCTGATCCTTGCACAAATTCTTATTATAAGCCATGTCTAAATTCTTGTTCTAGATCTTATTCTTAATCCATTTAATTGTTCTTGTACCAATCCTAAGCTTTGTCTAAATTCTTATTTCAATTCTTTTCTAAATTCTTATTTGAAACCTTGTCTTAGGCCTTGACTTAATCCTTGTCCTTTTTCCAATCCCTGTCCAAGCGCTTGTCCTAATATTTTTATTTTTTCTGGTCTTAATCGTTGTAAAAATCCTTGACCTCAGGATTATTTCATAAAAAATTTAAACAATTTTCAATAAAATCGAAATAACTCCCAATTCTTTTGGGAGTTATTGAAAATGAAATAACTCCCAAAAATGTATGAAAAACTTTTTGGAATTATTTAATTTTTGTTTTGGAAGTTATTTCCCTGCGCTAAGCTTTAAAAAATTCATATAAATTCAGTGAGAAATGCACCTTTAAAAGTGAAAATGTGTTTTTAAAAATGTAAAAAAATTTCGATTTACTTAAATAAAAAATAAATCATTTTTTGACGTGACAACGTTATGTTTTACCGCGCAGGTTTCCAAAATGTATCGGCGTTGGAATTGTTACTCAATGAGTATAGATTAATTTATGACAAACATTATGGTATGAAATATAATAAATATAATAAAAAAAAAAATTAAAGGCATCATCGGAACACGGAGGGAGCCTCCAGATATACAATTCCGTTAATGATACAATTATACAAGTTAGAAGTAAGAACTGGCTATATTCCCACGATTCTTTTGCACCGACTGTCATTTGCCTGTATATTTTGCTTTCTATTTTATTTTATTACTTTTTCTTTTATGTTTTTTTCGTTCTAATTTGTACTAATTTTGACAGTTGGTGCAGGACGAAAGAACTGTCACTCATACCTAGTATAATTGTATCATGGCCAGAGCAACGATACTTTTAATTTATTACAAAGAACTATAAAAAATATTATATGCAAGTAAAGGCTTAGCCCTCATGGCAAAAATAGACGTCATGAGGACGCGAAGAGAGCTGCCACAAGTTTATACTCGGTAAGTATATGCAGCACGGTAAGTGTTATAAAACAGAAATGAAGGATTTATACGAAGGATGCTCTTACTACAAAAATAAAAAATTAATTTTGACTTAACTATTACTGTAGGTAGCGGCCTATGTAACAAAAATACAATATTGTTGCATGGAATTATTGTTCGCTGAGTAGAAGTTCTACGAGTACAAGTTTATTTTACGATGGCAACAAATGGTTCTTTGACCACATAAAAGAAATAATAAAAAAAAAATTTAGCCACGACATCACGGAGTCATCAGTTTAATCAGTGAAAATACAACAACAATAAAATTGTTGCATGAAATTATAATTCAGTAACTATTGGCGCTACGGTAAATTTTATGGAATGACTGTAAAGCTGAAGTTTTCGGTCACCTGATAAAAGTAAAATAAGCTAGTAAGAAATGAGACTCTACAAAATAACTCCCAAGTGAAATAACTCCCAATGAAATAACACCCAATAAAATAAGACCCAACGAAAAAGAAATAAACCCCAAATTACTGAAATGAAATAATGCCCAAATGCAATGAAATAAAACCCAATTGGAAAATGAAATAAGCCCCAAAATTTAGGAATTATTTATCATGAAATAACACCCTACGAAAAAATGAAATTAGCCCCAATGAAATATCCAAAAAAAAATGAAATAAGTCCCAAAAAAAGAAAGGTTTAAGCTTCAAATATGCGTCTTTTACAGAATGAATAATTTGTTAAAGATGACACAGAAACATTAAATAATACCCAGAAATGTATGGACATTTATTGGGGCTTATTTAATTCTTTTTTATTTTGGTTTATTTCATTTGGGGGTTATTTCTTGGAGCCAAGAAATGATCTTCGACTAAGCCGAAGTTAAAATACCCTCACGATCGAACCAAAGTATATTCAAAGTCTTAAGCAGTCAATAAAATGTTTTGTAGGGGATGCAGGGAGCTAGTGGTTTTCAACCGATTTGGCTCATTTTCGAATTTTATCTTTATTTTTTAGATACAAGCTAAAATATCGAATTTCGTGATCACAGACAGACAGGTGAACAGACGGACACGGCTAAATCGGCTTTAAACGTGGGGATATAAAAATTAATGGCGACATGAGTCCTCTCAGGAACCTCTTAAAATAACCTAAATGCAGTAGCGAAACCAGGAATAAAAAAAAATATATAAAAAAAAAATTAAAAAAAAATATATAAAATAAAAAATTAAAAAAAAAAATAAAAAAACAATTTAATTAAAATTAATTAAAAAAGAAGGACAAGGATTTCGATAAGAATTCGAATGGCTAAATCGGCTTTAAACGTGGGGGCATAAAAACTAATGGCGACATGAGGCCTCTCAGGAACCTCTTAAAATAACCTAAATGCAATAGCAAAACCAGGAATAAAAAAAAAATAATAAAAAAATAAAAAAAAAATAAAAAACAATTTAATTAAAATTAAAAGAAGGACAAGGATTTTGATAAGAATTAGAAAAAGGACATGGACAAAGATTAGGAATCGGAATAAAATAAAGAGTAGGACAAAGATTTGAACAAAGATAAGAGCATGGAATTTGACAAAGATTAGAATAAGAATTTAGACAAGAATTGGGTATAGGACTACGTCATGGATTGGGACAATGATAAAGACAAGGACAAAGATTAAGACACTCCTACAAAAATTTTTAAAATAAGATTGGGAAAAGGATAGGGACAAGACATGGGTCAAGGAATAGAACAAGGATTTGAACACAGTTAGGACAATATATAAGACAAAGTTTGGAAAAAGAAGTGGGACAAGGATTAAGAAAAGGAGTCGAACAGGAATAAGGTAAGAAATTCGGATACTGATTAAATTAAGAGTTTCGACATGAAATAGGACAATTGTTTCGACAAATATAAGAAGAATGATAATGACGAGGACAAGTTGGGGATAAAAGAGAGACAAGGATAAAGATACGGTGTGTGAGGTGGTCAAAACCTAGGGGTGTGTCCACGATACGGCCAACTT